>OY829124.1:3273033-3873033 GCA_963691645.1 Pelosia muscerda | reverse complement strand
CCTGCTTCTGCTAGGGTTACAGGCGGCTCCACCCGTCACCCCCAGGCCCGCGCTCATGGGGGACGGAGGTCATTCTGCGGCCTCCGACGTCCAAGTCGCCTCCGCTCATCGCGAGCTCTGCGGTTCCGGAGTCTTCCCGAACCCATTCCACCGTCTTCTTCTCGACAATTAGTTGCTCGCAGAAGGAGGTGGTGACCGCCCAAACTACGTTTTGCGACCTCACAGAGGCTGTCGAACATTAGCTAGTTAATATTTTAAACATTAAATATTTCAGTGAACGGTGATCGTGTTTGGATGAATGTGCATAACAAAACGCATGCAGAAATAACAAAGTGGATTGAAGTCATGCGCACTCAGCAAGGGGATGTTTCTTCCCTGCGTTTACGCAAATACCAGTACACCGACCACCCTTCAATCCAGGGTCCGTGGACACCATTCACATTCAAGAACCCAGCACTGAATACGGCTCAGTTGCCATCGAGTAAATTCGGAGCAAATGATAGGTTACCTATTACTGCAACGGAACAATTGCGGTTAATGTTTGAGAAGCAAAAGATTTCAGGTAAAACAGAAGACTTGAAGACGGGAGAATAGTGTTTGTAATTTTAGTTTTAGTCTAGTTGTTTTTGTAGATAATAAATTGATAGCTTTATTAAAATTATTATTATTAGTTTTCCTACCTTGATTTCCGGAAGGCTTTTGACACGGTTGATAAATGATAATGACACACTTCTATTGAAACTAGCAAATGTGGGCTGCACTCCTCACACGCTAGCATTCTTTGCAAGCTACCTGCGGGATAGATGCCAGTACGTGGACTGTGGAGGTAGCTTTTCACCATCATATTACACTTGGTCCGGCGTAAGCCAGGGCAGTAACTTGGGCCCGCTTCTATTCATTTTAATGATAAATGACTTGCCCAGTGTAGTGAGCGACTCAACACCTTTGCTATTCGCTGACGATCTGAAATTGATACGTGTAATCAAGCAGGATGATGATCGATCCGGGCTGCAGCGGGACATAAACAGGGTTGTACAATGGAGCCATGACAACAAGCTCTTTTTCAATGCAGCTAAGTGCTCCATGATTACGTTTACCCGTGCTCGTACTACACACCTCATTACCAGTACCACATAGAGGGGATCCCGTTGCAGCGCGTCACCGCTGTAAAAGAACTGGGCGTTCAGTTTGCGGCGGATCTCAACTTTCGACAGCACGTAATCAATGTTTGTAGAAAAGCTTACCGTAATTTAGGATTTGTTTTGCGACAGGCAAATCAGTTTACAAACATTGGAGCGTTAAAAGCGCTGTTTGAGGCACATGTGAGGAGTCATCTGGAGGGTAACTCTGTTATCTGGTCGCCACATGAGGACAAGTACAAGTTCATGCTGGAACGTATTCAGAACAAGTTTTTAAGGTTTCTGTATTTTAAGACATACGGGATATACCCAGGATACCCGTTATTGTATCCTACTTTGTTTGTACGGGGTATGGTGGGTTACAATAGTCTTGAGGTAAGACGTGAAGTGACTTTGGCCACACATGTGGTAAAAGTCATGAGGCTTTGTAGATGACCAGGCAGTCCTGCAGATGGCCTCTCTGTATGTCCCAGATGATTACATAGGGCGGCGGAGACGTCCGCCACTATTTTCAGTGCCGTATGCTCGTACGCGTACTAAACTGTTAGAACTGGCGCCGCTGACTCGCTCGTTGCGTGTGCTCAACGAGTTATCGAATATAGTTGATATATTTTCGTGTTCGCGGAGTGAATTCACAGAGGCCATTTATAGTCACTTATGTAGATAATTCTACTCCCATTGCATTGGGTTTTATGCCTGTAATGATGGTTGTAGACGATTATTAAATAAATAAATAAATAAATAAATAAATAAATAAATAAATAAAATAAATTACAATCTAATATATAAAATTCTCGTGTCACAGTTTTCGTTGCCATACTCCTCCGATACGGCTTGACCGATTTTGATGAAATTTTGTGAGCATATTGAGAATCGGCCAACATCTATTTTTCATACTGAATGGAGCATCGGGAACGGGATCAGAAGTCCACGCGGGCGGAGTCGCGGGCAACAGCTAGTAAGTCATATAATTCAGTCAATAACATTAGTCAAATAACCCGCCTCTGAAAGTTCTCGTCACTAAAGTGCCCATCACACTTTCACCATTCAGTTTATAAACAAACAAAATAGTGTGTATGTGTGTATAATAGACTTGATGTATATTTTGACGGAGGTAGGACACCATCAATGGATTTTTGTAATGGATCTTAGTGGACATGGTGGACACGACGGTATCTCCCGTCCGAAATGAGCTGTCCAACTGGGGAAGTACCTCCGCCCTACAGAAGACCGCAGTCATAATAACCATCGTGTTGTGTTCCCGCCGGTAAGTAGGGTAGCCAGAGCTCACTATACCCCTCCTTCCCCTCCCCTTCCTAGCCTCCCCACCCCTTCCCAACTCTCCCCCTTTCCCTTCAGGATGGGCAGCGCGTGTGTGACACCCTTAGTGTTGCACACGTTCATAGGCCACGGTGGCCGCTTTCCATCAGGTGGGCCGTGTGCTTGTCTGCCACCTACGTAGTATAAAAAAAAAAAAAAAAAAATATTTTAATATAAATTTCATTGCGATATCATTTCTCCTTGGGTAAGAAGTTTTTTTTATTTGCTTTGAGGGGTGCGGTTTGGCATTCCTTGCTAATTACTAATTAGTAATATTTTGCCATTGCTTTCGTTGGGATTGTTAAACGGTGAGTTAGTGGTGGATTCCCATCCCTCTTACAATATATTTTCTTATATTATGAGAACTGGTGAGAGTTCTCATAATATAAGAAAATATGCTGCCATGTGTTTTAAATATGGGGTTGCATTGTAGGAAGAAATAAAAAAAACACTGATTAGCGAACAATACTATCTGTAATGCATAACTTAAATATATAACTTTTTAAAACTAAAAATACACAGTATTCTTGTCTATGATAGTATACTCTATAAGTCTATACTATATTCTGTTTGGTTAGGTAATATCTTTCACTTATAGTTAACAAAATGAAGTACATAAAAAACAAAATAACTGACATATTGACCTATGGAACATTAATATGAAGAGCTTAAAGTAATACTATTCAGCTATAGCTGTACAGTGGGCTCCAATAGTTCCTACCATAGTGAAAAAGTTCTTTATACACGTTTTTTTACAATGAAAGGACTTATACCTACATCAGTTAGACCATTTTTTTTTTGTACCAAACAGCCAGTTTGCTAAATCCTTATTTTAGACATTGCTAAAAAACATTAGGAATAATATTATATTCTTTTTAAATCCACTGTAAATATTCTATAATTTAGACACAAATTCTCTTGTTACACACAACCAGTTTATTATATCCTTATATTAGACATTGCTACGAAACATTAGGAATATATTATTGCAAAATCTTATCTTAACATTCTACAATTTAGAAAAAAAGCCTACTCCTCAACATATTATTTCTAAATTCCCTGTAAATATTCTAGAATTTAAAAAATAATGTTTCGTTGAGATTTTTTTCCTCGCTTCTCGACATCTTGACAAATATGACACATTACAAAAAAGGCGGCAAAACCTTTGTAAGTATACTTCATTCAATTTTTTTTAAGTAAAAAAAAATAATAACACTTAAAAATAGCGTATTACATTGTTTAGTAAGGGAAGCCACAGACGTACATTAACACAGCAAAATGCCTGTAAACATTTTTCCTTTTTTTGCTGAGTGCAGCAGATGCTGCTTGGGTGTGTGTGGCCTCCCTTATAACAAAAAAATGTTGCAGTTTTTAGGAGTAGAGAGAGTAAATTTTGAATTCGAAATTTGGAATAGTACGCAGAATTATCACAGCACAATTAGAGCTCTCTACAATACCTATGACATTTATGTATAAATATACAAATATTTGCGCTGAGAGGGATTCGAACCACCATAATATGCATTTCAAATGAGTTGATGACATTTTGATTTCTGCTGCTAACTCCAGCTGTTTTTATTAATAACGAAAACCGTTCTTATGATTACTAAAAAATATGTTATGTACTTAATGAAAAGAAAATGTTGTTGGCACTTGTTGTTACTATACACATATAAAACTATCCAACATGGACATTTTGATGTTAGCTGTAGAACCGAATTTTGGCGAGTATGGAATGAAGTTGCAGCGCTCACAATTAAATTCTCATTTGAAACGTATAGTTGTCGAGTTCACTACCATCACACCACTGAGGCCGTTAAAAGTTAACTACAATGCATAGATCAGTATTAAATGTATTTGCTGCATCCAGTGCAAACAAACATATGCATAAAGCAGCGGAAGACCTTAGGCTAGTTCTCTATTCAAAATTACAACCAATCATATCACTATCTGCAAAAAAAAACCACACATATCATATTTCAAATTTAAAAAAAAAATTTGAAAGTTCAAATTCTTAAAAGGTTTCATTAATGATGAATAATGATACTCATTATATTAGTAACCATTAATAATGTTAATGATTAATAATATTTAATCTATTCATTATTTAATGTCCTTTATTAAAACATACTTAATAATTATTACTAATTCTTAATATCATAATGATCCTTATTACCATTAATTATTCTTAATGTGGACATTCTTAGCACTATAATAAGAAAACGATGAAACAAATATGAAATTAGCATATGAAAAAAGCCATGTGGCCTTTTTAGACCCTCTGACCTGATTGATAAACGGCTGCTTTAATTCTTGATGCTTCTGTCTGATATGACACAAAACTTCCTCTGCAATTTTTGCGTTGTTTCTCCAGTCTTCATTCCTGTACTTATTTTCTAATCACTACATCGTATAAAATAAAGTCGAGTTCTCTGTCCTTATGTCGCTTTGTATGCTTAAATTTTCAACACTACGCAATGGATTTTGATGCGGTTTGTTTTAATAGATAGAATGGTTAAAGAGGAAGGTTTATATGTATATAACATCATGCTACGACCAACAGGTACGGAGCAGGAATGAAAAACGTTGCAGAAACGCAGACAAAGTTGCACGGGTCAGCTAGTTTTCATTAATTAATCCCAACTTTCGTGATTGGGATCGGACTCCGGTAAGTATTCCTGCTGTAGTATTGGTTTTGGAATTGTGATCTGTCCACCGGTTTTCGATTCCCGTACATCCTCAACAGGTTTATCAGGACAATCTTTGATATGAGTCTTGATATAATTCTCGGGGAAGCGGTGAGTGGCATTGTATGGGCATATCTGCAAGGCTGGTCGGGATTTTTGACATTTTATAATGTGATATTGTATACGGGAACGTGGAACACGGTGTGCTGAATCGTAGGGACATGTAGTCCAGCCATCAAGATCGTAATCGTACTCCATATTTATTTGAACTCTGAAAGTAAAATGAAAAATATTGTAATTATGAATTGGCGCTTCAAAATCTAGGTGCTTTCTTGTAAAGGAAATAAAAAGTAACAAACTAACCTGTGTTGTACTTGATGAAAATTAAAGAATTACACAAATATGCAATTTTCAGTTTCAAGACTGCGCGAACTGTTTGCGTGATAACCAGCCGGCGCGGTGGCAGAATTACAAATGTTTTAAGTGTGACTATGGTGTGTGCTATAGAATGTGAACTAATTAGTAATTAGCTGATTGTACTAATGGTAAAAAATATAATTTTAAATTATTTTTCTTTACTTAAATCACTTTTTTTTTAAATTTATTTTACGGCCATGGATACATGCATGTCCATATCCATAATAGCCTAACTTAAATATTTATTGCTCCGTTTAGCAGTGTTGCCAGACGCCGGTCACACACATTCACACAGATTCACACAAAAAGTATTCCGAAAAACCCCCAAAACTTAGAACTTTCTTAAAAACCCCCTCACAATTTACAGAACATTATTTATTAACAAGATGATGTCTGCGGTGGCGCCACCTGCGTCACATTGTTTTAATGTTCCAGATTCTTACAGAATTGAAAATATTTTATGTTTTAATCTAGGCAATGGTCTATCTATCAACAAATTTTTAAACCAGATCGGTTCAATTGTTATTATGGCATTGAGCAACATTAATTATTTGCGAATTTTAATTTACAATCATCATGACATCTGAATCACTGGCTTGGTGGTTAGAATCACCCAATTTCATCTAAGTATACCCATTATTTTACCTCTGAATATCCCCCCAATATCTCCCCTTAATTATAAAAATCTCTCAAATTTGGAGGACAATCCTCAATGTGGCAACATTTCTTTTTAGGGATACTAGTAAATACGAGTAAGTCCTCGATACTTTTGATTCGATACCTAGTACTAATAGCATCGAATCAATCTTCCAATACTTATACTCAGTATCGAAACAAAAGTACTTGGTATGGTATCAAATCGAATCAGTGCCCTAAGCACGAAGAGTCATCGAATTCGTAATGTAAAGGTATCGAGAGAGCGAAGCCTTACGATAGGCAGCCTGCCCACTGAGAATTTGTTTGCGTGTGAAAACCGCTAATTACAATACTCTTACTGAGCTCTCGATACCTTTACGTTATGAATTCGATAGTTTTTCGTGCTAAGGGCACAGATTTGACCACCGTGCCATTCGTTACGTGTGACGAATCTCGCGCCAGGCGTGGATTGTTCGAAAAGTAATTTGAGTGCTATTGATATGACTAGGAATCGATACTTTGATAGTATCAGAACATCCTTAGCCTCATTCCCAATCCTCATTTCATATTCATTGATTTATTCGTTCAAAGTATTTATTGCATTTTTTGGATTTGGATAAAGGTTTTAAAACCCATTCACCAACTCAACCTTACCTTTTGGTAGAAGATTTTTTAGTGGAAAGAACTTAATATAATAATAGCGCATATTTCCCAACCCCGACCCGTGCATTCATGTGTTTTATCAGATACCAGCTGTTGCCCGCGGCTCCGCCCACGTGTATGTCTATTATCGCGTTGTACGACTCTACTACTCAGAATAGAAATTTACCGGGTCGATTGAGATTTATGATTATTACTCCGCTTCCTTGAATGTTAGCGTGATGATATATAGCCGGTGTTACTCCTTGATATTGTAGCTTTTTAGTGGTGAAAGAATGATTGAAATCGGTCCATTAGTTTCGGAGCCTATTTATTACAAACTAACAAACAAATCTTTCCTCTTTATAATACACTGACGGACTCATAAACTGCATCAAAGTTCAGGTTTACTCTAAAAGGATTTTTTATAATAAGTATGCAAACTTTTTAGATTAAATTATATGAATATGGAAAGACTGGCTCTTAATCGTAAAAAAAATTAAATTTAAAAATAGAACTGCAGTAAAACAAATGAATATAGCCGGGAAAAGAAAATTTACTTGTAGTATCAGATTTGCGTGTTATTTATAGCAAAGTTTTAAATTGATTCTCATTGATTTTTTTTGTTTTGTCAATTGAATTATTGTTACCAGCATAATTGTTGGGTTAGTTTTTTAACACATCGAGAGTTTTTGAACCATAATATGGATACTTCGTCCGAACAAGCGGCACAAATTGTAGCATTGGTGCGGGAGGGCTTGGATCAACGAACGATTGGTAGAAATTTAAATTTAAACCAGTCTACGGTTTCTAGAATATACAGAAGGTTTGTAGAGACAGGTTCTTACAGGAGGAGACGTGGTACAGGCAGAACTCGAGCAACCACAGGTCGTGATGACCGATTTATTGTTATAACTTCCCTGCGAAATCGTTTCCTCACGTCAGTTAACATCAAAACCGAGCTTAATGAAGTGCGTGGAGTAAACGTGTGTGCACGAACAATAAGAAGAAGGTTAAAGGAAGCGGATATCACCCCTTTTAGACCAGCAAATGGTCCAAAGTTGTCTACAGCTCACAGACAAGCTCGCTTAAGATTTGCGCGTCATCACCTGAATTGGACAGAAGAGCAGTGGGCCTCTGTATTGTTCACGGACGAGTGTAGGACATGTTTATATGGTGCAGATGGTCGCAGAAGAGTCTATCGTCGACGTGGGGAGCGATATGCTCAAAGTTGCATTGAGGAGCGTGTTCCTTTTGGAGGCGGTTCATGTATGGTCTGGGGTGGCATATCGATTAACGGGCGAACAGAACTTGTGTTCATAGACATGGTCCGTCAAAACGGTAATAGAGGGGGTTTGACAGCACATCGCTACATAACAGAGATATTAGAAGATCACGTGGTGCCTTACATGGGATTCATAGGCGAAAATTTTACTTTAATGCAGGATAATGCCCGGCCGCATGCAGCTGCACAAGTTCAACATTATTGCGAAGAGGTTGGGATACGTACAATGAATTGGCCAGCACGCAGCCCGGATCTTAATCCCATCGAGCATGTTTGGGACAATTTAAAAAGAGCTGTATATGCGAGAAACACTTCGCCCACGACAGTGGCAGCACTAAGAACAGCACTTTCAGAAGAATGGGACAATATTCCGCAAGATCTTTTAAAAACCCTCATAAAATTTATGCGGAACCGATTAGAATCCGTAATAAGGGCACGTGGGGGTAATACACCTTATTAAAACACAAATAAACCCTTGCATAAAGTTTGTGTCTATTGTTAAAACCAATTTTTTAATTAAACCAATTTTTCTTAAATTTCTGTTTTTTCTTCAAAAAAAGTCTTAAGGTCCTTTCCAGTACATAAACTTAAACTTAAAGATATGACCCTACGCTGTTTTAAAGTTCACGAACCAATCTAGAGGTTTCAATTTAAATCTGTATAGAAAGTATGCATACTTGGTTAAAATATTTATTTCAAAGTCGTCTATTACTTTGATGCAGTTTATGAGTCCGTCAGTGTATAATATATATACACATATAGATAAAACATTTCGATGGAAAGGAAGAAGAATAATGTTCTTCATTTGATATTTTATTTTGTTTTAGTCCCTTTCGTGACTCTTCTTCCATTGTCATTAAGTCATTAATTTTTATTTCGGCTACACTGCTTAATTTTACCCAAGATCATCTGCCAAATTCACCCTATTTGTCATATACGTCGAGCGCTGTCAATTCGAATTTGAAAGGTTTTCCTACAAAATCGGCATTTTATCAAACTGTAGAATACTTTTTTAAACTTGAATACAATACTTGCTTGCTATGAGTACACCAAATAAACGAAAAGAAACCATGGAGGGTACGTATTACATTTTATTTTCTTGTTTCCATTGCTCGTGTTACTTATAAATATGGGTTCAACACAGACATACTTTACAGATAATTTTCAAATTGCAGATAAAAGTTCCAAAAAGGCTAAGATGGAGTGTCCTTACGCTGTTAAATGTTTTAGACTGAATCCCATACATTTTAAGGAGTACAGCCATGCACACTGTAAGTTAATAAAAAAGTTTGTAATATTTTTTTTAAAGTTTTGAACATGTATGTAGCTAAGACCGTCAGCTGGCGAGGCCTGTTTTGTCAGACTAGAATAGACTATAACGTCTTTTTGTCTCGGGGCTCAGGTGCCCTTTTCACCCTGGCTGACTAATCAAGATGCCATCACCAGGTTCTAAAGTTTAAGTTATGGGTGCAAGGGCATTAGAAAAATCTTACACAGTTCTCAGCTAGAAGGGCTATGTCCATAGGCTACAAAACCACTTCCAATTAGGTTGACTTGTGCTATTTTGCCACTTTAGTGGTATAAAAATATCATTATGGATATAACATAACATAAACATAATATAAACTCATCCTATTTCTCTAGCACTAACATTTTGCCAGTTTATGTTTAGGTCCCAAATTAGGTGGAGAGCCTATTGCCATTAACCGGACACTTATAAACCTGTGATAAATAAAATAAATGAAGAAATAATGATATAAAAATAAAATAAATAATAAATGGATATAACGACTTTTCTAAAAACATCAATAATATTTAATTTCCAGTGGAATCCATTCTGGACTCGTATTCTGGCAGTGGTGATTTTCCAATACCATCAAAGTACAAACAGGAACCGATGTACAATACTTTTATAGACCAAATGAAGATGATGCTTCATAAACAGATATATTCCCCCGGGAAGAACTTTGGGAGTGAAGCCAGCACTAGGTAAGTACTTATGTTTTTATGGGTATATCCATAAACATATCTTATTTCTCCAACACAACAACAACAACACATGCTCACGCCAGTAATCCCCGAAGGGGTAGGCAGAGGTGTATAAAACACCCACATTTCGCCAACTATGATTTTCGGTCCCACGTAATAGGGGGCGAGGCTATTGCCGCCTATCGGGCACTTTGTAACCAAATGGGTATAATACCGAAACTAAATTCCTAACCGAAAATGTAGCAGCTAAATAAAATTGTAAAAAAAAAATTGACCCAATTCCTTGCTATGCGGTGTAAATCGCAAGGAAATTAATTACGTGCTTAGCCGCACCAGCACTACCAATTAACGTCTTGGAGAGTATCATCTTAGTTTTCTATGCCCACCATATCATTCCCTGACCCTATCCTCATCTCAGTTGGGGATCAGCCTTTCATTCAATGTAACCAAGATTGCCGTATTGATTCATTCCCTGAACCTTTTTCCCAACTCAGTTGGGGTCGGCTTTTCAGTCTAACTGTGATGCGGCTGTACTTCGATATTTTAAGTGAAGCGACTGCCATCTGACTTCCACTAACGCATCTAGCTATACCTAGTTTTAGTTGGTTAGTACTAGGTGTAGCCGGTTAGAACTAGGTGTAGCCACTTACTCTTGTTTAAACCTAGTACGAGTTATATTTTTTTTCGTTATTTGTGTTATCTATCTGGCTTTGTTGTGGTCACAGTTCTAACCTAACCTAACCTTAATCAAGTAATATACACTGACCTTAATCTAGAGTAAGTGGCTACACCTAGTTCTAATCGGCTAAAACTAGGTGCAGCCGCACTTCGGGTATTAGCCGTAACATATACAAGATTCTCTACTTCCCACTGACTTCTGACATATTAATATACATACATCACCTGTTCACCAGTTCATCACAGTCAAGGTCAAAGGACTCATCATCACAGACCCAACTCACATCACCATCATCATCAAATACTACTGCAGGACCCAGCGGAAGTAGAGAGAAGTCACCAAGACCAGAAGTCAAGAATACAGAGAAGAAAGATATATCTTCTGCTGGACAGAAGACTGTAGCAGGTGGTTCAAGAAGCAATAGAGGTATGTTTTTAAGTCATCAATCACTACATAGTATAAAACAAAGTCGCGTTCTCTGTCCCTATTTTTCATGCCCTTTGTATGCTTAAATGTTTTAAACTACGTAACGCATTTTGATGTGTTTTTTTTAATAGATAGAATGGTTAAAGAGGAAGGTGTATATGTATATCATGCTACGACCAACAGGTGCGGAGCAGGAATGAAAAATGTTGCGCGGGGTAGATGGGGGGGACAACGTGGTCCCTACACTCGACGGGGGTCATCTCCAAAGATTCCATATATTCGCTACTATCTCACCTCCGGCAACTAAAGACCCCAAGACGGTGTGCGTTTTAGTCGGTTCGAGTCCGACATAACTTACCTAACTGGCTCCGGTGGGGATTTTTCGCACGATAAAAATAGTCTCAGTCATGTTAAGCCATCAAACCCGGTTGTCATATGAACAATCTATGACAGTGACTATACCGGTTGATTTTATAGTGGTTTTGGAAAAAAAGATTTTGGCCACAATTTCGATAGTAAAATCGTAAGGAAGTCCTAACTTGGCGAAAAAACTTTTTTTTTTTTACACTTCCATACATTTTTCTGTTCACTTGCACATTATTGCCATACATACCGGCATACAAGTAATTTTTTTTTTCTTTCAAAATTAAAACTTCCAGTCGATTTTGCTACCGAAACTGTGTGTGAAACAAAATATTCTTTTTCCGAAACCACTATAAAATCACCGTGTATACGGTTACTGGTGGAGTAGCCCGCACAGAAGGACTGATCACCCGCTGAGTAGTATAGACCATTAGAACGGAACTTACAAAACGTCAAATAGCAATAATAAAAAAATTTACTTATTTAGCAAATGGATTACTATTTTGAAACGCAACTTAGATCTAACGTTCGCTGTATACGTTGGTGAACTTTTCATATATCACTTAAGCGGCAAACAAGCACACCGTCCACCTGATGGAAAGCGGTTACCGTGGCCTATTGACGTTTGCACCACCAGGGGCGTCACACATGTGTGACACACACACTCTACGGAGGTGGGACACGACGGTATCTCCCGTCCGAAATGAGCTGTCCAACTGGGGAAGTACCTCCGCCCTACAGAAGACCGCGGTCATAATAACCATCGTGTTGTGTTCCCGCCGGTAAGTAGGGTAGCCAGAGCTCACTGTACCCCTCCTTCCCCTCCCCTTCCTAGCCTCCCACCCCTTCCTAGCTCTCCCCCTTTCCCTTCAGAGTGGACAGCGCGTGTGTGACACCCTTAGTGTTGCACACGTTCATAGGCCACGGTGGCCGCTTTCCATCGGGTGGACCGTGTGCTTGTCTGCCACCTACGTAGTATAAAAAAAAAACACGTCCTGCCAACTCTGTAGAAACCTTCTCATGCTCTTCTTGAAGAACCCCATATTGTAGTCGCTTGGGAATAGGGGGAGGGAGTTCCCCTACAATATAGGGTTCTTCAAGAACGACATTAGAAAGTTTCACATGGTCGCCAGTTCATATTGCGATGCCCTCGTGCTGCCTACCCTGTAGAAATAATACCTTTCTTGAAGAACTCCATATTCTAGGGTTCACATGTTGACCCACACACCCTGATGGCCCCTCCACCATCAAGAATGGCATATCCACCAGCTCTACACATAAGTCAACAGATTGGCCAACGTGTTGCCCGACGTAAGAATATTTGCTTCAAAGTAACCTATGAAATTGCCGTTTTTTTGAAGAAATTGGAGGATGAATTTCCTCATTTTCAGTACAATTTTTTTTGCATTTAAGAATGACAAATTCAAATTTTATGATTTTATTATGAATGAAACAACATTAAGCAAACAGCAACTTTAATTACATTTTGAAAAGTGACAGCCGTAATAACGTAATACGAAATTTATCATCAAAATGAATAAATAGCATTTAGGAAGTACTGTTTTTGAAGATCAAATAAAGGGTCCAAGATCAAATAAAAGGACCGTTTAATAATAATTATTAATGCCGTTTTTCCACTTTTCAGATAGTGATTACCATCCGGTGGTACCTCCCACTCGCCGGGCAGAAGACTTCCTCACAGTGGTACTCCCGCGAGGCAAGATGGCGACTAAACATGCCGCTGCAGCCCCCTACTATATATTCTATACAACAATAAAAGACAGCAAACAAACGCATTCCCAACCATATTCTATAACTTTTCAAGGTATGATATTTTTTTTTGTATCACTTTGTGGCAGACAAGCATACGGCTCACCTGATGGAAAGTGGTTACCGTGGCTAATTGGCGTTTGCAACACCAAGGGCGTCACGCTCGTGCTGCCGATCATATAGAGAAGCGTGGGTAAAGGAAAGAAAGAAAGGAAACTCATTTATTGGGAATCAGCGCAAAATGGCACACACAAAATACACAAATAAAACTATTATCGACAGAGAAAAAAACGACTAAAAAGGCTAAGTGACGTATGCTGACAAGTAGTCTGACAGTTCTCTGAATGTCAGTGTCACTCGGCTGTCAGCTATACGTCACGGGTCACGCCGCTATATGCATGCGACACGACGTGGTATACTTATGTGGCAGATATTTGAACGTCGTTTTTCTTCTCCGCCTTACGACCTTTACACAACTTAAACGTATGGTGCGGTATGAAAGGAGTTTCATCCCGCGCACGCTCAAGCTGTGGAATGAGCTCCCTGCCGTGGTTTTCCCAGGCGACTACAATATGGGGTTCTTCAAGAAGGGCATAAGAAGGTTTCTACAGGGTAGGCAGCACGTGTGTGACGTTTCTGGTGTTGCAAACGTCCATAGGCCACGGTGACCGCTTTCCATCAGGTGGGCCGTGCGCTTGTCTGCCACCTAAGTGGTATACAAAAAAAAAAAATAAGTCATGCACAAGTGCACTGTGTTCCCAAAGGATGAACACTCAGCAAACACTGCGATGGGTATCAGCCACCACAGCACTGATTTTCAGTGCCACCCTTACATTAAGTGCATACATTATGCAAAAGGATGCAAAAGTGCAAAAGGAAAGGGGAGAAGGTTTAGCGAGTCTCTGTTCTGTTAGTGCAGAAGACAAAGAAGGGTTTCTCGGTCTTCCCACTGACAACACTAAACCTATCCTGGCAGCTCTGGGTATCTTGCTCACTGCTGTATTGTATTGTTTAAGAAATTCATTAGAATATTTATTGCTAGCTGTTGCCCGCGGCTCCGCCTGTGAAGGTGTCGGTCGATTATGGTTTTGTACGACTCTACTCGATTCTCTACTTGCCTCTCTATACTACTTCTCCTTGCTGTCATGACAACGAAAATTATTAGCGATATTAGTGCCGATGTATAGTACCGGATCTATTGAGATTTATGATTTATTGCTCTGTGTAGGAACGGGATGTGATGTCCCTCCAACACAAAGGGAGGATCCTCCGACCTGGCAAGTTGACGCCTGGCGGGCCGCGGCCCAACGGTTGTCATTGGGTTGTATTGTATGTATATTGTACCAGCGCGAGAACTTCATTTTCGCGATGCAGGATCCGGAGTGACGTAGTAGTTAGTCTTGCTGTTGCTAGATGGTGCTGGGTACATGTGGTATCGCCACAGGTGAAAGAATTATTGAAATCGGTCCAGTAGTTTCGGAGCCTATTTGTTACAAACAAACAAACAAAACAACAAATCTTTCCTTTTTTTTTCTTTATAACATAAGTGTGGTAAATCATAATAGTAGTGTGTTAGCCTAGTGGTATGGGTATGGGTGATGGACTGCTGAGACGAGGTCTCGGGCCCGATCCCAGGTTACCATGGCACACACCAATAATTTTTCGATGCTTTTCGAAGTTACGTGTGTATTTATCGCAGGTTTATAAGTGCCCGGTTAATGGCAATAGGCTCGCCACCTATTACATTGAGACCTAAACATGAACTGGCGAAATGTCGGTGCTAGCACCTCTGCCTACCCCTTCGGGGATATATGCGTGAGTTTATGTTATGTTATGTTTTTGTTTACAGAAATTCTAGATCACAGCTTAGGAGAGTTGAAATGCTCTCTGCAGATCAACTTCATGGTTGAAATCGGGTGGTTGCTGGCACAGTACTACTTTGCTGGTTATAGGTATGTATCATCATCATCATCATCATCATCATCATCATCATCATCATCATCATCATCATCATCATCACCATCGTCATTGTAGCACTGGACGTGTTTAAAATGGTGACCCTCTTTCCTGAGACTTTGCCCTCAGGTTACCATCAGGCGGGGTGAAGTAAAATTTACGTGCTCTAAAAAATATATAGTATATTGGTTTAGGTAAATAATCTTGGGCTGCATTTTAAGAAGTTTTGTTTGAAACCACTAGTTAGTCAGTTAGTTAGTCTAGTTTATTCGTTTAACATGTGTTTTTATAAAAAGTTGCCACAAGATTTTTCACATTTATTTAAGTACTATAGGAAGACTATAGGTTAGTTTTAAATATAAAGATATATTTTTTTTTGTCTCCAGTGAAAAGAAATTAACAATATTGTACGGCGAGGACTGCCCGGACCTCAAGAACATTAGCACAAAGAAGCCGCACGTGGATGCACACTACATCACGATGCCCACACCTTTTGGGAAACATCACACGTAAGTAAGCTACCACTCTATCATAGACTATCATAGTCTGTCATAGTTTATCATAGTCTGTCATAGTCTACAACTTAGGTTGCAGACAAGCACGCGGCCCACCTGATGGTAAGTGGTTACCATGACCTATGGGCGAGTGTAACACCAGAGGAATAACACTCGTGCAACCTCTGTACGAACAGAGACATTGTGTGTCGTCAGCGCAAAAGATGTAGCCTTTGGTTTTCCCACGGACAACACAAAACCTCTCTAGTGAGCTCTGGCTACCCTACTCACCACCGAAAACACAACACAAGGTTATTAAACGGCGATATTCTGTAGGGTTTAGTATGTGTGTATCTATTATAGTATGTCATAGTCTATCATAGCCTATAATAATAATAAGAACATAACATACATAACATAAAGTCACGCCTATATCCCCGAAGGGGTAGGCAGACGTGCTAGCACCTACATTTCGCCGGTCTATGTTTAGGTCCCAATGTAATAGGTGGCGAGCCTATTGCCATTAACCGGGCACTTATAAACCTGCGATAAATACACACATAACTTCGAAAAGTCATTGGTGTGTGCCATGGTAAACCTGGGATCGAACTCGAGACCTCATCTCAGCAGTCCATTACCCATACCACTAGGCTACCGCGGTCTATCATAGTTTGTCACAATCTTTCATAGTCTGTCCTAATTAACCCTAGTCTGTCATAGTCTATTTCAGACTATATGAGACTGATATATTTCTTAACATGTTTTCGATCTTACTGTACATATCTTTGTCACATATTTTTTTCATCTTTTCAGCAAAATGATGATTCTGTGTTACGAAGATGGGTCTCTCCGTGTTGTTATATCTACAGCTAACTTATATTACGATGATTGGGAAAACCGAACGCAAGGGTAAGTACGATATTCCATCCAAATTTTATGTCGCCACCAAAACATAGGGGCCCCGCTAAGACTTAGGGGCCCCACCAAGAGCTAGAGACCTAAGGTTATCTCATCTGCAATTGGAATTATTGCAGCTAGATTAGTGGTAGGACTTTTAGGGCCCCAACTAACGATTAACATAGATGTTCGGGACGATTTCTACAAACGGGAACGACGGCTTTACGTGCACGGTAACACCACTGAAATAGACATAATCATGCATACAATGCACAGGACGGGAATGGAACCCAGGCCCCCGGCGGCGGTACTACTCCAGTGGAATACACTACCGTCACGTTACAGAAGCTGAATTTTAAATATAAATGTGTCTGTCTAAATCTTTCTATGTGTAATATATATGTAGATACGCATAGTCTAGCTAGGTGCCGTTGCGTAGATTGTCCTAGAATATTAAAAAAAAAAAACAAAAAAAATATGTTAGAATATTTATTTAATCTAAATTATTTATTTCCAGCCTATGGTTCAGTCCCGCTTGTCCCGAGCTGCCCGCAGACTCGATGCCTCTTGACGGGGAGTCCCCCACAATGTTCAAAAGGAGTTTGCTTCGATATTTGAACAACTATCATCTACCTTGTCTAGCGTTTTATGTGGAACGAGTGAAGAGATGTGACTTCAGTAAAGTTAAGTAAGTGAGATCTAATTCCCACCCTCTCCTTTCCTACACAGGACAACACGTGCAGGGCTTAGATGTCACCCGCATACGGTACAGAATATTCCATCGAGAACCGAGCGGTTCGGTGAGTCTTTTCTCTGCCGCACCATTAAGTCCTGGAATTCCTTGCCGGCGCACGTGTTTCCTTCTCCCTACAGTCCCGGGTCCTTTAAGCGGGGCGTGAAAAAGCATCTGATGAGGCCGTCAAGCTGAGCGCCACCATTGTAACACTTTACCTGTTTGTAATGGTGACTTTCTTTCCTGAGACTTTGCTTTTAGCTCACCATTAGGCGAGGTGAAGTCTAATTGACGTGCCATAAATAAAAAAAAGCTTGGCTCTGATTAGGACTATGATTCTGATTAAATTTAGATTCAATTTCAAATTCAATACAGTTTCATCCTCAGACTACAGGTTGGATTTATCAAATTTAGATCCTAAAAAGAAAATGCTTCGATGAGATTCGAACCTATATAACTATCTTTGGGGCGATGCGATGGTAGTATCGCCCCATGGTTTAGGTTATATAGGAAAAATTCGAAGTCAGAATCTTCCCCCTGTAAGAGGAAGATCGCGGGTTCGAATCCAAAGCATTCACTTTTTACCCGACCGCGCGACGCAAAGGAGGGTAATGTGTTTATCAGTCTATTTCCTGATCTAAATTTGATACAGGTTAGAAAGTACTAACTTCACCTCGCCTAATGGTAATATATTTGTTATTGTTCCAGTGTTTTCCTAGTAGCGTCAGTGCCGGGGTCTCATATGGACTCTGACTGGGGCATGCTCCGAGTGGGGAGTCTACTTAAGGCCCACTGTGCGCCCAGTGGGCAAGCCCCCTTGATAGCACAGGCGAGCAGTATTGGTAGCTATGGGAAGGAGCCTACGGTAAATATAAATTCTAATATCAATCAGCATATTGTAGTCATACACCTCTTCTAATGATGGTAGGCTCCGTCCCAATCGAGCAGTCCGACTGGGGAAGCACCTCCACCCTACAGAATATCACCGTTTAATAACCTTGTGTTGTGTTTTCCGTGGTGAGTAGGGTAGCCAGAGCTCACTAGAGAGGTTTTGTGTTGTCAGTGGGAAAACCAAAGGCTTATCCTACATCTTTTGCGCTGACGACACAGAATGTCTCTGTTCTTACAGGGGTTGCGGCACGAGTGTTATACCTCTGGTGTTACACTCGCCCATAGGCCACGGTAACCACTAACCATCAGGTGGGCCGCGTGCTTATCTGCGACCTAAGTTGTATAAAAAAAAGGCTTTGGCCTACTCATGATCATCATCCCTACTCATCATGAGCGAAACCTATGCTCGGGCCCTCTCCGTGAGTAGCGGCGCTACCGTGAAACAAACTACACCACGATGGCAACTCAAAAATGGCGCTGATTCGACTTATAAATTTACTGAAAGTCAAAAGTCATTTTTATTCTGTATTGACAATTAATATTTACAAATATTAGCATTGAAGTCATCAGTCCAACTGACGTTTCATATTTTTTTTTAGCTCTGGTTGACTCGTGACTTTTTAAACAACTTCACGAAAAGCAAGAACATGGCACAAGGCCTTTCTGCACCGCCGGAGTTGAAAATTATCTACCCATCATTGCGTGAGTGCAATTCTATTATATAAAACTGAGGTAGTCGGGCCTTTACATTGAAGATCTTAATATTAATATTTGAAATATGTTATAATAACGATACTGAACGTGGTATTTATTTTAATTGCTTGTCTATTTGTCTGTTGGTTCGCTATGAACTCAAAAACTACTGAACCTATTCTGATGTAGGGTTTTTCAGAAGTGTCAGGGCAGATATACGTTAATTTGATCGCTATTGGTCAAGTAGAATCGAAGATATGGCAATAACTGACATCAGCGACGGAGCCGAGCTTGTATAATCTATACTATACTTATATATCGTCAATAGGTGCACCCAGCAGATGAAATTTCCTTGGGCCCGTAATGTCTAGATAGGGCCTTGAAAGTCTTTAAGAGGGCCCTGAAAGTCTTTAAGAAGGCCCCGTAGGTCTCGACGGGGCCCCATTCTCTCTCTCAACATAATATGTATTGTTTACAGAGAATGTCCGCCAGTCTCACGATGATTTGTTGGGGGGCGGATGCTTGCCCTACGCGGCCGATGCACACGCCAAGCAAACTTGGCTTAATAATTATTTATAGTAAGTGTTATGTGACCGGCAAATTTCGTGAACGAACATAATATTTTTTTCTCGTGTTCCTTTCTTCCTACAGTCTCGGGCCCTTTAAGCGGGACGTGAAAATAAATGTAGTTGCAACTTTTTATAAAAATACATGTTAAACAAATAAACTAGACAAACTAACTGACTAACTAGTGGTTCGACACAGGTTTTTAATTTTCAAAATTGAGTTTTTAAACAAAACATATTAGAAAGACACGCTAAGATTGTTTACGTTTTTTTAATTACCTAAATAAATGGACTATAATAACTTGGTTCAATAAAGAAAGGTTTTATAAATGGTGGAGTTTATCACTTCCTCTCGCTCGCACACTAGTACTGTCTATACTAACTCGTGCGCGTACCGTCAACACAAAAAAAAAATTGATCTTTATTTTCTTCCACGTTGACAGATAATACAGCTAGCATATAAAATTTCATTTTTTTTTTCAGTCAAAAGAAACTGAAAAAAAACTGAAAAAGTCAACGCAAGTACAAGCCGCCATTTATAAAACCTTTCTTTAATGCAATTTAATGCATAGTAATCTTTATAATACTATTTTTTTAAATTCTAGCCAATGGCAAGCTAAGCATACAGCCCGCAATCGTGCTATGCCACACATAAAATCGTACATCCGTGTACCTAACGAAAAAGCGTCGTACTACCTGCTGACGTCCGCAAATATAAGTAAAGCAGCGTGGGGACAGGTCAATAAAGGGAATGGTGCGCTTCGAGTCATGAGTTATGAAGCCGGAGTGCTGTTTCTACCAAGATTAGTTGTAAGTATTGGCGACCTCCGTGGCACGGCGGTAGTGAACGCGACTGTTGGGTTCTCGGTTCGATTTCCGCTTAGTGCAAATATTTGTGTGCATGATTTTGGGACAATGGTTGACTATTAGTAAATTCGAGGCTAGGCCGTACGCTAGTGTGCCACCTAAGTGGTATAAAAAAAATTGTTGTTATCATTCTCTGAGCCTATTCCCAACTCGTATAGGACGGACTTCTAGTCTAACTTCTTCCGTGAAGCGACTGTCATCGGACCTCCACAACCAAATTGGTGATATCGAAGTTAGTTGAGCTAGTTGGACTTTTGAAGGCTCCAACTATCCGTAACGATATTAAAATATAAAATCTGAAGATAATATTTACTGACAAAAAATAACATTTCGTTTTTCAGTTTTTTTTTCCAAACAATTTTTTTTGCAGATCGACGAAGATTATTTCCCTCTTGTGGCAGGCTCGAAGAACCGTTTAATAGTGCCTTACGACCTCCCTCCCGTAAAATACACTTCAGATATGAACGTTTGGGTCTCTGATTACCTAAGATAAAATAAATGTATAGTTGCCGGCATTTATATTGACATCAAATCGTAAAAGAAACAAGGAACAAAACGATTTTATATAATCTATGGATTAATAAAAATAATAAAAAGCGTGTTCATCCCACACGCTCAAGCTGTGGAATGAACGCTGCCGTCATTACAATAGAAGCATTCGGGGCAGTGACCAGGGCCCACCGCTTCAAGGGGGCCCACCGAAGGGGCCACAATTTCTCGTACATCAACTTAAGAACACATTTCTCACAGAATAAGTTACTAGAGAATTGATATTGTGCTGTTATTTTGAAGACAAATTTGTCTTCGGTCTACGCTTTCGGTGTTAAAAACGACCATAGGCCATGGTAACCATTCTGTGGAGGGGGAGGGGGCGTGAGCTTGTCTGCCACCAAAGAGGTATAAAAAAATAAAAGGGGCCCCCGAATTCAAGTGTAAAGGGCCCCTGGCATAGGTAAAGACTGCTCTGATGAACGCCCTGTTGTTGTATTTCTATTTTTTTTATACCACTTAAGTGGTAGACAAGCACACGGCTCACCTGATGGTAAGCGGTCACCGTGGTCTATGGACGTATGCAACACCAGGGAGTTCACACACGTGCTGCCTACCCTATGTGACTACAGACCTCTATTCTTCTAGAATTAGTAGATCTCTACAGGGTCAGTAGTAAGAGAAACTGGGGACACTTGATCCCTATGGGAGACAAGGTACACCAATATTTTTAGAATTACTAAGCGTATTAGACTATTTTTAATGTGGTATTACTAAGGGTAATAATGTTTACTTAGTGTTACCACACTAAAAAATACTCTAATACGCTTAGTAATTCCAAAAATATTGGCGTACCTTGTCTCCCATAGGGATCAAGTGTCCCCAGTTTCCCCTATGAGTATCACGCCACTGGTATTGCAAACGTCCATAGGCCACGGCTTTAATGTTTTGTTAATTTTATCAATATAAATTACATCTGATTATGATAACAATTGAAAATATTTTTTTTATACCAAATATAAATTGTTTTATTGTTAACCCTATCAATTCTTTGTAAATACGTACATGAACATACACAATTTAAAAAGAAACTTACATAACTTGACGTAAAACTCATAATAATTATTTGTAAAATAGGTATAATAAAACATAGTAGGTACATAAAACAAAGAGGTATTTCGCGCGCTTTAGTTTTTTTTTTTTTTAAGTTAGCTCAGGTTGCCGCGCCGCTGTGAGCCAACACGTACCAGCCAGTAATCCATACAATTTTGTTCGATTCCCATGATTGTTATATGTTCCAAATTCAAATTACTTTACCGCCCACTTAAAAGCTCTAGAAAAAAGCTATTTTTCGCCCGCTCATAGAGGACCAAAGCTTATTTCGAATAGAAATAGAAGGACTATTCTATCAGGACATGTAATGAAAAAATAAAATTCTAAATTTCGTTTTCTTTTTCACTTATACAAACTCCTTCGTAACCGCGTTACCGAATTTTAAAATCAGTGGCTGTAACTTGTAACTTTTAGTGTAGAAACATTGACTACAATATCTGGTTCTGTCAAAGTTGATATTGGTTTATAAAAAAACGGTTCGTACCTATATTCTGTCACACATAGAGTTGCAAAACACCATGCTAGGCAAGCACTCATTAATTGAGAGTCCAAAAAATGTCATTGAATTTCAGACTTTGCCGCTATGGCGTTAAAGTATATAATAAAGTGGCATCGTGTAAACTGAATGAAATGACGTAATGAACTTTTTTTCACCGAATTTTGAACTTTAGGACAATATCAACAAAATCGAAAAAACAATGGCAGTTTTTGTATACTCATTGGTTTGATAATGATTATTATTATTAGTAGAATAGCACTGTACGTGTTTGCAATGGTGACCCGCTTTTATGAGACTTTGCCTTTAGCTTAACATCAGACGGAAAGTCAAATTGACGTGCCGAAATAAAAGAAAATTATAAAAAAAGATTTGAAGTGTACACCCTAACACCTGTTTTATGCCGGTGACTATATTAAGATAGCATTTAGAGGTACTCTTTAATAAACGCTTCGTGTTTTTTGATCTGCGTGAATAGAGTGTATGTGTGTGGATTGCATCGATGTTCAGGGTCTTCAGAACGGGGTGCAGTGGATGCGATTCCTCTTAAATAATATCGGTCAATACCGAACTCTTGCTCCGGAAAGGCTAGGCCGCCACCACTGTCGCCTGTGCACACAGACGTGCCTGAAAATATAAATTTCGATATGAGTGGGAACCTCGGAACGACAAAAGCCTACGTGGCGTGGCGGTAGTGAACCCGACTGCTACGTAGGAGGCGCGTGTTCCATCCACGCTCTTCTTTTTTTCTTGGATGGCAATTTATCATCCAATTTAGGGGACAATCTTGCCAGTATCGAGTTGGGAATTTCTGCCAAGTCTTCAGTTAATTTAGTTGGAATGATTGTTGATGATGACGATGACGGTGAAGGATGATAGTTGCCTCAGTAAAGTAGTGTTACCATGGCACACACCAATGACTTTTCGATGCGTTTCGAAGTTATGTGTGTATTTATCGCAGGTTTAAAAGTGCCCGGTTAATGGCAATAGGTTCGCCACCTATTACATTGGGACCTAAACATAAACTGGCGATTTTAGCGTGCGTTTATGTTATGTTAATAACATTTTTTTTCATGATATCATTATTGATGACCTCCGTAGCGTGGCGGTAGTAAACGTGTCTCTAACGCAGGAGGCGTGGGTTCAATCTCGCTCAGTGCAAATATTTGTGTGCATGAATATGAAAATTTGCATTGGTCTGGGAGTTTCTATATTTTATTTTTTTATTTACAAAAAAAATATCTAAGTATGTTTATCAGCATTCTGGAACCCAAGCTAGTTAAACTATGCTTATCATGGGTCTAGGTGTCGTTGTGTAGATTGTCTTAGAATATTAATATATACTTACCGTTGGTGTAGCCAGCGCAAAACTTATCAGCTGTGAAATACTCTCTGAAACTTGGTCTAAAACTAGAGAGACAGGTGGGTGCGTCAACGAATGGCATTTTTATAACCTTCAATTTATTAGTCGGGGTACCTTTTGCGTCAGTGAAACCCCAGCCGGCCATCTAAGGAAAATTAATTATTTTAGTAAGGGAGTTGAGTATAACAAACTTACTGTTACTTGAGGGTCGCGGTAACCTATTAGAATAGGTAGAATAATAGTTTAAAAGTCAAGATTATTAGAATGGTAAACAAGCCTGGAAATGAGTTGTTCACTCAACTTGATACTTGAGCAAATTATTGTATCTAATATTGTTAGCTTGTATCGGGTAGGTGAGCCTTAATGTGCAATATTACTATGTCACATAAAAACTCTTTGTGATTCCCTATTTACATCAGTTATCTATGTTTATTTTACGCGCCAAAAACACACGATCTGACAGTTCGGAGTTTTCGGACACGAACACAAACTTTGTTATTTCTTCGTGTTAAGTGAATTTATTATTATATAATTGAAATTTGTGTATAGAAGGCTTAAATATAATACCTACCATAATAATAATGATATAAGAGGATTGAATATAGGTAACATATAAGGTTCATATAATATAAATTGCTATCTATAGGTAATGTCAAATGTGTAGTGGATGTATTGGGAAAGGAAATGGAATAAATGCATTCGTTAGTGATATGATGGAAGAATTCTTATTGATTGAACCCTGTCCCGAAGTGTAGCTAATACTATAGGTACTGTAGGTACACTAAGCAAAATGTTTGTACAGTAATTGGCAAGTAACTTGGTAAGAACCGTCAGCGCATCTGAGACGGTTTTTGGGCATCTTTTGCGGTAAAGCAGACATGATTCAAAATAAATGATGGCATTCTGGTGAATGAATAGAATAATGACAAGCACTTTTTGCACCTCTAAGTGTACGATGCGCGAACTTACCCCAACTACAACAAAGCCTTGCCAAGTTAGATGCCGTGCACTGTAAATCGACAAAAAAAGAAAAGCCCGATGAGTTTTTTGATGGAGTCTTCTCAGGCTAGAACCGCGTCTCAAATCGGTGGTCCATTCGCTAAAGTAAGTAACCTATAATATATTTTAAATTTTGTGTATTTGTGTAATGGTCTATGCAGAATAAATGATTTTTGGATTTGTATTTGAATTAACTATACTTTTTATGTTTTTCTAACTAGTACCTACTACCAGGGCTTGTTTACCGGTTAATGTATCAAACCGGTTTCAGTGCAAGTACATGGGAGCGTTTCATTTAGGTTTGACTCTACCTTAACCGCTAAAAAACCTCTTTTCTTAAAGAGCGAAATTATATAGGTTTGGTTCAATTTACCGGTTAATAAAGGTTTTGATTTCACTCTTACCGACAACATCGTCGTCACCATTCGTATTCAATTCGCGCGGACTACATGTGTAATCTACTAGTACAAAATTTCAATTTTCAAGCGCAGGGCTAATGTGCTTCGAGATACTTTTAAAGGAGTACTAAAGGGAGTCACTAAAGTGTCGTGCGTGCTTCGGTCGCGTGAACTTAATGCGTAGTCCATTTTCAAATGAATACAATGTTTTTAGTATTTTTTTCATTTTAATTGTAAAAATATAATAATCAATCAAATATAATAAACATAACTAAATCACAACTTCTGTAATTATTAAATAAAAATAAGACTCCCAATAATGCAGATCGCGTGTCGCTGCAACCTTTATTTTTTTTTTATCGTGCGAAAAATCCCCACGGATACCCCTTCCCCCCCCGGAGCCGGTTGGGTAGGTTATGTCGGACTCGAACCGACTAAAACGCACGCCGTCTTTGGGTCTTCAGTTGCCGGAGGTGAGGTAGTAGCCAACATATCCCTCGCACCCCGGCAGACCCGGGGCTCTTCGAGATGACCCCCGCCGGGTGTAGGGACCACGGTGTCTCCAACTAGCCCCGAGTATGGGGAGGCGTACTTTGCGCGCTTCTGCTAGAGTGACAGGCAGCTCCACCCGTCACCCCCAGGCCCGCGCTCATGGAGGACGGAGGTCATTCTGCGACCTCCGACGTCCGAGTCGCCTCCGCTCATCGCGGGTTGTGCCGCCGTCTCCTTCTCGAGCATTCGAGCATTGCACCTGCTCGCAGAAGGAGGCGCCGGCAGCCCAAGCGTTTGCGCATCGTACCATCGCCGTGAGCAATGCGCGCGTCGCTGCAACTTGTCGAAAGCATCTAATAAGTACTTTGCGGAGCCATTCCAGAGATGCGAGCAGTAGGTATTCCACGCAGGAGCGAATTTGTGTCTTGTAAAGAAGACACCGTTGCTCCGACGTGAAAAAACGTCTCACTCTGTTCAGGACTCCGAATTTACGCGAAGCTATTTTGATGATGCTCTCGAAATAGTTCTTGTTGTTCAGTTTGCAGCGAACATCCATTCCGAGTATATTGAGGTTATCCTGTAATGGCAGTGGCGTGCTCTGAAGAGTGGGATGAGGAAGGAAAGGAGATGTCTTTGCTGTATACGCACATACCTGCGTCTTCTTGGCATTGAACTCGACCAGGTTCTCAGATCCCCATTGGGAAATGTGATTGAGGATCCGGTCAAGCCCAGTGACGAGAAGCTGCCTTTTTTGGCTATATCAGACTGCTTGGTCACAGGATGTCCGTGGTAACTCTCGTGTACAGCACTATCGTCTGCGTAGCAATGGACGCTGCCGGTGGACAGCATGTCATTGATATGCAGAAGAAAGAGAGTGGGTGATAAGACGGACCCCTGCGGCACGCCAGCATTTACCTGCAGTAACTCCGAAGCTCGTCCATCACAAAGAACGCGAATACTACGCCCATGCAGGAAGCTAGCAACCCAATGGTGCAATTGCACAATCTTGGAGGCAAACCGAAGGCTAGTAGTTTGCACAGAAGCGATTTGTGCCAGACTCAATCGAAAGCTTTGGCGATGTCCAGGCTAATAGCCAGTGACTCACCATGCTTATCCATAGCCTCACCCCAAAGATGATTTATATACGCCAGAAGATCACCCGTTGACCGTTTCGGCCTGAAACCTTATTGCCGGTCATTAATTAGGGAGTGATCCTCTAGGTGACGCATGAGCTTTGTGGTGACGCATGAGGTGACGGCTATGGGTCGATAGTTGGCTGGGTCTGAGCGATCTCCCTTCTTGGGAATCGGATGTACATTCGTCTCTTTCCACGCAGTTGGCACTGTACTTAAAATTTAGGGGAGTCGGTTACCTGTGCTATGAGCTGGCCATCCGCTCTGGGTCTTTACCTTCAAAGCAGCGCTCAACCCAAGGGATGGACGCAAAATAGTCACGCAGTCCATTCCAATCTGCTGACCAGTAGTGCCAGATACGCCGATTTCCCTGCACTGGTCGTGGGGGCGCTAGGATAGGTACCTTGGAACAGACCAGAGAATGGTCGGAGTTGCCTAAGGCGGCTCGCACCGAAATATTGTACTAGTCTGGGTGGCTCGTCAGCTGAAGGTACTAGGCCCGACCCTCTTGGTATTCTAGTGACCTCGTGTACCAGTTGAGTCAGGCTGCGAGCCAGAGCAAACGCGTGGGCAGCTCTTCCCGCATGGTCTGTTTTGGTGGAGTCAACCAGATCTCGTGGTGCGCGTTAAAGTCCACCAAAAATACCAATTCAGCGTTCGGAAACCGCACGTTCGCCTTACCTGCCGCCTGACTCAAATATTTAAAGAGTGAAGTTATCTCGGCATCTCCGGTATAGGAACGATAAAGGCACACAGAGATTTGTCTCGTACAGCTATGGTCTATGTGTACCCACATGACAGAAAAAGATGGGTCCTCAAGGCAGCGCAAACAGCGACAACAAACACGCACACCCCGGCTTTGGCACGGAAATTTTCCTTAGGAACATAGCCGGGGTAGAGCAGAAGAGCATGGCTGGTTTCGCCGTCTCTAGTTGTTGGTGGACGGCGATGAGGTTTGCATAATGGAGCCTACAGAAGTTAGTGGATTCCACCTCAAAAAGCGAGCTAGTGAGAGAATGAAGAGCCGCTGTGTTGCCATAATCTCTGATATGTACTGCCATGGTAGAGGGTAAGCGAAGTTGTGAAAAAAGGTGATTGTCGTCGAAAAGCACCGCGTGATAAAGCGCGAGAGATTGGTTTTATTTATGGTTGTGAGGCATGGCGAGACCCGACGCGCCGAACCGAAGCACCCCCCTCCCCCAAATATGGTCACCGGGTTCCCACGTCCGGTCACCAACTGGCACGACGAACCCCAGTTGGGCCCCTGTACTATGCCGCGAGCGGCCCGCGGCGCCACAGTTTCTACGGGTCTCCCTGCTCGGCGGGTCACCCCGCGCCCTCCCCACCATTCTACGCCAAGACCCACTGGTCCCACTTATGCTGCGACTACCACCACCTCTGCCCAGCTTTGCCCTTGCTGAACGCAATCCAACCGAGGTTGAATTACTATGAAGCGTTTTACGCACATGTGCACGGTGGTACCCACCCGGTCGAAATTTATGACAAATTTGTGCCATCAAATTTCTACCACCAGTATAACGTATGCTACGCATCCTTCGATTAGACATTTCTTTCTTTCTCGTAATCAAAATAACTATAAATTTTGTCCTTTCTCTTACGACCCATGCTTCACTTGAAAATAGTAAAATAAGTAGATGCAAAGCTGCGAAATTACCAATAACTTTGCCTACTCGAAGTTCGCAATCGTTTAAATAAATGCATGCAGTTCAAACAAAACAAACTTCAAGCGATGCCGACGCGGGCGCGAGTCACTCTGGATTAAACCGGTTTATTAAGGTTTTAGTATGGTTCCCATTCTGGTTTCGCTCCGATTGAAACCTTTACTGAAAATCGGGTTTAACCTTTATTAACCGGTATTTTCTAAACCGGTTTCAAGCCCTGCCTACTACTAAGTAGTAGGGGAAACTGGGGACACTTGATCCTTATGGGAGACAAGGTACACCAATATTTTTTAAATTACTAAGTGTATTAGAGTATTTTTTAGTGTGGCAACACTAAGTAAACATTATTACACTTAGTGTTACCACATTAAAAATAGTCTAGTACTAGTGACTTGCTTAACTGTAATTATTATATTATCTTTTTACTAACTATTACTACCTACTAACTAGTTACTACTAACTAGTTACCACTAACTAGTGCTAGTTACTTGCTTAAACTGTAATTTTTATGTGAGGGATATTTTCTTAGTAGTAGGTAATTGTAACAAGATATTATAAATATAAACTTGCCTTGCCCAAATTGCCGACTATGAATTGTCGTTCCTCGAATACTGTATCAAAGTTGAGGCACACTGGCCTCACGTATGGCTTGTAGATGAATGGAGTGACTAAGAGCACTATGGCTATGTCTTCTTGGAAGTTAGTTTCAGCGCCATAGAATAGACTGGGAAGCTTTATTTCTTTGACCTAAAAATGGAAATACATAACGCAATGATGCATATCAAAAACAATTAGTCTCAAAGGTATGTAAATTCTCTAAGACTAGTCAAATGTAAGTTATTTTTATACCACTTAAGGTGCGTCCAGATTTGTGACAGGAACAAGGGACTGGACAGCGTGACATCATGACATGACGTTGAGTGTGGACGTAACAACTTGTGGCACATGGGCACACGAATTAGAGTTGTGTTGACACGGCTACCAGTCGATCGATGGTTTCATTTAAACTCAAACTACATTAAAATCCGTTGCGTATTTTTAAAGATTTAAGCATACAAAGGGACATAAGGACATATGGATGTAGGGACGCGAACGCGACTTTGTTTTGTACTATGTAGTGATAAATTGAGATTCAGGACTGAATATCGTTACGAAATACGGGTTGGGGGCTCTAGCCAAAATGCATTCGTTCGGAATCTACATTCGTCATAGCTCCGAAAATGTATGAGAGTGACATTTGTTGTCGAATGTCATGTGATCCGATTCCGACAAACAAATGTCACTCCCATATATTTTCAGAGCGATGACGAATGTAGATTCGGAACGAATGCATTTTGGCTAGAGACCCTGGTCTCTCAAATGCTGCTCCTCTGCCTATTTTTCTTGCACTCGCATTCTTCACTTTCCACCGTCTTCTTCTTCTTTTTTCTTAGATGGCAACATATCAACCCAATTTAGGGGACAATCTTGCCAGTGTCGAGTTGGGGATTTCTGCCATGTCTTCAGTTAATTTAGTTGGAATGATTGTTGATGATGGCAATGACGATGATGGATGATAGTTGCCCTAGTAAAGTAGTGGAGACTTTACTAGAAGCTTTTCTTAGGGAGATTTTGACACCATCACGAAAAATCACAATTCACTACAATATTCCACTCCTACACTTGTGCGCTTTGTCCAAGCTGTTATGTATAAAACTCCACCATTTTTACACATAAAAACTCGAATGTACACCAAATTTAGAAAATGAAATACTGCAGCGCTATGACATTTTTGAGTTCCCGCCAAAAAAAAATCTTTCTACCGTCACTTCAGTTTTAAAACACAATCTGTCACAATGACTTACGTCAGACTTTTGGGCATCAATCTCATTGGCAGAGTCCCAATGCCGATAAATTTTGCCAACTGCTACGGCATAGTTCTCTGCCGGGCTTACTTTCTGCTCACTTGAAGACCAGAAACAGTGGGCAGCTGAAACAATAGAGCCTTTAATTATGTACATACATTTATAGTATAGGGGCGTAAGGGGAACGCTTCCGAAGCCGAAGGCCCCTGGTAGTACTCATGGTACATAATATTACCAAACTCTGAATTGTATCAGTGAGAACCTGTAATTGGCTGTATGTAACTAATTTTAGTCACTATACCTTTGTCATTGCTGTTGGTCCTGCGAATAAATAAATAAATAAAAATAAATTAAATAAAAATTAAAATATATTAGCACTAAAAATATTACGGCAAGGCAATTTTTTTTTCCCCATTTTTTTTATTAATTTTTTAAAACTAAAAGTGCGGGTGACAGTCTAATATTAGCTTAATTGTCTTTAATATTCTAGTTTTCTTTAAAATTCATTAATTATATTGTTTTAAATTTTCTTATATAGTGCCATGTACTTGCTTACGAACGCTGTGCATATCTGTAATTGGTATAATTATCTTTTAAACTTTCGCGTTCCATGATTATGATAATATGTAAGTAAACGGGAATTAACGCGATCATGGCCTGCAGTCCACCGAAAGTCACTTCTATTCAAGAGCTGTACGTGAAGCTATTGAAATTAAGAAGTACAATAATTTCAATCGGGAAGACGGTTTTAAGTTATCTGCGACATGGAATCCAGTGATAAAAAACTTGCTACCTCGCTTTTCTGCGCGGTCGGATAGACACCGAGCCGTTTGCTTAGATAATAAATAAATAAATAAATAAATAAATAAACTTGCGTTCTTCTTCTTTTTTTCTTAGATGGCAACATATCAACCCAATTTAGGGGACAATCTTGCCAGTGTCGAGTTACAAAAAATTGAGAACTATTTGAGTCATATGCATATTCTTATTGCAGATCTAGGCTATCATACCTCATACCTGCCAGTTCCATTATCTCTTTAGCTTACCAGAGAGCACGACGCTATTGGAGATGAGAGATCCGCCGCAGATCAGAGAGATGGGCTTGTATGTTTTGGCGTAAATGCCAACATGCCAGGGTAATTCTCCACGCTTTGCATACTCCCAGCCAATCTCAAGCTGTATTTTGTCTTGAATCACGCGACCACATTCTAGAGACAGAGAAGATGGTACATTTTCATTCATCATCCTTCGTTTCGAAGATGTCACTTCGGAGTTCGGGGTCCGCTTTTTTACATGACTGCGCGACGCAAAGGAGGGTATTGTGTTTATCAGTCTATGTATGTATGTATGTATGTATGTATGTATGTATGTATGTTTGTTTCTATGTGGCGTTCTAGAGACCAAACGCATAGGCCGATTTTTTCGCAGTTTACTTCAAATATTCTCCGTGAAGCGATTGCCATCCTTCCCACACGGAAATTCCAACGGATACCATTCTCACTGGAGTGGGTGGGACAGGTTATGTCGGACTCGAACCGATTAAAACGCAAACTGTCGTCGAGTCTTTAGTTGCCGGAGGTGAGATAGTAGCGAACATATCCCTTGCACCCCGGCAGACCCGGGGCCCTCTCTTTCGAGATAACGGAGAACGGAGGTAGGACACAACGGAGGTAGGACACGACGGTATCTCCCGTCCGAAATGAGCTGTCCAACTGGGGAAGTACCTCCGCCCTACAGAAGACCGCGGTCATAATAACCATCGTGTTGTGTTCCCGCCGGTAAGTAGGGTAGCCAGAGCTCACTGTACCCCTCCTTCCCCTCCCCTTCCTAGTCTCCCCACCCCTTCCCAACTCTCCCCCTTTCCCTTCAGGGTGGGCAGCGCGTGTGTGACACCCTTAGTGTTGCACACGTTCATAGGCCACGGTAGCCGCTTTCCATCAGGTGGGCCGTGTGCTTGTCTGCCACCTACGTAGTATAAAAAAAAAATTAAAAATTCCCCTTCGGGTATACGACGGTATACATCGGGTATACGCGGGGACCCACGGTGTGACGTCATTACAAAGCCTTAGTGGCACCACCTGTTAAAGTTAAGGTTTCCGTTAAAAACAGTAACAGTAACATTGATTCTAATGGTTTGGCTAAATGTGTTGCACCAGAGTATTTAGTAGCTCTGTTATAGTTATTTTTTTGATAGAATTTGACGTTTGAGCGTGGCCGGTTACAGTTAGCGTCAAGTTATAACGTCATTTTAACAATTGTCAAATGGCACAACCTGTTTTATACCTGACTGGTACTTTAACAGCACTGTTAATGTTAAAGTAAGATCGTGCAACCCAGGCTTAGTAATCAACAAGTTATGACGACTCCCGATGTGCCTCTAACGTAAATATAAAAAGTTTAATAAGTCAAACCTGCTTTACAACGAGCGATATAGTTCCAGACTCCGCCGATGCATTCCATATTTGGAAGATCGCCTTCAGAGAAATAATAATAGTTAATGTTACATCTAACTTCCACAGAAGTTCCATTATTTACATTTTCATCACATGGTTGTAAATCGCTAGCATTTGGATGTTTGCAACGATATTCAACACTGGCGTCGGGTTGTAATTTGCAGTATTCTGAAAATAAAAATAAACATAACATAAACTCACGTCTATATCCCCGAAGGCCAACACATTTCGCCAGTTTATATTTAGGTCCCACCCAATGTTATTTAAAAATTAATTACAATATTAACAAACGAATTTTCATTTGACGTGCAATTTTTGACATGTTAACTTTTTTATATTATTTAATTTTATTTTTGCCTTTTTGTAATTTTGTTTCCATAATTTCAATACAATGTAATGTTGTTTAAGAAATAAATTCAAATACAAATAGGTGGCGAGCCTATTGCCATTAACCGGGCACTTATAAACCTGCGATAAATACACACATAACTTCGGAAAGCATCGAAAAGTCATTGGTTTGTGCCATTGTAAAACCTGGGATCGTACCCGAGACTTCGTCTTATCAGTCCATTACCCATACCACTAGGCTACGCGGTCTTTCATACAATTTTTTTGGGAAATCGCTATGTTAATGATATACTTACGAACGCATTCAGGAATTTCCTGGTCCCACCGTCCTCTGTAGCATGATAAATTAGCGCTTCTTTTAACCTCGCCGTGATCTGAGTTTAGAATCCTGTACCCAGCCCGGCAGGTGACCGTTAGGCTAAGGATCTCAAATGAATGGCCAGGGCGAATATTCGGTATATTGCTATCGTATGTGACGTATTCCGGGAATTCAGGAACAGTGCAGCGTCTTTCCGCAGGTCTGCAATCAACAAAAGATTTATTTCGTGTCTGATGCCGTAACTGAATTTATTTATTTGACTGAACTGAATTTTATTGTTATAGAAAAATAATAAAAACTAAAAATTGGACTGTGACGTCATTCATACGGCTATATGAGTTGTTAACCTTGCCGGGTGTTTTAAGAATCATTTAAAAAGATGTCAGCTTTCTAGTCTAATTAAGATACGGTTGAACTTCGATATTTTCCGTGAAGCGACTGCCATTGGAACTCCTGTTGGAGGACTCCGTGAGGATTTTACGTACGAAATAAAAAGTTAAATAATAGCGTGGGCTAATGCCCTAATGCCGTCAGTCGGTGCAAGTATTTTTTATGTTCTAACTAGCTGTTGCCCGCGGCTCCGCCGGCGTGGACTTCTGATCCCGTTCCCGCTGCTCCATTCCGAGCATTTTCATATTTGTTCACCTTTGAAACCTTGTCTGGACTTAATAATTCTAGACCAAAATTAGCCAAATCGGTCCAGTCGTTCTCGAGTTTTAGCGAGACTAACAAACAGTAATTCATTTATACATAACATACATAAACTCACGCCTTTATCCCCGTAGGGGTAGGCAGAGGTGCTAGTACCCACATTTCGCCAGTTTATGTTTAGGTCCCAATGTAATAGGTGGCGAGCCTATTGCCATTAACCGGGCACTTATGAGCCTGCGAAATAATACACACATAACTTCGAAAAGCATCGAAAAGTCATTGGTGTGTGCCATGGTAACCTGGGATCGAACCCGAGACATCGTCTCAGCAGTCCATTACCCATACCACTAGGCTACCGCGGCTACATACAAAGATATGTAAATTAGAAGAGTATTACTTACGGTACTGTAGGCTTCGGCTGTACAGTTGTTTGTGCTGTACTAGTCGTAGACTCCACCTCTGGCATATCTAATGGATCTATTTCAGGTCCGGCTCCAGGCTTACAAAGTTCCTCGGCTTCGTCTGATCCGTCTGCGCAATCCTTTACCTGTTTACAAGCAGATTAGCGTTAATCATCACTACATAGTATAAAATAAAGTCGCGTTTTCTGTCCCTATTTTTCTTGTCCCTTTGTATGCTTAAATCTTCAAAACTATGCAACGGATTTCGATGTGGTTTGTTTTATTAGATAGAATGGTTAAAGAGGAAGGTTTATATGTATATAACATCATGCTACAACAAACAGGTGCGGAGCAGGAATGAAAAATGTTGCAAAAACGGGGTGACGCAGACGAAGTTGCGCGGGTCAGCTAGTTACATTTATTCGTTTATCGTGTAAGAGAGGGTCTCCGCATCGACAAGGTAGCTGACTTGCATTTGCGGGTAGACCAGCACCGTGTGGCGATACCACATATACTCAGCGCCATCTAGCGACGGCAAGGGTAACTACGACACTCCGGATCCTGCATCGCGAAAGTGAAGTTCTCGCGCTGGTACAATATAAATACAACAACCAATATTTGTAATTGTAATTAAATGGTAGAAAAACTTACCCCATTACAATCCACTCCTATATCCTCGCAAGACCCGTCGTCACATTGAAAGGCGTACGGTGGGCATTTTGTTATAGTATTTGCAGCAAGCTCTCTTAAACAAAAAATATACTCAAAATAGCGGGACGCCATTATGACGTGGAGTATTTATGGAACTTCACCAAATTATTGAAAATGGAAATTTAAAAACTCAAATTCAAAATTTAAAGTAATTTATTCTGTATAGACCATTAAACGGCACTTACAAAACGTCAATATCAACAATATTTTATGATTTAGTGAGCAAATGAACCGACGACGCACCGGTTCGAAACACAGCACCGCCGCCGTTGGTCTATGTTGGCCCTTAGCACGAAATACTATCGAATTCGTAATTGTCGGGCTACACACGCACACAGATTGAGAGGCAGACTGTTAAGGGCCCAGATCGTGAAAATCACCGAAAAGAGTGTTACGATATTTCATATTTAACTTATTTAGATATGATTGATATCAATGATAATTTGTATATATTACAATCAAAGACCAAAATATATGTTAGTCTTATATTGAATCCTTAAAACCTAATAATTGCTATATAATAAACGTCAACAAACGCACAAAATTTGACAAAAATGCAAAAACATGCCTTCGTATTCTTCAAATATTACCCAATAAATCAACACAAATTGATAAAAAGAAACACTTTTTGAACACTGAAGAAACCAATACTTAAACCTATGTACTTTTTTTTGTACCTTTACAAACAAAGACTTCCTCTTTTAAAGCCCTAAAATCTAGATATGTTCTACGTAAATTCTCCATAGAAAAATGTATGAAAAATCACGCGCATCCCGATATTATGATTTAGTAACCCGCATCGCTACTGATCGGCAGTACGTTTTTATGGTTCAAGGTGACACCACGCGTGTCGGATGCGCCAGCAATATTACGTGTTGTGAATTTGAGTTTTTTGTGAAAAACTGTAAGTATAACATTTTTATAACTAATTCACTTTTAGTAAGTAGGAAGTACCGATATAATGAATGTCTGGAAGAAAACCATGATGGAACTAGATATAAATCGTAAAAATACAAAATTATTTAGATAGGTAGGTACGTAGTTTGTTGAGGAGGTTATTTTATGAACCTTGTAAAGTAGGTATAAATACCGAGGAAAAAAATTACGAGATTTGTGTGAAAGTGTCATGTAAAAATTCTAGTTTTATTTGAGTGCTTTATCATGTCTACGTACTAATAATAATATATTCGCATTTGTTGTTGTTGTTGCATGTAAATATTGGTTTGTATTATAAGTAATAAAGTCGATTTCTATAGGAATATTCTCATAATAATTAATTTTATTACATAATATAGTTAAATATTCGTTTTCATGTTCATCATATTGTCTAAATATCAGATTGTGGAAGTAGGTATGTTTCCTATCTGAAATAGCATGGGCGTACATACTTCGCTGCCGTCAAAGACGCGCGCGGCGCGACGCGCCTAGAGTCTGGTTTAGGGTTGTACAAAAATTACAAAATAAATAAAAGTGGATACTATTGATGATTAATATTTCCAGTATTGAAAATAAAGAAAACCTTCAGGCCGAGACTCCGAGCAACACTGCTACGCGCTGTATAGAGGTAAGTTGTTATACGTAATTAGACTTGTTACATAAACAAACGAACTACCTAGTTAGTGATGGGCGAAGACAAAATCTCAGTACCTATAGATTTTTTTCTTGCAATATTTATTATTTTCATTGGGAGACACAAACGAACTACCTAGTTAGTGATGGGCGAAGACAAAATCTCAGTACCTATAGATTTTTTTCTTGCAATATTTATTATTTTCATTGGGAGACACAAACGAACTACCTAGTTAGTGATGGGCGAAGACAAAATCTCAGTACCTATAGATTTTTTTCTTGCAATATTTATTATTTTCATTGGGAGACACAAACGAACTACCTAGTTAGTGATGGGCGAAGACAAAATCTCAGTACCTATAGATTTTTTTCTTGCAATATTTATTATTTTCATTGGGAGACACAAACGAACTACCTAGTTAGTGATGGGCGAAGACAAAATCTCAGTACCTATAGATTTTTTTCTTGCAATATTTATTATTTTCATTGGGAGACACAAACGAACTACCTAGTTAGTGATGGGCGAAGACAAAATCTCAGTACCTATAGATTTTTTTCTTGCAATATTTATTATTTTCATTGGGAGACACAAACGAACTACCTAGTTAGTGATGGGCGAAGACAAAATCTCAGTACCTATAGATTTTTTTCTTGCAATATTTATTATTTTCATTGGGAGACACAAACGAACTACCTAGTTAGTGATGGGCGAAGACAAAATCTCAGTACCTATAGATTTTTTTCTTGCAATATTTATTATTTTCATTGGGAGACACAAACGAACTACCTAGTTAGTGATGGGCGAAGACAAAATCTCAGTACCTATAGATTTTTTCTTGCAATATTTATTATTTTCATTGGGAGACACAAACGAACTACCTAGTTAGTGATGGGCGAAGACAAAATCTCAGTACCTATAGATTTTTTTCTTGCAATATTTATTATTTTCATTGGGTGACAAACACATTAGTACCTAAATAGTTCTCAATTGCTTTCTCAAAAGAAAATTCTCGTTAAAATCCCATATTTTATGTATGTAGGTATAATAAATAATATTTATTTAACCGATTTTGATGATTTTAGAATCATTAGAATTGTCTTCTAAGCCCGAGTGACATAGAGTAGGTGACGTCATAAAAAACCAACACCTATAGCGTAAACGAAATTTATAATATATGTAGTCCGATTTATTTATTTTTTGACGTGATAACGTCTTATAAATCGATGAACAAAGGCAACATGCACGAAAATGTGTCACATTATGTCACGTTAGGGTCAAGCAAGAGCATGGAACAAGCGATGGAGAATAATATTATAATGTTATCCCGTAAAATTATTATCCTAAACCGACTTTACATTTTATATAAAACGTTTATGTTTTTGATCTACCTATGTGTTTCAAAGATGTATTCTAAGGGACTTCTTAGCTATGTTTGAAGAAATTTGGCCCATTCTTTATTTATTATTTTTTATAAAAAAAACAATCAAGCCATTATCTTTCTTTACAGGAACTAGTAATTGAAAACCGTCAAGAAGGAAAGGTGGTTGAAGTGGAAGTTGGGCGTAGAGTAGCAGATATTTCTTTTTTTTTTAAAGCTGTTCAGGCCATAGGGGACCGCGGTCCAATGGATTGTATCCTCAGTATAATAGGTGAAGTAAAAGTTGGTCGGGACTCAAAACTCATCATGAAATGTATGTGTAATTAGTATGTGTAATATGAAATTTACTGTGTGTTTGGTTGAAAGGAAGAAGATAGCATGGAAGTGAATCATCAAATTGTATCTGGTATCATATCATCTGGTGGGAGCTACTTTCAGTTAAAAACATTAACTGCCCTACCAATTATGTCACCTTCATTATATAATGAAATTTATAATACGGTTTGCGATTGATGGGAAAAGACAGCAGCACAATCCATGGCAGAAGCTGTCAAGGAAGAAGCAGAGTAAGCAGTGTCAGTGTCAAATTTTGGAAGGAGAAAATGGAGATGAAATTAGTTTGGTTTTATTACGATTGACTACTTCCAGAATTAGTTGATCCTCGGCAGTCACGAAGCGAATTCGTGACGCGCCCAGTTCCAGCATCATAGAGGCTACGAAAGAGAGGAAAGAAAGAACTTTACGTGTTTTGAAAGAGAAGGACGCCTAAGGATTTTGAAATAGACTGAGGTAACTTAACTACCCAGCCGGTCGATTCACGTGCATCCAAAAGTTGTTTTAACTTAGAAATCGCCTTATGGTTTTCTGTTTTAAACGCACTTACTTATCTAGTCTTGGATTGTCATAAATCAATTACTGTACAATTCTTATACAATTTTGAAGAGTTACCTGGTGTAAAGAATCATCAAAATCGGTTTAAAAATACAGCGAATTGAGAATCTTCCTCTTTTTTTAAGTCGGTTAAAAGGGTTTGTTTGCAAAAAAACAAAGTGACATTTTGAAGTCACCACGCTACGGTTTTTATTACGTGAATCGGGCATCTGGTAACATTTTCATTCTGATAGGTTTTGCAATAGCAATTGATTTTATAATCAAATTAGCAGAAATCAGAATTTATTCAGTAATTTATTTAAACAACTTTAAACATTAGAATTTTGAACTCATATTTTGTTATTGTTTACTTACTTTTAATTTGTATATTAATAATTTATAAACTTGTTTTACAAATTTTTGCACAACCCTAGCACGCTTGGCGACTCATATTTGTTATTGTTTACCTACTTTTAAATTATATGAATCATTTTTATACTTGTGTTTCATTTATTGATATTTTTTGTAAAACCCTAGGAGATTTTTAAGATATCAAGGTGATCGTAAACAAATAGTAAGTAATTATTTGAGTTTATCCAATAGGCACATATCCTTGCGTATAGATAAACAGTAGCGAGGAAAGGCTCGATGTTATTTCGACCATACTTGCTACTGAATTTGCAATTATGTTATTGAATGAATATTTTACGAAATAAGAATAAACTGTGGTAGTAAAATTACAAATAAATACATAGTTGGAATTTTAGGTAAGTAGAATACAAAAAGGTGGCTCTCTCTGGGTCATTCACCCGCCCCGGTCGGTTGTTTCAGTAAACAGTAGCGCTGCGGTCGCGCGAAATCGATGTTGCGTCTGGGCAATCTGGGCCCTTAATCACAATGCTCCGTTCTCTCGAAACCTTTACATTACAAATTCGATAGGAGTTCATGCTAATGATACTGAATAAATGAAATGAAATTTAAAGCAAAAAATTAATGAAATGTGTGTGTTAATTCACCTCCGCCCAGGGCCGTCGAGGGCCCTGGACAGACAAGAACTTGGGGGCCCTTTTGTTTTTTTTATGTTAACGTGCCAGTACCGTACGTACGGACGCAACGGCGTCACACAGGTAGCAAACGGGGGGTGGGGGGAAAAATTGTCGATCCTTCAGTGGGCCCCTTGAAGTGGAGGGCCCTGGGCACGTGCCCCAATTGCCCATGGACACGACATATGGTACAGGGTACAGATGACAGACATATGGTACAGACAGCATTGTTTCTGCTTTCCCTGAATGGACAATGTAACTTTAAGCTGAACTTGAACTTGAACGGAGGTAGGACACGACGGTATCTCCCGTCCGAAATGAGCTGTCCAACTGGGGAAGTACCTCCGCCCTACAGAAGACCGCGGTCATAATAACCATCGTGTTGTGTTCCCGCCGGTAAGTAGGGTAGCAAGAGCTCACTATACCCCTCCTTCCCCTCCCCTTCCTAGCCTCCCCACCCCTTTCCAACTCTCCCCCTTTCCCTTCAGGGTGGGCAGCGCGTGTGTGACACCCTTAGTGTTGCACACGTTCATAGGCCACGGTGGAATCTTTCCATCAGGTGGGCCGTGTGCTTGTCTGTCACCTACGTAGTATAAAAAAAAAGCTGACCTCTCAATCAAATGCTGGTGTACAGAGATCTTCGTAAATGCGGTATACACTTTGTCATTACAGTTTGAGCTGATATCTTCAGGAGTAGGAGCCACTGACACGATCCCTCTCAGATAGTATCGATTTACTCCTAGACCCCTGTCAGGAAACACTAGGCCTCCCCCGCTGTCGCCGTGGCATAGGGCTTTACCTGCAAGAAATGTTCTATTTTTAACCGACTTTAAAAAGGAGCCTGCTTACTGCTGAATTAAGGCCTAAACAAAGTTGTATGGAGGAGGTAGGACACGAACCTCCACCCTACAGAATATCGCCGTTTATTAACCTTGTGTTGTATTTTCGGTGGTGAGTATAGTAGCCAGAGCTCACTAAAGAGGTTTTGTGTTGTCAGTAGGAAAACCAAAGGCTTATCCTACATCTTTTGCGCTGACGACACAGAGTGTCTCTGTTCTTACACGGGTTGCGGCACGAGTGTTATTCCTCTGGTGTTACACTCGCCCATAGGCCACGGTAACCAATTACCATCAGGTGGGCCGCGTGCTTATCTGCGACCTTAGTTGTATAAAAATATCAACATATCGATAAACTTACCCGTAGTATGTCCAGCGCAAAATTTATCACCACTAATGTTCTCTGTGAAGGTTTCAGGCAGCTCTTCGATACATTGGTTTTCAGGAATAAAAGGCATATCAACGACCTGCAGGATGTCGGCGGCTGGTCCGGTGGGCGAGATTAGTCCCCAGCCAGCCACCTGGAACGAAAAATACGAAACACTGATTCAGGATTACAAGAGGTCCTATATTTTTAAGACTAGCCTATGCCCGCGGCTCAGCCCACGTGGCTGTCGGCTATCGCGACCTAAGCGCCATCTGTGCAACTTAAATTCCATATTACTAATCATAACTCTGGTTCAAGTTAACCGGTTGCAATCAAACTTACGCAAGATTTTACGTTGGACCAAACTCCTTCAAACAAAAAAAACCGCATCGAAATCCGTTCAGTAGTTTTTGCATCCATCGCGGACAAACATAAACTTTTTACAATAATAATAGTATAGATTCAGGTAGTACCATTTGGTCGAAACAATGAACCGACTGGCTGTCAACCCACCTTTCCTGATTGGCCTGTCCGTAACTGCTGGTTCTCGAACTCCACATCGTAGTAGAGACACACAGGTCGGATATACGGCATATACACGAAAGGAGTCGTCAGGATCACGACGGCTATGTCTTGCTGATAATTCGTAGCTGATCCTTTGAATAGATCTGGTATTTTTATTTCTTTTATCTGGAAAAAAATTGCAGATATTTTATATGTAGTACCTTGTCGGACCCATGCTTCACCTAGGTTTTCTACCTGGGAGAAGCACGGGTACTTATAGAAACCTGTTCTTTGTGCTTTTAGCACAGAAGACAACGGCTAAGGCTTCATACTACCACAGAGCAGTGTCAACCTAAGCCCTAACACAAAACCTCTATAGTGAGCTCTGGCTATCCTACTCACCGTTGAATTGTCGTGTATTTATCGCAGGCTTAAAAGTGCCCGGTTAATGGCAATAGGCTCGTCACCTATGATGCGCCACCTCAGAGTAACATTGGGACCTAAACATAAACGTGCGAAATGTGGGTGCTAGCACCTCTGCCTGGGGGTGACGGGTGGAGCCGCCGGTCACCCTAGCAGAAGCAGGCCACGGTGATGGCGCCACCCCATACCCAGAGGCTAGATGGGGATACCATGGTCCCCACATTGGGGGAAGAGGGTCATCCCAACAGAGATGTCCCCGGGTCTGCCGGGGTGCGAGAGATATGTCTTGTATAATCTCACCTCCGGCAATCAAGGACCCATGGACGGCGTGCGTTTTGGTCGGTTCGAGTCCGACATAATCACCTCCATCGGTTTTGGTGGAGGTGGTATCCGTAGGGATTTTGCGCACGATAAAAAAAACACCTCTGCCTGTCCCTTCGGGGATATAGGCGTGAGTTTATGTTATGTTATAGTGTGTACTCACATCAGATTTTTGCACGCCGACATTGTTCTCACTGTCCCAATCCCGATAAATATTGCCGATGGACACGGCGAAGTCAGTAACGGGCAGTCGGTTCTTCTTCTTCCAAAAACAATGAGCAGCTGAGCAGAAAAAAAAGAAAAAGTCACAGCAACTAACGATAAACAACAAACGCCATCTAGCGACAGCAAGCCGAACTACTTCTACGTTATCAATACTGCATCGCGATAGTGAAAGTCTCGTGCTGTAGCACTAGCATGTACTCCTATCGAATTTGTAAAGTAAAGGTTTAGAGAACGAAGCATTGTGATTGGCAGTCTGCCTCTAGTGAACGTGTGTGCGTATGTAGCCCGCCAATCGGAATGCTCTGTTCTGTCGATACCTTTACATTCCGAATTCGATAGTATTTCGTGCTAAGGCTACTGTTGTAACTAAAACAACTTCACTTGCAGTAACCTCGCGTGGTCGAAGATCCTCCTTTTGTGTCGGAGAAACATCAAACCTCGTTCCTCCACAATCTCCACGATAAATTTTATTATATTCGGAACGTTATCCATCTGAAGACGTTTCTCAAAATGGGGACACTGTAGTCCCAAGAGGAGAGCCCAATAGGGTGTCCCTAGCCGAGTCGCGGTGAGCATTCTATTCCGCGGCTCGGATTAGGCGAAGGAGGAACACCGTGGTGGTTTAGTGGGTAGTCTGTCCTCCGTTTCGAGGTCAGGAGTCCCACACGAAGCGAGCCCCTTGCCCCTTGGTGTGAGCGAAGTGCGTAAATGCATTCCACCACGAAAAAAAAATGGCTATTGCTCTTAGAATGCCATAAATCGTAAGTATACAAATTTCTAACATTACAGGGAGACCGTTACTCCCAGGGTTCACTAGCTCTCCAGCTAAAAGGGTATCGGTCTTTAGGTCAAAATGTATGATAAAATTATAATATACTTACCGGATAAAATCACATTGTTGGAGATGAGGGATCCTCCACATATCTGAGAGTACGTTGTGTCATTTCTGCGGTAGATGCCCGCGTGCCAAGGCAGCTCTCCTCGCTTCACATTCTTGCCGTCTATTACTAAAGGTGTATTCTTAGATGTTACGCGACCGCAATCTGCAAGAAGAAGTATTTGATGGAAAAAGATGCAGCAGTTCCAATTGAGAAAAAATATTCTTACTGTATACGTATTTTGAAAGTGAACGTTGGTGACGATATTTATTGGAGGAGTTTTGGCGGGAACGCGAAAAGTGTCATAGCGCTGCAGTGTTTCTTTTTCTAAATTTGGTGTGCATTCGAGTTTTTATGTGTAAAAATGGTGGAGTTTTAGACATAACGGCTTGGACAAAGCGCACAAGTGTAGGAGAGTGGAATATTGTAGTGAATTGTGATTTTTCGTGTTCTAAAGCTTCTAAGTAAGCTTCTAGTAAAGTCGCCACTACTTTACTAGGGCAACTATCATCCGTCATCGTCATCGTCAACATCAACATCATCATCATCATCATCATCATCATCATCATCATCATCATCATCATCATCATCATCAACAATCATTCCAACTAAACATATCACAAAATAAAAGGAAATTTCCAACTCGACACTGGCAAGATTGTCCCCTAAATTGGGTTGATATGTTGCCATCTAAGAAAAAAACGAAGAAGAAGAAGATATTTATTGGATGTTTGTTATTCAATCACGTTCAAACTGCTGAAGGGATCTTTATGAAACTTTGTGCAGGGAAAGGAGCTACGGTAGAGAATATTCCATCAAGAACCAAGCGGTTCGGTGAGTCTTTTCTCTGCCGCACCATTAAGTCCTGGAATTCCTTACCGGCGCACGTGTTTCCTTCTTCCTACAGTCCCGGGTCCTTAAAGCGGGGCGTGAAAAAGCATCTGATGAGGCCGTCAAGCTGAGCGCCACCATTGTAGCATTGAACGTGTTTGCAATGGTGACCCTCTTTCATGAGACTTTGCCTTCAGCTTAACATCAGGCGAGGTGACGTCAAATGTAGATTTGGAGCGAATGCATCTTGTCTAGATCCCCTGCACGTGTTATCCTGTGTAGGAAAGGAGCTTATCTAATCTTATCTTATATACATAATAACTATCTACCTGCTGGACAATCAGCAACGTAGTTCCAGAATCCAGAAGTACACTTCATGTATCTTAACGTTTCAATGGAGTTGTAAATAGGTTTGTTGCAGATGGGGTTCACAGAAGTGCCAGGTGCCACATAGTTCTTGCACGTTTTGAACCCCAAGCCTGGTATGTGGCACATATAACGCACGCTCGGATTTGGGTCCAGTTTGCAGAAACCTGTCAAAGACAATATAGAAGTGTTCATTTCTACGAATAATTGTATATAAGGTCTGTGGAGGAACGGGATGTGATGTCCCTCCAACACAAAGGGAGGATCCTCCGACCAGGCAAGGTGATCGCGCCTGGCGGGCCGCGGCCCAACGGTTGTCGTTGGGTTGTTGTATATATGTTGTACTAGCGGGAGAAATTCATTTTCGCGATGCAGAATCTGTAGTGACGTAGTAGTTACGTAGTAGTTACTCTTGTTGTCGCTAGATGGCGCTGGGTACATGTGTTATCGCCACAAGGTCGTTACATAAATGGAAGTTGACGCCAGTTTATGTGGCGTGGCGGTAGTGCACGCGACTGCTACGCACGTGCGCGAGTTCGATCTGCACTCAGTACAAAAAGTTGTATGCATAAATATGGCTGTTTGCACTTGTCTGGTCGTGCCTCGGAGAGCACGTTAAGCCGTCGGTCCCGGATGCCATACAAACATCTATAGCAGTCGTTACGGGTAGTTGGAGCCCTCAAAAGTTAGCAGCAGTCAGTCTTCTTTTGCCAGCGAGCTTCGGGGATAAAGGCGTGAGTTTATGTTATTTATGTTATGTTATGTATACGACAAACACGCAATTTTGACACGGTCACGGTATTTACCGACCTACCTCCGCCGAACGTATACATAATGATGATCAGAAGAGAAGAATTGGCAGTCTGCCTCTTGTGAACTTGTGTGCGTGTGTAGCCCGCCAATCGTAATGCTCCGTTCTGTCGATACCTTTACATTACGAATTCGATAGTAAGTATATTTCGTACCTACTAAGGCTACTGAACAGAGGGAGACGTTTCTTCACGCCGCGATTCAATTCAATAATTGACAATTCCTAGCTGTCACCCCGGGGGACAGAGCTAGAGGGGACTACTGGGAATAATACCTGGAATAAAAAATAAGAGGAGGTAGGAAACTACGGTATATCCGTCCCAATCGAGCAGTCCGACTGGGGAAGTACCTCCACCCTACAGAATATCGCCGTTTAATAACCTTGTGTTGTGTTTTCGGTGGTGAGTAGGGTAGCCAGAGCTCACTAGAGAGGTTTTGTGTTGTCCGTGGGAAAACCAAAAGCTTGTCCTACATCTTTTGCGTTGACGACACAGAATGTCTCTGTTCTTACAGAGGTTGCGGCACGAGTGTTATTCCTCTGGTGTAACACTCGCCCATAGGCCACGGTAACCACTTACCATCAGGTGGGCCGCGTGCTTGTCTGCGACCTAAGTTGTATAAAAAAAAATCGCAGAATACTTACGAACACATTTAGGCACGCTCCGGTATTGATATTCTCCATTGATACAGGATAACTGTTGAGTAGTGCTCCCGTCGCCGCCATCCGGGTCCACCACTCCGAAGCCTCGGCGACAGCTGATCGTCAGCACGAAGGACGCGAGGTCCTGTCCGGGCCGGGCATTTGGGAACTTCGATACTTTATATGTTCCGTGAGGTGGGTAGGGCGGTAGGATACAACCACCTGTTTTAACTGGCCTGTAATCGAGGATATTGGTCTTCAGAGCATAGACTAGATAAATCCATCTTAATATATATAAATCTCGTATCACAATGTTTGTCCTTAATGGACTCCTAAACCACTTAACCGATTATAATAAAATTCGCACACCATGTGCAGTTCGATCCAACTTGAGAGATAGGATAGTTTAAATCTCAAATTATAGTCGCAATTTTAATTTATTGCTAATTATTTGTCTGTTATTATTTGACAGTCACAATTATCTGTTAACTCCAATTGATTCTAACAGATGTCGATACCTTTCGACTGAGTTGAGTAAGTAATCAATACATGGCGCTGCTATGGTAAATAGAGAAGCAAAAACTTTAGCCACAGCAACGCGTGGCCGGGTCAGCTAGCACTATTATATAATTGTAAAAAGTTTATGTTTGTCCGCGATGGACGCAAAAACTACTGAACGGATTTCGATGTGGGTTTTTTTGTTTGAAGAGGTTTGGTCCAACTTAAAATCTTACGTTTGTTTGATTGCAATCGGTTAAGTAGAACCAGAGTTATGATTAGTAATATAAGAGTTTAAGTTGCACAGATGGCGCTTAGGTCGTGATAACCGACAGCCACGCGGGCGGAGCCGCGGGCATAGGCTAGTAAATAATAATAATAAATCATGACCTCCGTGGCGTGCCGGTAGTGAATGCGACTGCTACGCAGGAGACGTACGGAGAATATGAATATTTGCACTGAGCGGGAATCGATTTTTTATTGAACTTTGGTCGCAGACAAGCACGCGGCCCACCTGATGGTAAGTGGTTACCGTGGCCTATGGGCGAGTGTAACACCAGAGGTATAACACTCGTGCCGCAGCCCCTGTAAGAACAGAGACATTCTGTGTCGTCAGCGCAAAAGATGTAGGATAAGCCTTTGGTTTTCCCACTGACAACACAAAACCTCTCTAGTGAGTGCTGAGCATTTGCGATCGTTGGGGGGCTACTGCCTCGCATTCCAGTATTATACTTACGAGAGTCTCCTACAAATGGCATTTGTTTCATCACCGCGATCTATGCAGTCATCCACTCCATCACAAATTTTGTCCAGTGATATACAATTCCCATTAGAACATCTCCACTGCTCGTTTCTGGAAGTAAAGTATATTTAAAGTAGCTTAATCTTTTTTTTTTATACTACGTAGGTGGCAGACAAGCACACGACCCACCTGATGGAAAGCGGCCACCGTGGCCTATGAACGTGTGCAACACTAAGGGTGTCACACACGCGCTGCCCACCCTGAAGGGAAAGGGGGAGAGCTGGGAAGGTGTGGGGAGGCTAGGAAGGGGAGGGGAAGGAGGGGTACAGTAAGCTCTATCCGATAGAAAGTGGTTAACGTGACCAATTAACGTTTGCAACACCAGGGGCGTCACACTCGTGCTGGCAATCCATTAGAAATCTTCTCATGACCTTCTTGAAGAGGTGATGAGAACGAGGGTTAAGAGTTCCAGTTCTGCAGGAGAATAAATTATCTTCCCAAAGACAGTATAAAATCTCTTTATGAGGCCCGTATATTGCGCGAGAATCCGTAAAAATATGTGTGGCTATACCACGCGTCACTACCCAGCGCCATCTAGCGACAGTAAGACGAACTAGTACGTCACTCCGGATCCTGCATCGCGAAAGTGAAGTTCTCGCGCTGGTATATACATACAACAACCCAACGACATCGGTTGGGCTGCTGCCCGCCAAGCGTGATCACCTTCCCTGGTCGGAGGATCCTCCCTTTGTGTTAGAGGGATATCACATCTCGTTCCTCCACATATTCATTTCAAAGTATAAATTATATAAAGCAATGGGTTAGTAGCAGAAGGACAGATACGCAAAATCCCAGAATAGCAAAATCCCAGATTCGCAATAAAACAGACTTGCATAAAGGCAGAAAATGTACCGTCGCGTTCGTAAAAAATATGAGTCTTGTCAATTAAAATCAAATTTAAAATCAGCTAAGTGAATGCTTCGACCGGATTCGAACCCGCGATCTTTCCCTTTCAGGCTAGCTGAACCACGAAGCCACTTTTGAAGCGGTATGAAAGGATCTTCATCCCGGCCACGCTTATGCTGGAGAATAAACTCCCTGCTGTGGTTTTCCCAAGCGTCATCAGGGTCGATAACTCTGGTGTTGCAAACGTCCATAGGCCACGGTAACCACTTTCCATCAGGTGGGCCGTGCCTGTCTGCCACTTAATTGGTTCAGAAAATAACTTTTTGGTGATAAGGGAATTTCTATAGTTACACAATTTATCGGACTTTGTCGATCTCCAACTACCCTTATTGCATAATAGATTTGTGAAGAGTTGATATATATATATTTATATTTATTTATTATATAATAGATTTTATAATGCATAATAGATAAAAGTTTGTCAATAAGAAAAATTCAAGAAACCACTCACCCACACGTAGACTGTCTTTTAATTCTGCGCACCCCTGGTTCTTTTGACCATAAATCGATTCTGAAAGAACAAAAATAATTATTACTTAACACCTTTTAGGGTGTAACACAGAGATTATTTAAAGAAACATCCTCTGTTCGCGTGAGGGTAAGTTCCCTTAGTTAATAGTGGTTTGTTTTGACCCTACAACAACCCTACAACGTGGCAATGCTGCCAGTCTCCTGGGAACCTTACCACAAGAGGCATGCGATGCGGAGGAATTTCACGACGCTTTTTAATTAAGTCTTTTTTGTTTTTCTTTTTCATTTTAGTTTTAACTAGCTGACCCGCGCAACTTCGTCTGCGTCACCCCGTTTTTGCAACATTTTTCAATCCTGCTCCGCACCTGTTTGTTGTAGCATAATGTTATATACATATAAACCTTCCTCTTTAACCATTCTATCTATTAAAACAAACCGCATCAAAATCCGTTGCATAGTTTTGAAGATTTAAGCATACAAAGGGACAAGAAAAATAGGTATAGAAAACGCGACTTTATTTTATACTATGTAGTGATTGTGATTTTATTTCAATAATTAGCTTATTATAAATTATGTAAATATATTTTGCATCGTTCATTATATTGGTATACCAAACATTCATGAGGTGTATTTTGTGCTGTAGTGGCCAGTAAACGCTCCCAATATTTTCCAGATTTTGTCCTTACTGAATTTTTTTTTGGTAGACCAACTTACTGATAAATAAAACAGAAGCTCACCTGCTATTGGAGCAGTATACCTCATCACTCGCGTCTGGACAGTCCTGGATACCATTGCATACGTATTCCAGATCGATACAGATCGTACCATTCCCGCATTGGAACTGTTCCAGGTTATTGAGACCACTGGAATAAAGAAACAATTTTGGAGTTAATTAGGACACGTGATAAAAAAGAAGCGAAGTCTGAAGGTCATCATTACAAACACGTTTTTTTTAATATTTTCAACCTGAATTACTACCGTAGACTAGTGGTATGGGTAATGGACTGCTGAGACGAGGTCTCGGATTCGATTCCAGGTTTTACCATGGCACACACCAATGTCTATATTCCCAAAGAGGTAGGCAAAAGTGCTAGCACCCACATTGCGCCATGTGTGTTGCCCAATGTAATAAGTGGCGAGCTTATTGCCATTAACCGGGCACTTATAAACCTGCGATAAATACACTTCGAAATGAATCGAAAAGTAATTGGTGTGTGCCATGGTAAAACCTGAGATCGAACTGGAGACCTCGTCTCAGCAGTCCATTATACATACCACTAGGCTACCGCGGCTATTTTCATTATCAAATAGTGTTAAACATTCTCTTAATTAGGTACATACCTACAATAAAATTCGTTCGGAATTCTTCCAGTTATGGTTGGCAGAGTTACTGAAAATAAATTATACGTTAATATTACACTTTAAATTGGAAATATTAGTGCCGATTATATAGAGAAAAAGGGGGAAGGGGAAGAGGGGAGGGAAGAAGGTTAAAAGAGCCTCTGTACTGTCAGTATAGAAGACACAAAACCTCTCCAGTGAGCTCTGGCTACCCTACTCAGCGCCGGAAACACAACACAAGGTTATTATTAGCCGTGATATTCTGTAGGGCGGAGGTGATTCCCTAGTTGAACTGCTCAATTAGGATGGGAGATACCGCCATGTCCTACCTCCGTCAAAATGATTAGATTACTTTATATTTGTGAGTCTGTGATACGAGGAAACGGCCTTTTTTATGCTGTGGCGATTCCGAAGTTTTCGCAACAACCCAGCAGTTAGGATATTATGTAAATGTAGACGCGGCATAAGAGATAGGGCTGTTAATTTATGTGTAATAATATTTTATTCGATACTAGCTGACCCGCGCAACTTCATCTGCGTCACCCCGTTTTTGCAACATTTTTCATTCCTGCTCCGTACCTGTTGGTCGTAGCATGATGTTATATACATATAAACCTTCCTCTTTAACCATTCTATCTATTAAAACAAACCGCATCAAAATCCGTTGCGTAGTTTTAAAGATTTAAGCATACAGAGGGACATAGGGACAGAGAACGCGACTTTGTTTCATACTATGTAGTGATGCATTTATAGTTAAGTTTAAAATGGCCAAATGTGGAAATGGCCTTAAACTTAGTTAATAAGGAAACTAAACTGTAGTCATTTTGCATAATATTGTGATTGGTTACGTCATTGATATCACAGTACTGTTATCTTTTTGTGATTGCCACTTTTTTAAACGTTTTTTATTATATCACATGTCAATTTGACTTCACCTCGCCTGATGGTTAGCTAAAAGCAAAGTTTCAGGGAAGAGGGTCACCATTACAAACATGTTCAGTGTTACAATGGTGGCGCTCAGCTTGACGGCTTCATCAGATGCTTTTTCACGCATTTATCTTTATGCTTTTAGCTTTTTAGGTTTTTCTTTGGCCTTTACATAAACAAACATAAAACATAGTGGTATGGGTAATGGACTGCTGAGACGAGGTCTCGGTTCGATCCCAGGTTTTACCATGGCACACACCAATGACTTTTCGATGCTTTTCGAAGTTATGTGTGTATTTATCGCAGGTTTATAAGTGCCCGGTTAGTGGCAATAGGCTCGCCACCTATTTATATTGTGATCTAAACATAAACTGGCGAAATGTGGGTGTTATCACCTCTGCGTACCCCTTCGGGGATATAGGCGTGAGTTTATGTTATGTTACATTATAAGTATGAATGTTTGTATGTATGTAATGACCCAAAACATACAAAACCCATTTGAAATCTTAAATGTGATACACTTAAGTACTCATTAGGTTTGAATGACCAATTAAAAACATATCAAACCCGCTTGCAGCGTTACCTAGTCTTGATAAAACTCAAAACCATATTTTTTCTATACTACTTAGGTGGCAGACAAGCACGTGGCCCACTTGATGGTAATTGGTTACCATGGCTTATGGAAGTTTGCAACACCAGGACACATTCGTGTTGCCAACCATATAGAGAAGTGGGGAGAAGATTAAGAGAGTTTCTGTGTTATCAGTGCAGAAGACAAAGAAATACCTTACCTTACTATACTGAACTTACTATACTATACTATACCGAAAAGGGGAAGTACCTCCGCCCTACAGAAGACCGCGGTCATAATAACCATCGTGTTGTGTTCCCGCCGGTAAGTAGGGTAGCCACAGCTCACTATACCCCTCCTTCCCCTCCCCTTCCTAGCCTCCCCACCCCTTCCCAGCTCTCCCCCTTTCCCTTCAGGGTGGGCAGCGCGTGTGTGACACCCTTAGTGTAGCACACGTTTATAGGCCACGGTGGCCGCTTTCCATCAGGTGGGCCGTGTGCTTGTCTGCCACCTACGTAGTATAAAAAAAAATGTTCCTAATCTACCCACGGACAACACAAAGCCAGTAAGGTCTAACCCTACCCACCGAGAATACAACACAAGGTTATTATTGGCCGCGGTATTCTGTAGGGCGGCGGTATTTCCCTAGTGAGACTGCTAAATTAGGGTGGAACTCTTACAAGTTAGGATTCTTAAACAAATACTTTTTTTTTATTTATGGCACGTCAATTTGACTTCACCTCGTCTGATGTTAGGCTGAAGGCAAAGTCTAAAAACAGGTTGCAGCGGCGTGCGGTCCGCATTATTGGGAGTCCTGAGGTCACAAATACCCTCGAGCCTTTGCAGATGCCTGGCAGTACTTTACCGTCTCTACCATGGTGAATGTTCTGATAAGCTCTTCCAATTAATCCCACCCTCTACTTTCCTACACAGGACAACACGTGCAGGGCTTAGATGTCACTCGCATACGGTACAGAATATTCCATCAGGAACCATGCGTTTCGGTGAGTCTTTTCTCTGCCGCACCATTAAGTCCTGGAATTCTTTGCCGGCACACGTGTTTCCTTCTTCCTACAGTCCCGGGTCCTTTAAGCGGGGCGTGAAAAAGCATCTGATGAGGCCGTCAAGCTGAGCACCACCATTGTAGCACTGAACGTGTTTGCAATGGTGACCCTCTTTCATGAGAATTTGCATTCAGCTTAACATCAGGCGAGGTAAAGTCACATTGACGTGCCATAAATAAAAAAATAAAACAAAGTCTCATGAAAGAGGGTTACCATTGCAAATTCACGAAATATATGCCAATTCGCTCAGTGGTTTACGAGAAGTTCATTCATATAATCACATAAGGTACATAAGGTTATCTTTATAAGGAAAATCACAGTATTATTAACAAACTCACCAAAACACAGTCCAAGTATTATAAGAAACAACATTATTAATGTGTTTATTTCGTCAGAATTTTCGCATCACTAAAGTTATACTAATATTCATTACGAAGCTATGACCTCTCGGCAAAACGGGTATTACCAGACGAAGATATTTACACGGACTATCATTGACTAACACTGACCTGTGTCAGTGTTGCCACTATATCAGATTTTCCCAATTTTGTTGTAAATTATGTTAACCTTTAGCCCTCCTTCTTATTTTACCACTCGCCCTATCCTCCCCTCTGCTGAGTCGGCAGCACGAGTGTGACGCTCTTAGGCAAACATCCATGGGTTATGGTAACCTCTTTCTATTGGGACTTGTGATGTCTACCACCTAAGTTTATAAAAAAAATGCTCGTATTTTTGAGATGACCCCGCAAAGTACTTACTTGATGCTCTCGACAGGTTGCAGTGAGGTGCGATCCGCAATATTATTAGGGGTTCGAGGTCACGATCACCCTCGAGCCTCTGCTGAGGCATAAAGATGTTGCGTCCCTGGCAGTATTTTACCGTCTTCACCACGGTGAATTTTCTGATGAGTTCTTACAATTAATCCCACCCTCTACTTTCCTACACAGGACTTAGATATACAGGCTTAGATATCACCCGCATATGATGCAGATTATTCCATCAAGAACCAAGCGGTTCGGTGAGTCTTTTCTTTACCTCATTATTAAGTTTTTGAATTCCTTACCAGCGCACGTGACTCAGGCGAGGTGAAGTCAAATTAACTGAATTCACCTCGCCGGTAAGCTGAAGGCAAAATCTCAGAAATGGGGGACACCATTACAAACACGTACAGTGTTACAATGGCCTCGTCAGATGCTTTTTCACTCTGTTTATAGAATCCGTGACTGTAGGAAGATGGAAACATGCAAGAGTCTTGTATCAAGACAATGTAAATAATATCAATTTAGATTTCGATAGAACTTAACGGGTATTATGATTGAAAATTAGTTAGAAACCGGCCTTATACGTGTTGTACAAATATATGTACTAAGTGGAAATCGAACTAGCAACCTCTGACTAATAATTGAATGTTTTACTGCCAATCTGCAAAAATGTCTGAGATAAATGTGGGAAATTTAATGTTTTAGCTGGTAACACCAACGCATTTTTATTTCCCAAGGTCAATTCGACACACAAAACCTGTTCGTATAGTATCATTAAAAGTGTATTATACAAAATATTTGATATCTTTTAATACAATTTTAAAGACATTAGTAAATGGAATGCAGAGAATTAAAAAACGATCAATTTTTAACTGTTAAAACTATATTTTCTTTTATTTTATTTATTCTTTATGAGGAACAAAAATATCCTATTTATAATTCTTGATAATTGGTATATAGATACACTTGATACTTAATATTATACTATATATATTGATACTTAGATTAAAAAAATATACATCCACATAGATAAATAAGATGAATTGAAATATTTTAAATGTGTTTATTTTTAATATTAAAATTATGTAGCTGTCAGTAATGCATTATATAAATATAGAACAACCAAGTAGGTTCAAATTGGACATGATAGATTCAATAGCATTACCGATGTCACCAAATTCACACATAAAATCGTTAATAATACGTTGCATTACTAGTAATTAATGTTTAAATCATACGTACTAGAAAACGAAAACATACTTTGACTGTTTAAGATAGAGATTAATTTGCAATGAATTAAAAGATATTTATGACGTTTTATACACACCTACTTTGAATCAAAGGAGCTTGAATAATTACGAAAAAGTTTAGACGTATGTCAGTGAATTCTAAAAAAGTTATTTGAAACTTTAATTTCTTCCAATAAGGTTCATATTAGGAACGCACAGCAATGAGTTATTTGTTTTTTTTGTTTTCCATGTAGTGGACAGATTACGTTAGCTATTAAGCAAATTAGGAAAGAGGTTTCGACTTTTTATATGTAAAAATGGTGGAGTTTTAGACATAACGGCTTGGACAAAGCGCACAAGTGTAGGAGAGTGGAATATTGTAGTGAATTGTGATTTTTCGTGTTGGTGTCAAAATCGCCCTAAGAAAAGCTTCTAGTAAAGTCTCCACTACTTTACTAGGGCAACTATCATCCGTCATCGTCATCATCATCATCATCATCATCATCATCATCATCATCATCGTCATCGTCATCGTCATCGTCATCATCATCATCATCATCATCATCATCATCATCAACAACAATCATTCCAACTATACTTATCACAAAATAAAAGGAAATTCCAAACTCGACACTGGCAAGATTGTCCCCTAAATTGGGTTGATACGTTGCCATCTAAGAAAAGAAGAAGAAGAAGAAGCAAGTTATGGAAAAAAGTACGTGTGTGTGGGTGTGTGGGACGCGTATATTAAGTTATTATTTCGCTCAAAAACAGCTATACAAATCGCTGTGGACTTTTTGGATATAATAGTGGCAACACTGATATTGAACTGCGTTGAACGCTCAAAGACAAAGTGCAAAAGACATTGAAGTTACAAAGAAAAATACGAAACGAGATCATAAACCCTTGTTTGAAGAGTGATTTTCTTTTGAACTCTTATTGTCGCTTACGCCTTTTAGTCTCTAACTCGTCTCTATATAATAATACACGTTAATATAACTACCATAAATAAAGCAACATTCTGTAACTAAAATTAACATAACATAAACTCACGCCTATATCCCCTAAGGGGTAGGCAGAGGTGCCAGCACCCACATTTCGCCAGTTTATGTTTAGGTGGTTTAGGTCCCAATGTAGTAGCCTATTGCGATTAACCGGGCACTTATAATTTGAAAAGCATCGAAAAGTCATTGGTGTGTGCCATGGTAAGACCTGGGAACGAACCCGAGAACCTCGTCTCAGCAGTCCATTACACACTAGGCTATCGCGGCTACCATTTTTCACTTCTGCTCCGCATCAATTGATTGTAGCATGATGTAATCTACTATATAAAAATAAGTCGGGTTTTCCTTCCTGACGCTATAACTCCAGAACGCACGAACCGATTTCCACGGTTTTGTATTAGTTGGAAAGGTTTCGGGCTCCATGAGGTTTATAGCAAAGAAAATTGAGATAAAATTCCAACAGTAAAGCGGGAAAATCATTTTTCACATGGCGAAACGGAGTTCACTGCGTTTGCTAGTATCATATTAACCTTCCTCTTCAATCACTCTATCTATTAAAAAAAAACCGCAACAAAATCCGTTGCGTAGTTTTAAAGATTTAAGCATACAAAGGGTCATAGGGACAGAAAACGCGACTTTATTTTATACTATGTAGTGATGTAGTGATTAATAATTTTGGAGTCACGCGAAAAGTACTTTACAGGCGACGCCCGAGGCGAGCATAATAGTTAATTTATGCTTAGGTATTCTTTATTTTAATACATATTATTTATTGGCAAATAAGACATAATTTAAATACAGAATTATAATCATCATCATCACTATCACTACATAGTATAAAATAAAGTCGCGTTCTCTGTCCCTATTTTTCTTGTCCCTTTGTATGCTTAAATCTTCAAAACTACGCAACGGATTTTGATGCGGTTTGTTTTAATAGATAGAATGGTTAAAGAGGAAGGTTTATATGTATATAACATCATGCTACGACCAACAGGTGCGGAGCAGGAATAATAAATGTTGCAAAAACGGGATGACGCAGACGAATTTGCGCGGGTCAGCTAGTACAGAATAATATTAACTATATATACCTACAAAATATTTACACACGTATACCAATTATAATATAAATAAATATAATACTTATTCTTATTTAATCATTCATTCCCTGAACCTTTTTCCCAACTCAGTTGGGGTCGGCTTTCCAGTCTAACTGTGATGCGGCTGAACTTCGATATTTTCCGTGAAGCGACTGCCATCTGACCTCCACAACCAACATCAAATCAGTCGAAAATCGACGTCGAGTCTAATGACCAATGGCGATATCGAAGTTCCAAGTTAGGCTGGTTGGACTTTTGAGGGCTCCAACTACCTGTAACGACTGCCATAGATGTTTGTATGGCAACCGGGACCGACGGCTTAACGTACTCTCCGAGGCACTTATAAACCTGCGATAAATACATACATAACTTCGAAAAGCATCGAAAAGTCATTGGTGTGTGCCAGGGTACACCTCATATAGTAGAACTTTTTAAGTAATAATTTTATATTGCATAACAACTAATAGCATAAACCTCTTTTCGCAGAATATCGTTTGGCATAAACTCATTTTGCATACATTGAAACCCATAATTTTGTAAGTCAGAATCATCTGTACGCATAATTTTTGTATCCATAATAATCACAATGTATAACCATCACATCGCAGAAAGTTCAAAACCAGATTCATCTTTTGTCAAAAGTTGAATTAATGATAATTATTTGGTTTTTATGTCCTTGCCTATGAGAGCATGCTCGTTTCTGGCACTCATAAGAGGTCATAGTTCTAACCTAACCTAATCTATCCGAGTCGGGGTACTCTGTGTCGGGATGTAAACAACTATCTATTCTGGCGCTTCGCCGGCCGCTACCGCGGCACGCTCGCTTCGCTCGCTCGGCTCGCGCTGTTGGGGTCAAAGTTCTAACCTAACCTAACCTATCCGAGTCGGGGTGTAAACAACTATCTATTCTGGCAGTCGCCGGCCGCTGCCGCGGCACGCTCGCTTCGCTCGCTCGGCTCGTCACAGTTGTAACCTAACCTAACCTACCCATTTTTAAAGAAGAAAGTAACCCAATCTATATTATTTGAATTGAAATTCTATGCTCTTTATAGTATGCCTAGTGAAATTATGCCAAATAAAATTCTACTATCTTAAATGTATGCCATTCTAAATTCGGTCATAAGCACATTATGCCTAAAAATATTTATGTCAAATATTTTTTATGCCTAATAAATGATCGATTAAAGAAGTTTCTGCGAAGTGAGTTATCCCAAATAGGTTTCGGAGTATCAAGTTTCTACCAAATAGACGGCACCCTGTGTGCCATGGTAAACCTGGGATCGAACTCGAGACCTCGTCTCAGCAGTCCATTACCCATACCACTAGGCTACCGCGGCTTATTCTTATTAAATAACGTCATCAAAAGTAATAAGGAGTAGTAAGGAGTCGGAAAATACTTTTCTGCAAAACTTCCTCCACCGCACCACATCGATATACTTATGACTCATGAAAAAAACCAACGACGCTTCAACTATTTATAGTTTACGGCATATATTGTGACCGCAATACGCTAGAGAAACAACATCTTTGATGAAGTTGATCTTTTTGATGACAACCTTATGACCTTTTGCTCTTCAGTCCCAGAAGCATCTGAGGGGACCTTTTTTTTTTTTTATCGTGCGCAAAATCCCTACGGATACCACCTCCACCAAAACCGATGGAGGTGATTATGTCGGACTCGAACCGACCAAAACGCACGCCGTCCATGGGTCCTTGATTGCCGGAGGTGAGATTATAACTCATCTGAGGGGACCTGGGGGTGACGGGTGAGGTTGCCTGTCACCCTCGCAGAAGCATTATCGTGCGTATCTGAGGGGACCTGGGGGTGACGGGTGAGGTTGCCTGTCACCCTCGCAGAATCATTATCGTGCGTATCCCCATATCCGAGGGCTAGATGGGGACATTGAGGGAAGGGGGTCATTTCAAAAGAGATGTCCCCGGGTCTACCGGGGTGCGAGAGATATGTCTTGTATAATCTCACCTCCGACAATCAAGGACGTATAGACTGCGTGCATTTTGTCTGTCGGTTCGAGTCCGACATAATCACCTCCACGGTGGTATCCGGAGGGGGGAGGGGGGGGGGGCGGGGGAAGGGCGTCTGACCCCGGGGCCATCTCTTTCGAGATAACCCCCTTCAGGTAGGATCACAGTGTCCCAGTCTAGCCCCCAGCTGTGGGGATTAAAATCGTCTGGTAGGTTTTATTGGCTCAAAAAAAACTTAATCTATGGAAATAATGTACAGGCGAACAGAAGTATGTCCCTATGAGACGTGTAATCAGAAAATTTGTTTCAATTTGACTTCACCTCGGCTGATGGTTAGCTGTAGGCAAAGTCTCAAGCAAGATGGTCACCATTACAAACACGTACAGTGTTACAAAGATGGCGTTCAACTTAACGGCCACATCAGATGCTTTTTCACGCCCCGCTTAAAGGACCCAGGACTAAGAATTGTAGGTTTTGTAATCAAATTAATAACTCAAGTTTGCTATAGAAACCGCGCCAAATTTATTTTTCTCTAATGACTATAAAATCACTTAGTATAGAACACATTTTGTGGTCAATATAATATATGTCGGCTACTATATTTCAAACGCACGAACGCATACAGAAACAAGTTTTGAGGTTATGTCCTGCCCACAGCCATTCAACTCAAGTCTTTCGCGACGCACAGTCGTACACTAAACACGAAAATGAGAATTCAATTATTTGCTGTGTTCTTTTTGCTGTCGGCGATGTTTGCATTGAGTAATGCCGCAATGGGTTATTATACAACAGCTCATAGAAGTTTTGCAGTAAGCTGTGCACAAGCCTGTGAGGCCGAATCACGGAATTATTACCGTTGTTCGGAATCCGGCTCATCTTTGTTGACATGTAGCTGTTATTGCCAGCAGTAACAAAACTAACTGTGGAATATTTTGCCGCTGTGAATCTGTTTAGTACAACATTATGCATTATTTTGGAATGTTTTCACTGTCAGTGTTGAACTGTGTCCGCTGTGAATCTTTTTGGTACAACATTATACATTATTTCGGACGTTTTTGAATGTCAGTGTTCATAAAAGGTGTCATATTAAATTTGCAATAAGAAATTAACAACAAAATGTTGTGTTTATACTTTTAACGACATATATATTGATCTTAGTGAATATAATATGCTTTCGTGTACTTTATACTACATGTTTTTAAGATGTATTTTGTGGATTGCATAAATTATAAATTATATTAAACTGTGCGTTCTATTGCCTCAAGATATATGCTGGCAACTATAACAAAATTATAAAATAGTGTTTAGAAGTTTGTGTCATTATGATTGTGTAATTGTAATAAAAAGTATGGCTTATATATGAAGTTTTTTTTTCTTTTAAAAATTAGGCTGCATCAGTGTTTCGTCTCATGTTCATTCATGCCAATCAATGAATGAAGATTGAATGAATGATACGAGTATATTCATTAGTTTCATTCAATAGTTCCTTGTTTTTATTTTTGTAATAATTTGAATTAGTTTTGATACTTCCCATGGTAATCATAGTTCAACGAGGGGGGGGGGGGGTATCCATGGGGATGGATTTCCTCGCAAGGAAAAAAATGCCGGTGATGTAAATAATACTTATAAATACGTAAGGTGCAGTGAGTAATAGTTACCTATATGTTTGTTATTGTCGTACTAAACTGTACCTACCTACTGTTAATGTTAAAGTACGATCGTGCAACCAAGGTTTGTCTTAAGTTTAATTGAAATAGGTTGACATTTCATTTTATTTAAGTGACATTTTTAAATGTATGACATCTAAAGTTTTATGTGTCTGAAAAAACATATGGTTATTGTGGACCACTAATATTTTTTTACCTGAAATACCAACATAGCGTATAGATATTTTTACTAACAAACAATGGATGTTAAATCTGAAATAAAAGTATAATTAAATGAAATTAAATTAATGACACCCGTGAACCGACTACTTACATTACATTTCCACTTGTTTTATATTTACCATGGTCAGTAGAGTTCATTATCCTTCCTCATAAGTATCTAACTAATAGTTCTAAGTAATTCATATCTATAGGTACCTATGGCTTCATAATATTTACGTTCTCAGACATAATGAGTCTAATGAATATTAGGTGTGATGTCAGTAATGACTCATGGAGCTGAGACGTGGTCCCTCACTAATGGGCCTCATAAGAAAGCTCAACGTCACACAGCGAGCTATGGAAAGGGCTATGCTCGGAATTTAAATTCATAGAATAGCTATACTAAACATACAAATACACACACACACACAGACACACACACACAAACACAAACACGCACGTCGCTCGTACTTATGTGTAATGACAAGTGCACTTTTAATGAGTGTTTCTAAGTTATGTTGTTAAAAACAATTGTTTAATCTTATCTTTATTATAGTACCAGCTGACCCGCGCAACTTCGTCTGCGTTACCCCGTTTTTGTAACATTTTTCATTCCTGCTCCGCACCTGTTGGTCGTAGCATGATGTTATATACAATTATACAGTTTATATTAACAATTCTATCTATTAAAAAAAACCGCCACGCCACGTAGGCTGTAATAATAATAATAATAAGTAAGTATTATAATTTTCTTCACTTTAGCGCAAATTACAGTCACATCCGAAGCTTCTACCTAGTCTATGGTATCAATTGTTTAACGGATCATATTTCACACGCGTAGCTATCGCTATTCAGTACTCAGAATATCAAACATAACTACCTACCTATGCATTTTAGCTAGGGTTGCCAGATGGATGACGATGACGTACCTCTTATATAAATCTTCTTCACTACATAGTATAAAATAAAGTCGCGTTCTTTGTCCCTATGTCCCTTTGTTTGCTTAAATGTCTCTGTTCTTACAGGAGTTGCGGGCTTGCGGCACGAGTGTTATTCCTCTGGTGTTACACTCGCCCATAGGCCACGGTAACCACTTACCATCAGGTGGGCCGCGTGCTTGTCTGCGACCTAAGATGTATAAAAAAAATCTTTAAAACTACGCAACGTACTTTGATGCGGTTTGTTTTAATAGATAGAATGGTTAAAGAGGAAGGTTTATATGTATATAACATCATGCTACAACCAACTGGTGCGGAGCAGAAGTGAAAAATGTTGCAAAAACGGGGTGACGCAGACGAAGTTGCGCGGGTCAGCTAGTATATTTGTATAAAATAATAGTTTAAAAAACTGAAAAACACGCTTTCAGCACGCATTAATAATTGCCTGCCGCCATTTTAGACTTCCGCCATATTGGATTTAAGTCACGTGACTATTTTTAATCACTATCACTACATAGTATAAAATAAAGTCGCGTTTTCTGTCCCTATTTTTCTTGTCCCTTTGTATGCTTAAATCTTTAGAAATACGCAACGGATTTTGATGCGGTTTGTTTCAATAGATAGAATGGTTAAAGAGGAAGGTTTATATGTATATAACATCATGCTACGACTAACAGGTGCGGAGCAGGAATGAAAAATGTTGCAAAAACGGGGTGACGCAGACGAAGTTGCGCGGGTCAGCTAGTTATAGTATAAAGCTGATGTTAACACACTTGTTTTGTTAAGGAATCTACGTCTCTCAACTAACGAGTTACAGGGATAAAGTTACAATTTTCCTTGTATGTGTCTCATATTTCTTTGATCTGTCTGGCCTTAATTATTGTTTATATCTATATGCCGAATGGATTGAGAATAAAGTTCAGTGAACTACATTTACGGTAACATTTTACCGTGACCGTGTCAGAAGTGCGTGTCCGTCGCGTATTCAGCTGCGTGACAACTGTAGCCTTAGCACGAAATACTTTCGAATTCGTAATGTAAAGGTATCGAATGTTAGAATGGAGCATTGCGATTGGCGGGCTACACACGCGCACAGTTTCACAAGAGGCAGCCTGCCAATCACAATGCTCCGTTCTCTCGAAACCTTTACATTACGAATTCGATAGGAGTTCATGCTAGTGATACTGAGCTAAAATGAAATCATCGAACGACTGGTAGCCCTGTCAGCACAATATTCCATATTATTTAGGTACATAAATAAAGGTAAACAATCTTGGCATGGCAACTTATATATATTATACCGCGGTAGCCTAGTGGTATGGGTAATGGACTGCTGAGACGAGGTCTCGGGTTCGATCCCAGGTTTACTATGGCACACACCAATGACTGCGATGCTTTTCGAAGTTATGTGTGTATTTATCGCAGGTTTATAAGTGCCCGGTTAATGGCAATAGGCTCGCCACCAATTACATTGGGACCTAAATATAAACTGGCGAAATGTGGGTGCTAGCACCTCTGCCTACCCCTTCGGGGATATAGGCGTGATATTATAAAAAAAAAAAACTAACTAACTAGTGGTTCGATACCGGTTTTTAGTCTTTAAATTTCATTTTAAGCAGTGAATTATTTTTATATTGAGTTTTTAAACAAATCATATCAAAAAGACACACTAAATGGCCACTTACAGTTACCGTTAAGTTATGACGTGATTTCAACAATTGTCAAATGTGACAACCTGTTTTATACCTAACCGGTACTTTAACAGCATTGTTACTGTTATAGTAAGATCGTGCAACCCAGGTTAAGATTGTTTACGTTTTTTTATATCCCTAAACATAGTATTTGTGCAATGAAATGTTGGACGAAGGATAAATTCATGATAATATCGCCTTTAGGTACTCGACAATAATGAATCATTTTCATTATAGTAATTAAGTACAGTGATAAATAATTTAATCTATATATACGCCGTGAGTCTGTAGTGGTTTTGGATAAAAGAAAATTGCGTATAGTTTCGATAACCTAATCGATTGGAAGTAGGTACTAGTTAATTTGAAAAACGAAACATTTTTTTCATACAAACGACAAGATGATTGCCGCGCTAACCGAGTGATATAGGTAATGGACTGCTGAGATGAGGTCTCGGGTTCTATCCCAGGTATTACCATGACTCACACCAATTACTTTACGATGCTTTTCGACGTTAAGTGTGTATTTATCGCAGCTTTATAAATGCCCGGTTAATGGCAATAGGCTCGCATTACATTGGGACCTAAACATAAACTGGCGAAATGTGGGTGCTAGCAACTTTGTTTCCCCATTCGGGAATATAGGCGTGAGTTTATGTTATGTTATGTAGATCTATTATCCAGTAGCTTCTAATCCTAGTAGTGGTATCACTTTATACTATTTTTGTTTCGAATTATCCAATAACTTTATAGGCCCACACTGTACAGTAGCTCTATCTTTCTTTTGCCGCACCATTAAGTCCTGGAATTCTTTACCGGCGCACGTGTTTTCTTCTTCCTACAGTCCCGGGTCCTTTAAGCGGGGCGTGAAAAAGCATCTGATGAGGCCGTCAAGCTGAGCGCCACCATTGTAGCACTATACGTGTTTGCAATGGTGACCCTCTTTCATGAGACTATGTCTTCAGCTTAACATCAGGCGAGGTGAAGTCAAATTGACGTGCCATAGAAATAAAAAAACTGTACGTGTTTACAATTGTGACCCTCTTTCACGAGACTTTGTCTTCAGTTTAACATCAGGCGAGGTGAAGTCAAATTGACGTGCCATAAGTAAAACAGTAGCAAAATAAATAGAGTTTATCGGCAGGAAATCCGACTTAATATATTTATAAAGTCATAATGAATACATATGTGTACGCGTGATGTGCGATAATATTATCAATGTATAATTACATTGAAACTATGCAAGATAAATATAATCACGCAATTTGAATTTCAGTAATTCTTTCATAGCTCGCCATAGGCACGGAATTCTTTCTCCCACATAAATGGACTTGTGTGACGGACTCTCAAATCCGGGGCAGCCTATGTCGCTTATTTGCTAAGCTACTATCACAGACAACGAGATATTCGTGAAAGTCCAGACAAGGTATAAAAGGTGAACAAATATGAAAATGCTCGGAATGGAGCAGCGAGAACGGGGTCAGAAGTCCATCGGACTCGAACCGACCAAAACGCACGCCGTCCATGGGTCCTTGATTGCCGGAGGTGAGATTATACAAGACATATCTCTCGCACTCGGGCAGACCCGGGGACATCTCTGTTGAGATGACCCTCTTCCCCCAATGTGGGGACCATGGTGTCCCCATCTAGCCCCTAAACCATATCACACTAGTATCCTAAATATCCTGACGCACGCTGAGGACCCGAACCTAACTATGAAAGTAAAGCTCCTTCTTCCTACAGTCATCATCATTCCCTGAACCTTTTCCCAATACATCTGGGGTCGGCTTTCCTGTCTAACTGTGATGCGGCTGAACTTAGATATTTTCCGTGAAGCGACTGCCATCTGACCTCCACAACCAATGGTCTAGTGACCAATGGCGATATCGAAGTTCCAAGTTAGACTGGTTGGACATTTGAGGGCTCCAACTACCCGTAACGACTGCCATAGATGTTTGTATGGCAACCGGGACCGACGGCTTAACGTGCTCTCCGAGGCATGACCAGACCAGTGCAAACAGCCATATGCATACAACTTTTTGCACTGAGCGGGGATCGAATCCGTAGCAGTCGCGTGCACTACCGCCACGCCACGGAGGCAGTCCTTCTTCCTACAGTCCCGGGTCCTTTAAGTTGGGCGTGAAGAAGTATCTGATGAGGCCGTCAAACTGAGCGCCACCATTGTAGCACTGTACGTGTTTGTAATGATGACCCTCTTTCCTGAGGCTTTGCCTGCAGCTTACCATGAGACGAGATGAAGTCAATTTGACTCACAAAGGTACATTGAAATAATCTATATATATATTATAAAAATGAATCGCGAAATATGTTGGTAAGCGCATAACTTACGGACACGGAAGGAGGTAGGACACGACGGTATCTCCCGTCCGAAATGAGCTGTCCAACTGGGGAAGTACCTCCGCCCTACAGAAGACCGCGGTCATAATAACCATCGTGTTGTGTTCCCGCCGGTAAGTAGGGTAGCCAGAGCTCACTTTACCCCTCCTTCCCCTCACATTCCTGGTCTCCCCACCCCTTCCCAGCTCTCCCCCTTTCACTTCAGGGTGGGCAGCGCGTGTGTGACACCCTTAATGTTGCACACGTATATAGGCCACGGTGACCGCTTTCCATCAGGTGGGCCGTGTGCTGGTCTGCCACCTACGTGGTAAAAAAAAAAAACTCGAATTCGGCTGGACCAATTGGAGTAATTCTTTTTTTTATTTGTTCCTTGAACTCTATGGAAGGTTTTTATGGAGCAGCGGGAACGGGATTTTCATGCGGGCGAAGCTGGCAACAGCTAGTGTTAGATACTTTTTAAGAGGTGTTGATAATTTCCCTGTTCACACTTTAATTGTGTGTTATTTAGGTATCTGATGTAATCAGTTTGCACCTTTTATTTAGACAATTTTTACATAATTATACACAATTATAAAGCCAATGAAGTCTAATCCGTTAACCCGCCCCTCATCGTACCTGGCGCAAAGGTGCCCATGACGCTGGCGGCATTGCCCCGTTGAATAGCTATGGCCAACCGTTGCGCCAGGTACGAGCCGGAGCGGGAGTCACCGGTTTTGTCCCTCAACCTGCGCCCTAATTCGCTCACAAGATTTTTTGACATCGGTACCCCAAATACCCAATGTCTCGACCGCAAAGGGAGCGAACATGTATTGCTCTGTCAACGCCGCATATTTCTCCTCCCTCTTTTTGCACCTCAAAAGTAGGTATTGAGTTGTAAGTAGTGTAATTACTCGTATGTAATCTTTATCATAATAAGCTTGAGTACTTCCGTCGACGCATAATAGGTACATATTATTTTATCTATTATATTTATTTATAAATAACAAATTGTACATCCATCATTGCAGTATTTATAAAACTAACAAACGGGATGGTCGGATTTTAGAATTACAATCGATAAAGAATATTTAAGTGCGTAGATAATTAATAATTTGATAAAGAAATCTTTGATCAGGTAAGTGGATTTTATCTTTTTTATTATATAAAGCAAGCGCAATATTACTTATATAACATAACATAACATAAACTCACGCCTTTATCCCCGAAAGGGTACGCAGAGGTGCTAGCACCCACATTTCGCCAGTTTATATTTAGGTCCCAATGTAATAGGTGGCGAGCCTATTGCCATTAACCAGGCACTTATAAACTTGCGATAAATACACACATAACTTCGAAAAGCATCGCAGTCATTGGTGTGTGCGATGGTAAAACCTGGGATCGAACCCGAGACCTCGTCTCAGCAGTCCATTACCCATACCACTAGGCTACCGCGGTCTGTAGGTATTGTTGCAGTTTAATACGGTTAGGATACATATAGTCCACACTAAGTACCCTCTTATCACTTTAGCTGTTGCCCGCGGCTTCGCCCGCGTGGATATCGATTATCGCGTTGTACGACTCCACTCGATTCTCCACTTGACTCTCTATATACTACTTCTCCTTGCTGTTATGACCACGGAAATAGCGATATTAGCCCCAATATACATATAGAAATCTACCGTATCTATTGATATTTATGATTATTGTTCTGCTCCCTTGCATGGTAGCGTGATGATATATACCCTATTTTACTCCTAGATAATGTAGCTTTTTATAGGTGAAAGAATTATAGAAATCGGTCCAGTAGTTTCGGAGCCTATTCGTTACAAAAAAATAATAAATCTTTATAACACTAGTGTACGACTGGGGAAGTATCTCCACCCTACAGAATATCGCCGTTTAATAACCTTGTGTTGTGTTTTCGGTGGTGAGTAGGGTAGCCAGAGCTCACTAGAGAGGTTTTGTGTTGTCAGTGGGAAAACCAAAGGCTTATCCTACATCTTTTGCGCTGACGACACAGAATGTCTCTGTTCTTACAGGGGTTGCGACACGAGTGTTATTCCTCTGGTGTTACGCTCGCCCATAGGCCACGGTAACTACTTACCATCCGGTGGGCCGCGAGCTTGCCTGCGACCTAAGTTGTATAAAAAAAGAAGAGGTTAATATCCCAAGAATTATTGTTTTTTTTTATCTATGGCACGTCAATTTGACTTTACCTCACCTGATGTTGGCAAAGTCTCATGAAAGAGGGTCACCATTGCAAACACGTTCAGTGCTACAATGGTGGCGCTCAGCTTGACGGCCTCATTACTTAAATATTTTTCACGCCCCGCTTAAAGGACTCGGGACTGTAGGAAGAAGGAAACACGTGCGCCGGTAAGGAATTCCAGGACTTAATGGTGCGGCAGAGAAAAGACTCACCGAACTGCTTGGTTCTTGATGGCATATTTTATGTATTGTGTGCTTTATATCAAGTGTATTATAAATCTCTACTCAAGTGTACATTATCCAGGTGATATGTAGGAAGTGAGTATAGATAAACATTCCTATTATTCCCCAGCTTAAGGTAAATTAGACATACGTTTCCCAGATTTCACCCCAGGGTGAATTTTTTAGGGTATCAGATCCGAGATCGGAATAACCGAAAATTTCAGGCATTACGGGACAAATTCGTTTTGAAATATAGATATTCAACATTTCAGGCAATTTAGGACTGTAGGTACCTATATTCGTTTTGAAATATAAGCTTATTGGTATCAGTCATTGTGAGATTAAGTCGTACCAATATCAGACATTTTGGGATTCATTTCTAATGGACCACACCTAACTATGCAACTAACTAACTACGTACTATAAATATGTATTCCTTTAAATAGTTATTACTTAGTGTTCACAAGCTTTTCTGTTTACAATTTCTGTCTGCAATTTAGACTTTGATTGTATAATTTTATTGCGAGGGATATGTTGGCTACTACCTCATCTCCGGCAACTGAGGACCCAAAGACGGCGTGCGTTTTGATCGGTTCGAGTCCGACATAACCTACCCAACCGGCTCCGGGGGGGGGGGGGTATCCGTGGGAATTTTTCGCAGGATAAAAAAAAGGGGCAATCCCTGCCGCCTTTCTTCGTCTCTTCTGCTTCGCACACCTGGTCACAGTTCTAGCTGCTATGGATCTTTCAGGGTGGAAGCTGTGCGTCTCTGGAACTCCTTGCCTCACTCCATTCGTAGTAGTAATACCCTGGATATCTTCAGGAGAAGAACTAGGGATCATTTCCTTTCACAATAATATTTTAGTCTGTATATATATATCTATATATTTATTTATCTAGGTATATACAGGGTGGAATTTTGTAATGCCACCTGAAGGGAAAGTATTCTTAATAGGTAGGTACTGCAGATAGAAAATTTTACTCAAAAGAAACATTCCTTTATTTTTGAAAAGAAACAAAACTGCATTCAATGATTTTGAAAAATTCGCTTGCCGCACCCGGTAATCGAATCGACTACAATCTATAAAAGTTGCGCCCTGTACTTTTATTGCATGGGTCGTTAGGGTCAATTATAAAGATGAAATCTCTCTAACAAACTTCATAAATTAAATGTATATACGTTTAAGTCTATATGTATGTGTGTAGGTATATTTATATGTATGGGTCCTATGTATGTATGTATATATCTATATATATGTATCTGTTTAGGTACATCTTATGATCTTATCTTTTTATCTTTAATGTACACTTCAGACTGCCTTCATTACAATACCTACTCATCTGTAACTCAAAGGTTTACAGGGAGAGAACTCATTGTGAGTTAAGCTCGCGTTTGTACAGACTAGCTGACCCGCGCAACTTCGTCTGCGTCACCCCGTTTTTGCAACATTTTGCATTCCTGCTCCACACCTATTGGTCGTAGCTTGATGTTATATACATATAAACCTTCCTCTTTAACCATTCTATCTATATAAAAAATCGCATCAAAATCCGTTGCGTAGTTTAAAGATTTAAGCATACAAAGGGACATAGGGACAGAGAACGCGACTTTATTTTATACTATGTAGTGATTCTTGCAAATTGTATATGAATTATCTCTGTACATTGTGTGTGAAATTAAGAATTAAGTTAATTAAATAACTTTTAGGTTAACCATGCCGAGGGGAGCACGTTCCAATCCAACTTTTTATCACGTACCTGATAAAAACAAACGGAAAAAAGAAACTGAAGCCATTCAACAAAAATCGAATACTGAATCTAAGGTCAAAGATAAAAAGGGCGATGCACCAGATAACAAAAAAAAAATTGAGAAAAAAGTAAGTTTTTTTTAATAATATCACGCCTATATCCCCGTAGGGGTAGGCAGAGGTGTTAGCACCTACATTTCGCCAGTTTATATTAGGTCCCATGTAATAGGTGGCGAGCCTATTGCCATTAACCAGACACTTATAAACCTGCGATAAATACACACATAACTCCGAAAACCATCGAAAATTCATTGGTGTATGCCATGGTAAATCCGGGATCCAACCCAAGACTTCGTCTCAGCAGTCCATTACTCATACCACTAGGCTACTGCGGGTTATGTTAGATATAGTCATAGGTAATCAACTCATAAATATTCATTATATCTTCAATAATAAAACATTACAGTCTGCTTCAGAAGAAAACCAAACGAATTTAACCAAACAGTACGATAATAGTGAAGTTAACAAGGAAACAGAAGAAATTAAGAATGAGACACGTGATCAGGCAGAATCTGAGGCTAATTTACAAGAAAATAGAAGTAAAGTAAACACTGGAAATATTGGTGAATCGGAGGCGAACACCTATGTCGAATCTACACCAGGCAATATCCTCATGAATTCAAGTGAAAAAAATCAAGTATGTTACTATACTAGATATTTAGTACCACGTTTTTAGTAAACGCATTTTTTCATTTATTGTTTGACTAGCAGACCCGCACAACTTCGTCTGCGTCACCCCGTTTTTGCAACATTTTATATTCCTGCTCCGCACCTGTTTGTTGTAGCATGATGTTATATACATATAAACCTTCCTCTTTAACCATTCTATCTACTAAAACCAACCGCATCAAAATCCGTTGCATAGTTTTGAAGATTTAAGCATACAAAGGACAAGAAAAATAGGGACAGAAAACGCGACTTTATTTTATACTATCTAGTGATAGTGATAGTGATAATGATATTAATTTCAGAGATACTACAAAGGAACAGATGTCAATCAAGAACTTGTTAAAGATAAAGAAGAAAATATTGATTCACAGAAATTAAATAACGAGCAAGTGTCTCAAGTGTGTCCAAAGGAGTGTACCAATACTGGAAATATTTCGGATGCCAATATAGAAAGCAATAAAAACATATATGAAGTTTCTGATGAAAGTGGTATTCCCAATGCAGTTACTAACCAGGTATTTTCATTTTATTCTACAGTCACACTGAGGTGTGAAAACACGCAGCTATCTTTTGCTGATTCATAATATTTTTCTGACGTTTTAGATTCGAACAGATGAGCAGCAAAGTGGTTTACAAGTACAAGAATCAGGAGTTCAGGGTGAAGCTTATAATAGAGAAACGAAGGAAAATGTTACAAGTCTTGACAATCAAGACCGTGTTAGAGATGAAAAAGAAAATATAGATGCACAGAAATCGAATAACGAGCAAGTATCTCAAGTGTGTCCAAAGAAGTGTCCCAATACAGAAAATATTTCGGATGCTAATATAGAAAGCAATAAAAACATATATGAAGTTTCTGATGATAGTGGTATTCTCAATGCAGTTACTAACCAGGTATTTTCATTTTATTCTACAGTCACATTGAGATGTGAAAACACGCAGCTATCTTTTGCTGATTCATAATATTTTTCTGACGTTTTAGATTCGAACTGATGAACAGCAAAGTGGTCTGCAAGTACAAGAATCAGAAGATCAGGGCGAAGCTTATGATAGAGAAACGAAGGAAAAAGTTACAAGTCTTGACAATCAAGACAATGTTAAAGATAAAAAAGCAAATATGGATGCACAGAAATCAAATAACGAGCAAGTGTCTCAAGTGTGTCCAAAGAAGTGTCCCAATACTGAAACTATTTCGGATGCCAATATAGAAAGCAATAATTCAATAGGCGAAAACATGCGTGAAGTTTTTGATGAAAGTGGTATTCCCAACACCAATACAGTTAGTGACCAGGTATTTTTATTTTATTCTACAGTCAAATTGAGATGTAAAACCACGCAGCTATCTTTTGCTGATTCATAATATTTTTCTGACGTTTTAGATTCGAACTGATGAGCAGCAAAGTGTTCAACAAGTACAAGAATCAGGAGATCAGGGCGAAGCTTATGATAGAGAAATTAAGGTAAACGTTACAGGTCTTGACAATCAAGACCGTGTTACAGATAAAAAAGAAAATACAGATGCACAGAAATCGAATAACGAGCAAGTGTCTCAAGTGTGTCCAAAGAAGTGTCCCAATACAGAAAATATTTCGGATGCGAATATAGAAAACAATAATTCAATATGCGAAAACATGTGCAAAGTTTCTGATAAAAGTGGTATTACCAATACTGACCAGGTATTTTATTTTATTCTGCAGTCAAATTGAGATGTAAAACCACGCAATTTATCTTTTGCTGATTCATAGTATTTTTCTGGCGTTTTAGATTCCTACTGATGAGCAGCAAAGTGTTCAACAAGTACAAGAATCAGAAGATCAGGGCGAAGCTTATGATAGAGAAACGAAGGAAAAAATTACAAGTCTTGACAATCAAGACCATGTTAGAGATAAAGAAGAAAACATAGATGCACAGAAAACAAATAATGAACAAGTATCTCAAGTGTGTCCAAAGAAATGTCCCAATACTGAAACTATTTCGGATGCCAGTATAGAAAGCAATAAAAACGTGTGTGAAGTTTCTGATAAAAGTGGAGTTACTAACCAGGTATTTTATTTTATTCTACAGTCACATTGAGATGTAAAACCACGCAGCTATCTTTTGCTGGTTCATAATATTTTTCTGGCGTTTTAGATTTCAACTGATGAACAGCAAAGTGGTCTGCAAGTACAAGAATCTAGGTTAAGAGATACTAATAACGGAGGAGTAAGAGAAGAACCGATATGCCGGATTGTCCAGGAAATCGCTAATGAAAGTATTGGTACAATAACAGATTTAGCTATTAACATTTTGAAGGAAATGGTAATTATATTTTTTAACATGCATAATATTACCTAAACTATAATTATAATATATGTAAGTAACTATTTATATATTTCAAATATCTAAAATTTTAGATTGATCAACAACGTGATTCTCTATCGTCAATAATGAAAACAGTAGAAAACATACTCAAAAATGAAATAAACAAAATACATGAACATACAAAAAAAAATTCTGATGGCGAGTCTGATCTGGAAAAATCTAATGCAATTTCTGAAGTTCAAATGGACTCCCAGATCACGACAGTGTCGAAAAGCAATGTTGAATATGAGGTTGAACATTTGCAAGATGAGAAGCCCTCTGAGGACGATCGTCTTACCGCAGTGATGCCATCTCCACTAACTGTAAGCTACCTATAATATATCTTGTTAAGTCAGACATAAAATTCAATTTTGTTTATTCGGCAGCCGCTTGTCTGACGCGGCTAACCTGATAGAAAGAGTTACCATGGCCTATGGACGTTAACAACACCAGGGGCGTCACATTAGTGCTACCAACCATATAGAGTAGAGGGTGAAGGGGAAGTGGGGAGGGGAGAAGGTTAAAAGAATCTCTGTGCTGTCAGTGCAGAAGACAAATGGTTTCTCGGTCTTCCCACTGACAACACAAAACCTTTCCAATAAGCTCTGGCTTTATGAATACATGTGAATGACAAAATTAAATATCAAGAAATAATATAAGAATATTTAAAAAGTAAATGAATCAGTTGAAAATGATTCTTTGCTGGTGCGATCAGTTGGTTCTACAGAGAAGATACCAGTAAGAAACTCGGGTAGAGTGTCAGGGTTGAGTTCTTCCAATTAGTTTCACTCTCTCCTTGCCTGAACAGAATAACAGGTCTTAGAAATCACTCGCATGCTGTGAAAGTTCTTGATGGAAAAGAAACAAGAAAGAAAGAACAAGAGAAAGACACTTTTCTTCACTTATCTTGAAATTCTTTAACAGTGTTTAGTTCTTCCTACAATGTCGGTCCCTTGAAGCGAGACGCGTAAAGCTTCTGATGAGTCCGTCAAGCTAAGGGTCATCATTATAACATCGTAGGTGTCTGAAATGGCGCCCGTTTTTCTTGAGACTTTGTCTTCAGCTTAGTAACATGCGAAATGAAGATAAATGTTTATTAAATCAGTTTATTGTGCTCCTTAATTTAAAAAAGAAACTTCTTCTAGAATAGCACTGTGGTAGGAGTTGGTTATTTAATATTTCATCCTTCCTTTACAACACTGTTTTATAAAGCTTTACTCTAACTGCACTTATCTTTCATAATTAACTCATCAGAGTTCATCGTCCACCGAAGAATTAAAAGTAGACTGTCAAAATGATGACACAGACAGCGCTGAAAATAAAGAAAATGGGATTAGTATACAGGTGGTGGCATTAAGGTCAAATGGCGAGCAAGAATATTATGTTTTAGCAGATGCATCTAATGATAAAAATGTAAAGGAAAGTTTAAACAATCAAAGTGAGCCAAAAATATCTTGGCACGATGGCCCTATACAAACTGTCACAGTTATTGATGATGTTAGACAAAAGGTAAAGGTTGCCTGAAAGAAATGGCATTTGACGATAAAACATGGTTACATTCTGTTATTTTTTTACATTCATACTGTGTCTTATGTGTACAAAAAAGAGTTATGTGTGTAAATTTTCCAATCTTAAATCAATGGAGAATTCGTTAAATTAAATTTCATTCAATTCCGGTTGCATCCAAAACTTGTACTTTGGAGGTCAGGATTCACTCATCTATAACTTCATAATAACGTTTTTAATTACTACCCGCCATAGATCTGTTTCTTTTGTGAATATAGTTTAATGAATTTCAGCGTTTGAACGTCTACAAAAAGCTGGAAATGAGGTGTCATGATGCAGAGAACCAAGTAATTGTATCAATACGTGTGCCTATGCTAAAAATGCAAGAACCTCATAGTTTAGAAGACACGCTTGATGAGAAAGAAGAAGAAAACTTAAATAATACAAATGAACTTAAGGGTGAACATGAGACAATTGCTTCAAACGATGCTTCAAAAATCGAAATATTGGCTAAAATTTCTGAAGAGGAGGTATTTTTATGTCATATAAACCTTGAGATTTATTAACACCAGTGAAAATTAACATGATCAAGTATATGTAGACCATTCTGTTTCACCATTATTCGTATTTAATATTTTCAGAATTCATCACACTCCGAAGAATTAGCAGCTGACAGTCAAGAAGGCACAGAAGATAATAAAAACATATTGATAGCTGTATTCAAACCAAATGGAGACGTACTTGATGACGAAAAAGCAGAGGGAAGTCTAGAACTTCAGAGTGATGCTAAAGCTCAAGATGATCTTATGAAAACTGAAACAATGACTACAGTTGTTAGCAAATCGGTAACTTAACTTTCATTAATTCATTCTATGATTCTTTTTAAATCCATTTTTTTTTATTTATGGCACGTCAATTTCACTTCACCTCGCCTGATGTTAAGCTGAAGGCAAAGTTTCATGAAAGAGGGTCACCATTGCAAACACGTTCAGTGCTACAATGGTGGCGCTCAGCTTGACGCCGCGCTTAAAGGACCCGGGACTGTAGGAAGAAGGCAACACGTGCGCCGGCAAGGAATTCCAGGACTTAATGGTGCGGCAGAGAAAAGACTCCCGAACCGCTTGTTCTTGATGGAATATTCTGTACCGTATGCCACTCGCATCTAAGCACTGCATGTGTTGTCCTGTGTAGGAAAAAGGAGGGTGGGATTAATTGGAAGAGCTCATCAGAACATCCATCATGGTAGAGACGGTAAAATACTGATACGATCGTCGTTTATTCTGAGTGACCAACCGCCTTCTCTCGATTGGATCTTCTCTCTTCTATGTTAACCAATTATAAGTCATCGTTTTCTCATGTTACGTCTGCGTTAGAAACTCGATCTAATTCAAAATTAAGGGCCTGTGTTGCATCTAAAGCTTGATCTTTCTGTACCACAGTCCTAAAATTCCATTACGTAATTGCTTTTGGCCACTCATGTTCAAGAGGCAAGTCTGCGTCGAAGACTCGTTCGTTATTTAGCAGGTATGATAGTTTATTAGGTGAATAAGCGACTCGCGAGACGTCTCCTAAACTTAGACAGAATAACTCTAAAAAATGTTATGGGACAATAACGGGCCACTGCCCCCTCAACAAACACCTACGACCATCGGTCTAACAGACAGCCCCCTCTTCGTTGCTGAGGAAACGGCCGCCCACGTAATACTGGAATGCGAGGCAGTAGTCCCCCAACGAACACACAAAATCTTCTCACAGTGAGGTCGCTCCGCGAAGCCTGTGTAGCCCCCAGTAAGCTTCTGCGTTTCTGAGTGGAGCTGGGCTGGCTGCTCTAACCAGTAACCCTGCACGCACAATGGCCCAAAAAGGGAGGCTAGGTGCGGAAAAAGGAGTCCCAATACAATACAATACAATAGGTGATATTAGCCCTGATTTTGAAAATCGTGGTGTAACCTATATACCATTAAAATGCCATCGGGCGTCGCTGTGTTGGACTCGAATTTACAAAACCGCACGTCGTCTTGAGTCTCAGATGGTTCAGTTACGCATTGCCCTCGTGCTTCGTCTGATGCCGGTTCACCTCCGATTGTGAGATGCCTCCCTGGAAGTGTAACTTCATAAAAAATAAAAAATATAAAAAATAAAAAGCCTTTATGTCCCAGCACCCGCTTAATGTAGCATGTACAATATTGGTTAGTAGTAGTTTTGTTTTTAACTTCATACCACTTCATACATAAAGAATTTGTACACTCGTAACTTCACCCTTTTGTAAATATGGTTGAAATAAATTTTAGGCTTCTGTCCTCTACAACGAGGTAGAAATAAAGAGTCACGGTAATGAGGACCAAGAAAGTGTATTGATACGTTTACCAATGTTAAATACCGTGCAAGAACATAGTTTAGGAGAGACTCTTGATGAAAAGGAAGATACCTCAGTATTCAAAAATTACCAGGAGACGATTGTTCAAGATGATAAATCAAAAATCGATACGGTTGCTTTAATTTCTGAAGAGCAGGTAATTATTTAAGTTTGTATAGCCTATATTAAAGACTAGGTGACCCGCGCAACTTCGTCTGCGTCACCCCGTTTTTGCAACATTTTTCATTTCTGCTCCGCACCTGTTGGTCGTAGCACGATGTTATATACATATTAAACCTTCCTCTTTAACCATTCTATCTGTTTAAAAAATCAAAAACCGCATCAAAATCCGTTGCGTACTTTTAAAGATTTAAGCATACAAAGGGACATGAAAAATAGGGACAGAAAACGCGACTTTGTTTTATACTATGTAGTGAAGTAAAGTTTGTGTGTATGTATATTTGTTAAATTGTAAGGGTAATCTCGGGATCTACTGAACCTATTTTTAAAAATTCTTTCACCAATAGTAAGCCACATTATTGCTGAGTGTCATAGGTTATACCGGTTGATTTTATAGTGGTTTTGGAAAAAAAGATTTTGGCCACAATTTCCATAGTAAAATTCGCGGGTTAAGAACTAGAGTAGCGTAAGGTCAAATTTCCAAAAAATTTTTTTTTTCACCATTCGCTTTTTTAATCCCCATTTTTTTATGTGCCAAAAAACTGGTGCGATGAAGTATGTAGATTGCTTAGTACAAATATAACAGATCAAAAAAAATATTTTCTGTTTACTGCCGAAATGACGTGTTCCTATTTACAATAATCTTGACATTATTTTGTCAAAAATGTTGCGTGCACTGCGATCGAAACTCGATTTACGGCGCGATTATGACACCGAAGATGTCTTAAATTTAATTGCCCAAATAACGTATCTTGTTATACGTTTTTAACGTAAAAAATGTGATTATGTAGCCTAAGTTTGTTTCGTGCCAAATTACCGTAAAATACCTTTACTGCTTTTGCGACCTCGTTTTATGTATACTTCAATGATTTTTCTCCCTGCCAAAAAAACGTAAGGGTGTGATACGCTACTTTGGTTCCAATTAATGAAAGTAATGCAGTCAGTTTATAGTGTAAAGGCTATATACGATCGTTTAGCACATAATAAACCTCTGTTGCTCTGATTCACTTTCGCGTCTAATACTGACATACGTTAATTTAACCGAGGTAGACCGAGCCGGTTGCGTATAGAAACACGACACGGGGTGCCCCTCGCTTTTGTTAATAACTTAACTTCTTTTTGTTTAAGAATTTTTTTTATACCACTTAGGTGGCAGACAAGTACACGGCCCACCTGATGGGAAGCGGTCACCATGGCCTATGGACGTTTGCAACACCAGGGGCGTCACACTCGTTTTGCCCCGCAGTGAAGAACTGCTTCGCCCTGTTAAGCACTCCTAGTTTCTTGGGAACTTAATGTCACGAAGAACGTCGATAAGAAGGAAGATGAGGTAGCACCTGTCAAAATAAACATGTACCGTGATATTTTAAAGAAAGATTTTTAATATTGTTTTTTTTTATCTATGGCACGTCAATTTGACTTCACCTCGCCTGATGTTGAGCTGAAGGCAAAGTCTCATGAAAGAGGGTCACCATTGCAAACACGTTCAGTGCTACAATGGTGGCGCTCAGCTTGGCGGCCTCATCAGATGCTTTTTCACGCCCCGCTTAAAGGACCCGGGACTGTAGGAAGAAGGAAACACGTGCGCCGACAAGGAATTCCAGGACTTAATGGTGCGGCAGAGAAAAGACTCACCGAACCGCTTGGTTCGTGATGGAATATTGTGTACCGTATGCGAGTGACACCTAAGCCCTGCACGTGTTGTCCTGTGTAGGAAAGGGGAGGGTGGGATTAATTGGAAGAGCTCATCAGAACATTCACCATGGTAGAGACGGTAAAATACTGCCAGGGACGCAAAATCTCTACGCATCTGCAAAGGCTCGAGGGAATTTGTGACCTCAGGACTTCCAATAATGCGGATCTAATGCGTACCGCACGTCGTTGCAACCTGTCGAGAGCATCTAATAAGTACTTTGCGGAGCCATCCCAGAGGTGCGAGCAGTATTCCATGCAGGAGCGAATTTGTGTCTTATAAAGAAGATACCGCTGCTCCGGCGTGAAAAAACGTCTCACTCTGTTCAGGACTCCGAGTTTACGCGAAGCTGTCTTGATGATGCTCTCGATATAGTTCTTGTTGTTCAGTTTGCAGCGCACGTCCATACCGATTATATTGAGGTTATCCTGTAATGGATGTGGTGAGCTCTGAAGAGTGGGCGGAGGAAGGAAAGGAGATGTCTTTGCTGAAAACGCGCATGCCTGCGTCTTCTTGGCATTGAACTCGACCAGGTTCTCAGATCCCCATTGGGAAATGTGATTGAGGATTCCATAAGCCACGTAAAGATATGTGCCATGAATGTTTTGCATATAATAACACTCTAAGAAACTTGATCTGGATGATGAATTTTATTCCGCCGAATATGACATGGAAGCTATATGTCATATTCCTACCTCATCTTCTAAAAAATCTTTTGTAAGGTAATCTGAGATCCAAACCCATATCAGCAGATAAGTACAACGATTTGCAAGAGCTGTGTCGATCTGGAGTTATTCCTTCGACATAGCATGATTTTTATAATCATTTTCAGGTTGAACACAAATAATTATTTTTAATTGAGTACATTGTTAATAAGTTGTTAAGTAGCCGCCTCAAGAGATTTATTAATTTGTAAAGATTTTCGTTACTAATTTTAAGGTCATTATAACGGAAGTCCCGTTGCATTCCATACATTATTAAATTTATTTCAGCCATAATGACGTATGTCAACTATTTTTTGATTATTAAACATTATTAAAACCAAAACATTTTTTGATTGCCTAAAATTTTACACCATTCTTTAACCGATAAATAAAGCATTATTACAAGTAAAAATCACACAGACAACTACTATAGATTTTGTCTTACAAGAGCTTTAAGATAACGGCAGGTAAATTTGAGTTGTTTTTCGGCCCTCCTGTAAAGTTGTCATTTTGCCCTTACGCTTCTCTAGTTCTTAACCCGCGAATTGTAAGGAAGTCTTAATTTGGCGAAAAAAAAATTTTTTTTTTTTACACTTCCCATACATTTTTCTGTTCACCTGTACATTATTGCCATACATAAAGTAATTTTTTTTTCTTTCAAAATTAAAACTTTTGCTACCGAAACTGTGTGTGAAACAAAATATTCTTTTTCCAAAACCACTATAAATCACCGTGTATAAAAAAACGAAAAATATAAAGGCTTTTATGTGGTAGTCCGTTTTGCAAAAAGAATTGCAGAAAAAAAAGTTGAATGATAGAGTTTCTTACGAACGCTGCCTTAACTATGAAAGATATATTTTTGAGTTCTAGAGAAAAGATGTAGAGCTTGAAAACGCCTACATTATGCCCAACGAAGTGGGCACGGGTCAGCTAGTAATTTATATATACTTCATTGCTTAGTTGGGATGAACGGACGTATAAAATACCCTTACCAATCTTGTTTCCACGACCCAGGAACTCAAAAAGTAGCCTGATATGATATTCCAGACTATTTATGTACTGCATTTATTTTACGTCTGTACGAATAGTTTCACGTTTCAATTTGATAGAAACGGCTGCTACAGATTTCGAGTGATACCTTTTTCGTTTTGTTATTACAAACAATGCATATTTTTACATTCTCTATAATTATTATCACCTATTATCAAACTGTGCAATGATCTTCCTGCTGTTTCGAAACGACTGCAATATGTTATTGGCTATCTAAACTTCTGCAACTGAAGACACAAAGACGGAGTGCGGTTTTACTCGGTTCAATAGCGACAAAGGATGACACACCTTTTTTTATAGTACAAAATCTCAGATACAATGCAGCAGTTGGTGAAGATGGTTATGTCGAAATCGAAGCGATTAAAACTCGCACGCCGCCGTCTTTATGTTTTCAGTTGCCAAAAGTAAGATAGCTTGTAACATATCTCTCCATCTATCTATCTATACCTAAATATCTTCTATCTATCTAAACTATTATATAATTGTAAAAAGTTTATGTTTGTCCGCGATAGACGCAAAAAATTCTGAACGGATTTCGATGCGGACAATTTAAGTTACATAGATCCCGCTTAGGTCGTGATACCCGACAGATACTTGGGCGGGGCCGCGGGCATAGGCTAGTATAATATATATAAAATAATTTGGTATAAAAGAATTTTATCTTATATTTCAGGTTCAAAGTGATGAGGATAATAAATCCAATGAACAACCAAACAACGAAACTATTGAAGACGAGAAAAGTATAATAGAAAATAATGATATAACGAATAAAGTGGATGATGAAGGTTAGTGAGATATCATAGCTAACATCACAAAATTTATTATAGCCAAGTATGGTAGACTCACTTATTTACCTGATGAACATAATCTACTATATAAAAATAAGTCGGGTTTTCCTTCCTGACTGAATAAAAAAAGCTGGTATTTGGCTGAGCTGCCACAGACGTGCGAGCAGTATTCCATGCACAATCGAACTTGCGCTTAGTAGAAAATGTAGGTAAAGATGACTAGCGAGAGGAACTTAATAAATTCTTTGTTTCAGCCTCTGCCATCGATGATGTTGTTATAAAAGAAGCCCTGCGATTCCACCCAATCCACGGCACAAATATCAAACTGTCAGATAATGGCTTCAGAGCACAACGCAAGAACTCCTCCAAATTTTTCGGTCAGGGTATCACTTTCAGTTCCAGACCTGTTAGACTTCAGGAGAAGGTGAGAATGACGTTTCATTTACTCTACACAATGCCATTTAATTTTGAACTTTAACAGTGTAATAGTACAGTCCAAAATGGCATATTTTGTAATCGCAGTTCTCTGACAATGGTTGACAATTAGTAAAATCGAAGTCCTTTCAGCTGTTAGATTGCATAACAAATATTCAAACATTGTCATAAAAGACTGAGAAAAGACGTCGGTTACCGCAATCAAGCATAAACTATGTCGTTTCTTAAACTCTATTGTACTGTACCAAATTGCATTGAAGTCGGTTCAGTGGTTTAGGCGTGAAAGCGTCACAGACAGATCGACAGACAGACAGTCACTTTCGCATATTTAGTACACAATAGAGTTTCGGAGAGCCGTCGTCGGTCCCAGCCATACAAATATCTATAGCAGTCGTAACGGGTAATTGGAGCCCTCAAAAGTCCAACTAGCCAAACTACAGAACTTCGATATCGCCAATTTGATTGTAGAGGTCCAATGGCAGTCGCTTCACGGAAAATATATAGTTCAGCCTCATCTTAGTTAGACTAGAAAGCCGACCCCAACTAAGTTGGGAACAGGCTCAGAGAATGATAATGATGATGAGGTCTGTTTTCTCTCAAACTGTCTTTATTTTTCAGATTTACATCCAATTAGAAGAAATATCAGACCATTGGGTTGGTTGTTTGACCTTCGGATTTACCAACAAAGACCCCCACACTTTAGCTGGCATACTGCCTAGCGTTATCATTACAGATTTAGAGAATAAACCTGGCTATTGGGCTGGGCACCTGGCAAAAACATTCTGTCGCAAAAACAATATTTTCCATTACTACATAAATTCCACGGGAACTGTTTCATATGGAATTAATGGTATTGATAAAGGCACACTGTTTTGGAATGTAAATACTACTGAACCAGTCTGGGCTATGATTGAATTATTTGGATATTTTACCGCTGTGAAGCTTATTGATTACACAACAAGTGGAATAAGTTCTTCAGAAAACAATGAAAAGTCTGTTGATATAATATCACCAATTTCTAAATTACCAATACCAAGATTGCGATACCAAAGTAGTATACGATTAATGCCATTAAAACTACACACCACAAAAGGGAAAAACGTTAGGACATTAGAATTTAAAGGTGTGGCTGCAAGATCTGAATACATGGCTAATCAAGGATATGTATTTACAAACAACCCGATGCGTGCAGACCAAACAATTGTTATCCAAATACTATGTACTGGACCTGGGTATGAATTTTTACCACTGGGTCTAACGTGTTGTGACCCAACTCTATTAGAACCGTCTGACTTACCCGACAGTGCAGAAGCTCTTGTAGAATGGGGTCAAAATTGGGTAGTGTTTAAAAATGTAGCCAATTTTGTTAGAGCAGGAGACGAATTGGCTGTAACACGAACTCATGATGGAGATATTCGGATTAGGAAAAATAACGGGGAACCTATAACACTTATGCGTGTGGATCGAAAAATAAAATTTTGGATGTTTCTGGAGATGTTTGGAGCTATTCGAATGGTTAGAATGTGGACAACGATCAATCGAAATGATCGTACTTTCGGATTACGTAGAAGTTTAAGTAGGGAAACTATTTAGACTTATACTCCAGTTGTTTAGGTAGTTAAAAAAGGTAATCAATCTTGTAGTATTTTTTATAAAAATACATGTTAAACAAATAAATTAGGCTAGCTAACTAACTAATGATTCGATACAGGTTTTTAGCCCTCAAAATTCGTTACTAAGCAGAAAAGTATTTTTATAGTGAGTTTTTAAACAAAGATATTAAAAAGACACACTAAGTTTGTTTACGTTTTTTAAGTAGGTACCTAAACAAATAGACTATAAGTTTTGTGAAAAGATAGCTGAAGGCGTGTAGTCATTGAGTTCTTACTACTACGTAGTAGTAATATTACTTCAATGCGTGTAGTGCAAATTTCTTCGTAAATTTTGTTTGTAGAAACTTTTTTCATCTCGTTGAATACTTTTTATGTAGTAGTTAGGTACCTATATTAAACATTATTAACTTTCTTGTCATAATATTTTTTTTTTTACCTTGTGGTTTATGAATGCTACGATGCTACTGTATTTTCATTTTACATGTTGTCTAGATAGATAATAATGGATTCTCTTCAGCTCGGCACTAACGCAGTGCCAATGTTTTTTGTGTAAGTTATTACTTAGCTATTACAGAGAAAATAAAATGATATATGTTCTAATTTTATTGTATGATACAATACTTTATTTATTGGCAAATAAGATATAATTTATATACAGAATATTAATAACTATATCACTACATAGTATAAAACAAAGTCGCGTTGTCTGTCCCTATTATCCTTTGTACGCTTAAATCTTTTAAACTTCGCAACGGATTTTTAAGCGGTTTTCTTTAATAGATAGAATGGTTAAAGAGGAAGGTTTTCATGTATATAACATCATGTTACGACCAACAGGTGCGGAGCAGGCATGAAAATTTTTACAAAACCGGGGTGACGCAGACGAAGTTGCGCGGGTCAGCTAGTACTTTATATTGTATGATTAACTAGCCTCTGCCCGCTACTCCGCCCGCATGGCTGTCGGTTATCGCGACCTAAGCGCCATCTATGCAACTTAAGTTCTATTCAATATAACTAATCCTAAAACAAATGTAAGATTTTAAGTTGGACCAAACCCCTTTAAACCAAAAAACCGCATCGAAATCCGTTCAGTAGTGTTTGCGTCCATTGGGGTCAAACATAAACTTTTTACAAATATATAAAAGTACCTATAGATAGATAGATAGAAGATATAGATGTCTATAACCTTCACTACATAGTCACTACATAGTATAAAATAAAGTCGCGTTTTCTGTCCCTATTTTTCTTGTCCCTTTGTATGCTTAAATCTTCAAAACTATGCAACGGATTTTGATGCGGTTTGTTTAAATAGATAGAATGGTTAAAGAGGAAGTTTTATATGTATATAACATCATGCTACAACAAACAGGTGCGGAGCAGGAATGAAAAATGTTGCAAAAACGGGGTGAAAACAGACGAAGTTGCGCGGGTCAGCTAGTAATTTATAAGATGTACCTAAAAGATCGCCATACGGGGAACTCACGATTTTAGAAACTGATTTTGTAAAGCAAATGTTGTTTTTTTTGTTCTTTAAATATTTTTATAAGGATATAAATAATGAAACTATAATAATATGTCAACTTGTTTTATTTGTCCATCTGTGCACTAATATCGATTCATGAAGAGGTAGACACTGCACTTGAGACGGTCTGCTTCGTCTATGTATGCTATGTCGTCCGTCCATATAGCGAGGGGCCGTCCCGCGCCTCGTCTACTGGTTCGCGGTCTCCATTCGAGAACCTTTCAGCTCCAACGGCCATCTGTTCTTCTAACTACGAGCCTATAGCAGTCCAATGCTGGACATAGGTCTCTTCTAATGTGCGCCACTGTTCCCTATCTATCCTCCGCCTTCCGCATCCAGTCTGTCCCAGCCACCTTTTCAGGTCATCAATCCATCTCTGCCCTACTTAAGCTAAAAAAGGGTTAAGTGTCAATTAAGTACTAGTATTTAATTAAGTAAGTTTTAAAAAAAGTAGTGCCTACTTAACGTTTCTCGACAATATGTATCTCCAAAACAAAGAATGATTAGAGATATGTTTCTCAGAATAAAATGTAGAACATTTTGCGCACTGTAAATTGGCATCATAAACTCAAAACAGTCAAAACTGACAAAATAACCTTAACCCTTTTTTAGCTTAAGTACGCCTTTTGCCTTCTGGCGGTCTCCACTCAAACCATTTTGTCAAATTGCGTCGAAAATACCTCGTCGAAGTTTTAAAAACAATTAATTCAAGTAGTGTCGGCACTTATGCTTGACGTATAACTGATAAAACATTGATAATTTTTTGTAGGGCAATCTACAAAACGCCTCCATGACCCATGGTAAGCATAGCTTAACTAGCTTGTGTTATGAGTTCTAGAATGCGGATGAAACATACATTTTTTTTTGTAAATGCATACATTACATATTTTATACATAGAAACACCCAGACAAATGCAGATATTTATATTCATGCACACAAATATTTACACTGAGCGGGAATCGAAACCGCGTCTCCTGCGTAGCAGTCGCGTTCGTTCAGTATGGAGGTTGAGGGTCTTGTGTAAAAATAATATACCCATTCCATGTAGGAGGCAAATGTCAATATCTAGTAAGTATATAAAAATAAGTCGGGTTTTCCTTCCTGACGCTATAACTCCAGGACGCACGAACCGATTTCCACGGTTTTGCATTCGTTGGAAAGGTCTCGGGCCCCGTGAGGTTTATAGCAAAGAAAATTCAGGAAAATTTTCAACAGAAAAGCGAGAAAATCATTTTTCACATCTGGTGCCGAAACGGAGTTCGCCGGGATTGCTAGTGATGTATAAAAATAAAAACTCATTTAATAGTTTGTCATATTATAATCGCGTTTAAATCAATGCACTCTTCGAAGTTTGACGAATACATGGGCACCCACGTTTCGTAGTCCAAACTCTTATCATTTGTATAGCTCCATATATTCCAATGAATGTCCAAAATTTCTGCGCTTTACTAAAATGCGCTACTGTAATCGATTCCCCATTGTTTCTTCTAAGCCGAATATCTCCATCTTCTGTACGTGTTACTGCTAACTCGTCACCATATTGGACGAAATTGGCAACGTTTTTGATCAATAACCAATTTTGATTCCATTCTGCAAGACCTTCTACATCATCTGGTAACTCACTAGGATCGACCGTTGCAGGGTCATTGCATGTAAGGCCAATTGGCAAATATTCATATCCAGGCCCTGTAGCTAGAATTTGAATCACAATCGTTTGGCCAAGATACATTGGACGTTCTGTAAATACGTATCCATGATTTTTTATATCATCAGTTCTCGTAGCTACTCCTTTGAAATTCAGTAATTGAGCATTCATTCCATCTGTGGTGTGTAGATTCATTGGTACTAGTATAATGCCCTTTTGATGTTTCAAGCATGGATTAGGTGAGTTCGTTATCCAGGATGTTAGATTACCAAACTGTTTATTCTCTTTAAAAGTAGAAGTTCTTGTTTCAATTGGTGTTTTCGGGTCAACAAGCGATATAGCCGTAAAGTATCCAAATAAATCGTTCAACGCCCAAATAGGTTTTGTAGTGTCTACATTCCAAAACAGTTTTCCTTTATCTGTTCCGTTAATACCAAAATGGACAGATCCAGAGGCATCCACGAAGTAATGGAAAATGTTTCCTTTATTACAAAACGATTTGGCAAGATGGCCGGCCCAGAATCCAGGCTTATTGTTCAAATCTGCGACGGCGATTCCAGGAAGGTCTCCAGCTAAGGTTTCTGGATCGTGGTTGGTGAAACCGAATGTCATGAAACCGAGCCAGTAATTAGATGTCTCTTCGAAACGGATACAAATCTGAAATTGAAAATTTACTCATCATTCATTTTCTGAACCTTTTTCCCAACTCAGTTGGGGTCGGCATTCCAACTGTGATGCTGCTGAACTTCGATATTTTCCGTAAAGCGACTGCCATCTGATCTCCACAACCAATGGTTCAATGACCAATGGTGACATCGAAGTTCCAAGTTAGACTGGTTGGACTTTTGAGGGCTCCAACTACCCGTAACGACTGCCATAGATGTTTGTATGGCAACCGGGACCGACGGCTTAACTCTCCGAGGCACGACCAGACCAATGCAAACAGCCATATTTATGCATACAACTTTTTGCACTGAGCGGGGATCGAACCTGCGCCCCGTGCGTAGCAGTCGCGTGCACTACCGCCACGCCACGAAGGCTAAAATAGTTTAACTAAAATGATAAATTAAAACAACAAAAAAGACTTCAATTAAAAAGCGTCGTGGAATTCCTCCGCATCGCATGTGCCTCTTGTGGTAATGTTCCCAGAAGACTGGCAGCATTGCCACGTTGTAATACAATGCTTATTATCTATCCTAAGAAGAGGCCAGCCTTTGTAACGAGAAGCGTCAACCATACGCTTCGCAATCTTTCTGAAGAGATTGCGGGCGCTCGGAGGGATAAGTTGGCTACAACCTCACCTCCGGCAACTGAAGACCCAAAGACGGCGTGCGTTTTAGTCGGTTCGAGTCCGACATAACCTTCCCAACCGGCTCCGGTGGGGGGAATCGGTGGGGATTTTTCGCACGATAAAAATAAAAATAAAAAAGGACCCCATGACCCGAACGGCACAAATCCATAATCTCTAATGATATTGGATTATATGCGCCGTTTAAAAGCCTCTGCAGAAGCAGCGGTGGTACTGGCACAGCCAGCCGTGCCAGAATTATTTTTTGTAAATATAATACTTTTAAATGTTTTTAACATAACATAAACTCACGCCTGTATCCCCAAAGGGGTAGGCAGAGGCGCTAGCACCCACTTTTCGCCAGTTTATGTTTTAGGTCCCAATGTAATAGGTGGCGAGCCTATTGCCATTAACCAGGCACTTATAAACTACGATAAATACACACATAACTTCGAAAAGCACCGAAAAGTCATTGGTGTGTACCATGGTAAAACCTGGGATCGAATCCAAGACCTACTAAGAGGCTACCGCGGTTTTTAATTCTTTTATTTTTTTCAATTTTAATATTTTTAATTTTTAATTAATCATTTAACAGAGCTTCTTAAGTTCGTATTGAATGTTCTTTTGCTTACCTTTTCTCCTATACCAACGGGTCTTGAGCTGAACACGATGCCTTTCCCGAAAAAGCTCGACAATTTATGACGTTGTGCTAAAAAGCCATTTGAAGATACCCTGACATTTACTCCGTGAACGGAATGAAATCGTATAGGATCGGTCTCGTTCCAAGAAGCATTATTGCAGATAGATTCTGTAATAAATATTTTTTTTATACAACTTAGGTCGCAGACAAGCACGCGGCCCACCTGATGGTAAGTGGTTACCGTGGCCCATGGGCGAGTGTAACACCAGAGGAATAACACTCGTGCCGCAATCCCTGTGATAACAGAGACATTCTGTGTCGTCAGCGCAAAAGATGTAGGATAAGCCTTTGGTTTTCCCACGGACCACACAAAACCTCTCTAGTGAGCTCTGACTACCCTACTCACCACTGAAAACACAACACAAGGTTATTAAACGGCGATATTCTGTAGGGTGGAGGTACTTCCCCAGTCGGACTGCTCGATTGGGACGGATATACCGTCGTGTCCTACCTCCTCTAATTCCTGATGTCCCTTGACATCACTGAACCCGGTAGTATCCATCAAGGTTATCATTCAGGTATTCTATCATTTTCCATAAATTTATTTGCACTAATTTTGTTTACTATGGAAGTTAGTTATGGAAAATGGCATTATTGAAAATGAATATTTTTTTTTTTATACTATCACGCCTATATCCCCGAAGGGGTAGGCAGAGGTGCTAGCACCCACATTTCGCCAGTGTATATTTAGGTCCCAATGTAATAGCCAATGTAATAGGGGGCGAGCCTATTGCCATCAACCGGGCACTTATAAACCTGCGATAAATACACACATAACTTCGAAAAGCATCGTAGTCATTGGTGTGTGCCATGGTAAACCTGGGATCGAACCCGAGACCTCGTCTCAGCAGTCCACCACCCATACCACTAGGCTACCGCGGTTTTGAATGAACGAAATGAATGAATATTATAGCAAATACCGTCAAACTCCTCAATCTCGCCTGTGTTCCCTATATTCGCCCAATTTCAAATAAGTTGAAATTGCCAGTTCAAATTTAGACCGGGCTCTGCATAAAACAACTATTTATGTAGTATTTTTCATCTATGGCAAGATTCTGTGCGAAAATTGAAGCTAACTTCACGCTGTTCGTAACTAGTGCACTTTTTTCACAGCGGGAAGACCACGTGTTTTTTTGTCGGTGATTTAACTTTAGTTTTAAGCAGTGATATAGACAAGGTAAGCTGATACTGGTAATTTTATAGTAATCCATTTTTAATCCTGTTTCATATGACAGTGGCTTTTGTGTCTAGTATGAATATAAAAGGAGAAATTTAAATAAATGTTATGAAGGGGATTTGGGAGCCATCTTGTTACCTAAAGTCGCCTGGCCTAGGGTTGTCAATTTCAACATAGTTTGACCGAGCGAATGAAGTAAGCGAAACATTTTGTATCCGTACAATGTATGTACATATCCGTATGTGTGTGTCTTGACGTGTTTTGGGCTAGCGATCAGTTAAAATGAAATAGAAACGAAAATTTTTACACGTGTTCGTTGATTTGAATGTATTTTTTTGAGAGCTTTTCGGCTTGGTTTGTGGGGGTGGAGATTATGGTAATTATGGGCCATCATTAGTATTGGCATTTGGGCTCGTTTGTTTGTCATAACATAAAATTTAATCCTATCTAACTGGTATTCATAATTAAGTTAATTTGTTTATTTTTTGATATTTTACAAAATATGTTTCAGGCCAAATCGTTGATGGTCAAAAGTTGGTGATCATCATTTATTACATTAGCTTTTAGGCTTTCGAAAGAGCAAAATATACTTACCTTCTTAGATTCCAAGCTAAATACATTTTTTAGTTAAAAGGTAAGGTCTGTATTGTGTTATATATTTTTATACCACATTAAAAAGCTAAGTAACAAACATTGTTTTATTTTGCTAGAAACAGCTAACCACCATTTATTTTGTAGTTAGATGAATTCAAAAAATATTGACAGCCCTATCAACAATCCAACCAATGTATGGAAAAGCTTCAAAACGGACACTAAATTCGCCTATGACAGGTTTTTTAAAAAAAAATCAACCTTAAAGCGGTTTATTTAAATGTTTTATTCGTCTGTGCCTTCTAAAATTGCTTACTCTAAAGCTAGTAAGCAGTATTTTAAATAAAATGTAACGTTTTGATACTTTTACATGATGCAGGCGAATTTAAGAAAATTGCCCTAATCTCGCCTATCACTTTCAAAACCCATTTATAGGCAAATCAGCCATAAATTTGGAACCATAGATGATTTAAACGGTAGATGGAGATATGTCATTTTGTTTTTTTGACAGTATGACTTTAATCGCCTTTAAACTTTGAAGATATGTCAAAAAAAGTGTCAAAACCCAGGCGAATTTAGGGAATTTGACGGTACATTAATGGATTTAAATTATTATGACACTTGATCGATTATAACCAATGGAATTAGTGAAAGTGATTTTATGTCATTTCACGATTATGGCAACTGAAACGTTCTTTCTAATGAAATTATGGCAACTACCAGAATGGCATATTAAATTATGGCAAACATTAGTAAACCTATTATTTAATACCTATGACACCAAAGGGAGAGTCAAAGGGATATTTATTTTAACCACGTAACACTACACTAGTGTCAAAGGTAGTTTTCGTAGTTTGTTGATGACGAAGAAGATGAAGAAACTATAATATGACGAAAAATAATACATCCGGTATTATCGACCGGTAATAATGTGTCGGGTATTATCGAGTGATAATAACACGTCCGGTATTATCAACCAATACTTAATAATACATCCGGTGTTAACAATGAATAATAATACATCCGGTATTATCGAAAGGAATAATGTGTCGGGTATTATCGAGTGATAATAACACGTCCGGTATTATCATTCAATACTTAATAATACATCCGGTATTAACCGATAATAAAACATCCGGTATTAACAACGAATAATAATACATCCGGTTTTATCGACCGGTAATAATGTGTCGGGTATTATCGTGTGATAATAACACATCCGGTATTATCAACCGATAATAAAGAATCCGGCATCATTCTCTGATAACCACACATATGGTATTTTCAATTGATACCTATGTGGAAGGTTTATCAAGTCTGAAGTCTCTAACCAACCTTTATCATCGAATATTTCATCATGAATTGCATTTTCTTTTTCCATCTCAGTTTTGATAATTGATAATTCGCTCGCCTTATTGATAATTTCATCGCCATTTTGAATTTCTGATTGTTCGTACGCTGGTGACACCTGAAATTCGAGTTCATATCTTTATTTTAGAATACCTTTTTTATTTTAGATAGATAATAGAATATTTTAGAACACCATAGAATTTATTTTAGAATAGAAGAACAAAGCCATAATGTGAGATGGTGTGGTATTGTGAATATTTCTTAATGTAGCAATCGAACGCTTGACGCGACGCAATGGAGGTTGTCTCTTAGTCCTTATTATCACTACATAGTATAAAATATAGTCGCGTTCTCTGTCCCTACATTTCTTGTCCCTTTGTATGCTTAAATCTTCAAAACTATGCAACGGATTTTGATGCGGTTTGTTTTAATAGATAGAATGGTTAAAGACGAAGGTTTATATGTATATAACATCATGCTACAACAAACAGGTGCGGAGCAGGAATGAAAAATGTTGCAAAAACGGGGTGACGCAGGCGAAGTTGCGCGGGTCAGCTAGTGAATAAATAAATAAATATTCTAGGACAATCTAGACACAACGTCATCTAGACCCATGGTAAGCATAGCTTAACTAGCTTGTGTTACGGGTTCTAGAATGCGGATAAACATACATAGATACATTTTTTTTGTTAATACATACATATATTACAAGAAAGATACATAGAAATACCCAGACCAATGCAAATATTCATATTCAAGCCCACAAACACTTGCACTGAGCGGGAATCGAACTCGCGCCTCCTGCGTGGCAGTCGCATTCACTACCACCACGCCACGTAGGTCGTCAAATTATTTATATTCTCAAACTCAAACTCAAACTTTATTTCATGGAATATGGTATACAGTATACCACTCCTTCTCCTCCCCTTCCTAGCCTCCCCACCCCTTCCCAGCTCTCCCCCTTTCCCTTCAGGGTGGGCAGCGCGTGTGTGACACCCTTAGTGTTGCACACGTTCATAGGCCACGGTGGCCGCTTTCCATCAGGTGGCCGTGTGCTTGTCTGCCACCTACGTAGTATAAAAAAGTAGATTTTGTGAAACATATATATATATACAAGAACGTCATATTCTGCCGTGTGGCGTTGAAATACATATAACATGTTTACTTGATAATGTTAAAATTAATTATTATATTATTATAAATATAAATATTATTATAATAATTATGTTGTCTTCTTGCTTCATATTACTTACATTTTCCTTTTCCTGTTTATTGTCGGAATCTTCCGTATTTAACGAATCATTGGTTACTTTATTAATCGTTTCTTCCCCTACTTTATTATTTAAATCATGGTTTGGCTCATTTACTGAATCAAACACGGTAGCAACATCTTTTTCACCATCTATAACTGAAACTCCTGGTTGTTGGTTCTCTAGTGAACTCTGAAAATTATTACAACAATGTTTATCTATATATATATATATATAAAAATGAAACCCGTTTTCCGTTGTCACGACATAACATGAAAACAGCTTGACCGATTTGGCTGATTTTTTTTGTAGTTTTCTAATACTCTGTACAAGGTTCTTACGGAAAAAAATATAAAGAAAATCTCTCAGAAACATTGAAAAATATACATTTAATTTTGCATCAAAGCTACGCTAAGGCGGTACGAAGTTCGCCGGGTCAGCTAGTCTATATTATAAAAATGAATCGCAAAATATGTTGGTAAGCGCATAACTCGAAGACGGCTAGACCAATTCGAGTAATTCTTTTTTATATTTGTTTCTTGAAATCTACGGAAGGTTTTTATGGTGCAGCGGGAACGGGATCAGAAGTCCAAGTAGTGGGAACGGGATTAGAAGTCCACGAAGGCGAAGCTGCTGGCAACAGCTAGTAGACAATAACAACATAACATAAACTCACGCCTTTATCCCCGAATCCCCAAATTTCGCCAGTTTATGTTTAGGTCCCAATGTAATACGTGGCGAGTCTATTGCCATTAACCGGACACTTATAAGCCTGCGATAAATACACACATAACTTCGAAAAGCATCGAGAAGTCATTGATGTGTGCCATGGTAAGCTGGGATCGAATTCGAGACCTCGTCTCAGCAGTCCATTACTCATACCACTAGGCTACCGCGGTTTTTTACAAGTAGACAATATATACTTAAATTATTCCAAAAATAGTTTTTACCTACGTTTCAGTGGAGTTCTATTCCCATTTCCAATGCCCCAATGGGTTACCCCTACTTGTATCTATATTAGTAAGTGTAGCCGTAGCCGCGGTAGCCTAGTGGTATGGGTAATGGACTGCTGAGACGAGGTCTCGGGTTCGATCCCAGGTTTACCATGGCACACACCAATGACTTTTCGATGCTTTTCGAAGTTATGTGTGTATTTATCGCAGGTTTATAAGTGCCTCGGAGAGCACGTTAAGCCGTCGGTCCCGGTTGCCATACAAACATCTATGGCAGTCGTTACGGGTAGTTGGAGCCCTCAAAAGTCCAACCAGCCTAACTTGGAACTTCGATATCGCCATTGGTCATTAGACCATTGGTTGTGGAGGTCAGATGGCAGTCGCTTCACGGAAAATATCGAAGTTCAGCCGCATCACAGTTAGACTGGAAAGCCGACCCCAACTGAGTTGGGAAAAAGGTTCAGGGAATGATTAGTAAGTGTAGGATCATTTTACTTACAGACCCTTCTCCCTTTATCTTGGGATGTTCTTTCTCTAAAGTTCCATTCGTCGTGTTATCACTCTGTTCTTGCATCACAATGTCGTTTGACTCTTTCCTTGGCTCATTTACCTGCTTATAGTCGTTCTCAACTTGTTGTTTATACTCTGGTGAATTCTAAAATTCGAAACAAACATTTGTATAAAACAACAACAACATCAACAGTCCGAAATGAGCTGTCCAACTGGGGAAGTACCTCCGCCCTACAGAAGACCGCGGTCATAATAACCATCGTGTTGTGTTCCCGCCGGTAAGTAGGGTAGCCAGAGCTCACTGTACCCCTCCTTCCCCTCCCCTTCCTAGCCTCCCCACCTCTTCCCAGCTCTCCCCCTTTCCCTTCAGGGTGGGCAGGGCGTGTGTGACAACCTTAGTGTTGCACACGTTCATAGGCCACGGTGGCCGCTTTCCATCAGGTGGGCCGTGTGCTTGTCTGCCACCTAGGTAGTATAAAAAGAAAAAAAAACTACAATATTTAAATAAGTACTCTAAAGTCATGATACTTACAAGTTTCTCTAGTTCTTTCTCAGAATTAATACTTTCTTGAATTTCTTGTATAACCACGGAAGCTTCTTCGTTTTCTTCTTTCTTTAAATCTGTTTTATTCTTTATTTTGTCGTCATCTTTTACTTCTACTATTTCAGTTGACTGTTTATCTGCCTCCTCGCACTTCTCGCAAGTTTTCTTATCTTCTTTGTCTTTCTCAACTGTAGAACTCTGTAATTTATACATCATCATTATCTTTATGTATTATCCTATAAATATTATTTTTGGTTAATGCATCATAAAGTGTGGTATTTATTTCAATAACATTAACTCCCTTCACGATCACATATATTTTTCCACAGCCGTATCTTGTCATAGGTAGTACTGCCCTAATTGAGCAGTCCAACTGGGGAAGTACCTCTGTCCTACAGAATGTTGTTTTCAACTGTGGTAGGGTAGCCAGAGCTAACTGGAGAGGGTTTGTGTAGTCAGTGAGAAGACCGAGAAATAATTCTTTGTCTTCTGCGCTGACAGTACAGAGCCTCTCTTAATCTTATACTCTCCCCCTCTTCTCCCTACCCCCTCTTCTCTATATGCCCCTGGTGTTGCAAACGTCCAAAGGCCACGGTAACCACTCTCCATCAGGTTGGCTGCGTGCCTGTCTGCCACCTCATCATCATTCCCTGAACCTTTTTTCCCAACTCAGTTGGGGTCGGCTTTACAGTCTAACTGTGATGCGGCAGAACTTCGATATTTTCCGTGAAGCGACTGCCATCTGACCTCCACAACCAATGGTCTAATGACCAATGGCGATATCGAAGTTGCCTTTCTGCCACCTAAGTGTATAAAAAAAGAAGTAATAGTAATCAAAATTGTATAGGTATTTTAACATAATTATGCAATACACAAAATAAAATAAATTAACATCAAATCAAATTACTTACGGGTACAACATTTTGTGAATTGAAACCATCTTCATTAAACACTCCTTTGATTTTCAATGAATAGTTTTGATTGCTTTTACGATTTCCATTTTGAACCTGAAAAATGAGATAAGATTTTGAAATTCAAGGGATATTTTGTTTGTTACACTCGCCTGTGTACTGTATATTGTATTACCAAAATTATATGTACTGTTCCGTCTTGCAATTCAATTTTTAAGTCAGAAAACGGTGCATTCTGAACAGTTTCTTGTTCTTTCTCGTCAGGTTTATCTCTAGAATTTTCTAGTGCTTTTTTCAACATCGCATCTGTTATTTCAATGTCCTCATTGTCTTCACCATTAGACTTCTTCATCTTTTCTTCATTCTTTACTGGTGAACTCTGAAATACATTGCAACGTAATAGTCAACAATAAAAGTGGTTTAACTTTAAAATAATTTTAAAGTAATTTTTAAATTCTTTGTCTAGCGTGGTAGCCTAGTGGTATGGGTAATGGACTGCTGAGACGAGGTCTCGAGTTAGATCCCAGGTTACCATGGCACACACCAATGACTTTTCGATGTTTTCGAAGTTATGTGTGTTTATCGCAGGCTTATAAGTGCCCGGTTAATGGCAATAGGCTCGCCACCTATTACATTGGGACCTAAACATAAACTGGCGAAATGTAGGCACCTCTACCTACCCCTTCGGGTATAAAGGCGTGAGTTTATGTTATGTTATGTTTATGAAATACTTTTCAATCTCACTCCCTTTCATGAAAAGTCTTCTTTAACATAATCCATTCAGCCTTTTGTTGTATTTCTGTTCCTAAGTCCTAAATTTCTATTCCTCTTTCATTTAAATACCGTTACTTACGAGATCTCCTTGCTCTTTATGGGATGATTCCGGTCGATTTTCCTTTACAGCTTCTAAAGGTTCATTTTCATTCTTTGCGTTGTTGTTTTCATCAGTTCCCTATAATAATAGGAAAAATTTATAAGCAAGACAGCAAATTCTTAGTTTTGCAGTTAAGTTGTTGATTTTTTTTGAGTTTCAAGTATCCATTACGTCTACCATAGACCGGGTACCGGCGGTTTAACGTGTTTTCCGATCGTGCAATGTGGTTCCAATGTGACATAACCACCCTCGATAATCCGTGGGAGTTTCCACATGGGAAAAAAGCTAGGCATGTAACAGGAACCTCGGATTCAGTTAATTGTCAAGTATTGTGAAACAATAGTCTTATAGAAATTACGCTGTTCGTAAGTTACAGATTTCCAAAGACCAGTAGCACTAGCATGAACTCCTATCGAATTCGTAATGTAAAGGTTTCTAGAGAAGGAGCATTGTGATTGGCAGTCTGCCTCTTGTGAACCTGTGTGCGTGTGTAGCCCGATAATCGCAATGCTCCGTTCTATCGATACCTTTACATTACGAATTCGATAGTATTTCGTGCAAAGGCTACATCACGGTACCGTAGACGTTATATATAGAGAATGATGATATTTAAGTACCTGAACAACTAATAATAAATATAAACAAATATTCTCATTTATTACCCATTCTCCCATAGTTCCAAGATCATCTCTAGCAGCATCATCGGTCACCGAAGACATTTCGTTACTGCACACCTTTAGATCTTGTTTATCTTCTATAATCATTTCAATTTGATCTTCTAAATTATTTGGAGTTGTATCCTGTATTAGACATTTATTAATTAAGTAAGTAAGTAAGTCAGTAAATCATTTATTGCTCGAAACATAATGATATGTTACAATGGTGTCACAAAAACAAATAAGATCCGACATGCTTCGCAGTTTCTCTGCATGCAAAATTCATTAAAATGTTATTTATTTTTCTAGATCAGTTATTAAAAATCCGCGGTAGCCTATTGGTATGGGTAATGGTCTGCTGAGACGAGGTCTCGAGTTCGATCCCAGGTTTACCATGGCACACACCAATGACTTTGCGATGCTTTTCGAAGTTATGTGTGTATTTATCGCAGGTTTATAAGTGCCCCGTTAATGGCAATAGGCTCGCCACCTATTACATTGGGATCTAAACATAAACTGGCGAAATGTGGATGCCAGCACCTTTGCGTACCCCTTCGGGGATAAAGGCGTGAGTTTATGTTATGTTTATGTTTATCACGCAGCTGAAAAGGTAGTCGACGGACACACTTCTGACATGATCACGGTAAAATGTTAAAATTGTTAAAATTGTTAGCGTAAAGTTTCCAAGAACAGGGGAATTGTTAGCTCCTTATTAGCCAACCCCATTTGAGCATCCAAAATGATATCATTATATTGATTATTATTATTATTGATTTTGAGTTATTGATGCGAAAAGAGGTGATAATCTTTCTAATGAGTGTTATCATATTAGTAGAAATATACGGAAAATTATTCCGTTTAAATCTACTACTAGAAATGGGATAGAACTAATCGGAATATTTTTCCGTGTAGTTCTATCAGTAGAACTGAACTAATAGAACTTAACGGAATAGTCCCCCTTCGGGGATATATGCGTAAGTTTATGTTATGTTATGTTTATTATATAGACGCGGCATTAGTGGTATAATAAATACAGAAGTATTAATAATAAAAATTGAATTAACTGCGTAGTTATGCTTACCTAATTTTGTATGCACTGTTTAGCGATCACTAATATACTATTTCACGGTCCTAGTGGAAAGTACCTAAGTATTGATAAAATAATATTGTATCTAATCAAAACGATAGTGTTACTTATACATCACTTGCAGATATAATTAGCAATGACTTAATGTAATGCATGAATTTATATCCCATTCTTACGTATCAATTTAGTACAGTCAGCGTGGAAAGTTGATGTTCATTCTTTTGATATCTCTTAAAGTTTCATTTAAACTCAGTTATCACGCAGCTTTATAAGTGCCCAGTTCATGGCAATAGGCTCGCCAACTATTACATTGGGACCTAAACATAAACTGGCGAAATGTGGGTGCTAGCACCTCTGCGTACCCCTTCGGGGATAAAGGCGTGAGTTTATGTTATGTTTATGTTTATCACGCAGCTGAAAAGGTAGTCGACGGACACACTTCTGACATGATCACGGTAAAATGTTACGTCAATGTAGACGCGGCTTAAGAGGATTTCGAATGCTAAGTCTCAGGAAAGAGGGTCACCACTACAAACACGTACTACAAGTGTTACAATGGTGGCGCTTAACTTGGTCTCATCAGAACATTCAAGTGGTACAGACGGTGTCTGGGGGTGATGGGTGGAGCCGCCTGTCACCCTAGCAGAAGCAGGCCACCCTATATCCGGGGGCTAGACGGGGTCACCGTGGTTACACCCGAAGGGGGTCATCTCGAAAGATAGGGCTCTGGGTCTGCCGGGGTGCGAGGGATATGTTCGCTACTATCTCACCTCCGGCAACTAGATACTCAAAGGCAGAGGGCGTTTTAGTCGGTTCGAGTCCGACATAACCTCTCTCACCGGCTCCGGTGGGATTGGTATTCGTGGGGATTTCGCGTACAGAAAAAAAATTGGTGCAGACGGTAAAATACTGCCAGGGTTACAACATCTACTGCAAAGGTTCGAGGTACTAGTCACGTCTGCTTCGTGGTCAGAGCGTTACCCCGTAAGGGAAAGATCGTGGGTTCGATCCCCGCTCAGTGCGCAAAGTTGTATTCATGAATATGGCTGCTTATCTGGTCGTGCCTCGGAGAGCACGTTAAGCCGTCGGTCGTAGCAGTCGCGTGCACTACCGCCACGCCACGGAGACTACTCGACGCCTCAATATTCGAAGTTAATAAATGGCAGTTTGAATTTGCCGCCCCTTTAAAGTGTGTAAATCTCCTCATATAACCACTGGGCAGGGGGAATTCTGTCAAACGCGAATCGATATAACCAAATTTGCCGCCGGTAGCTTGACTTTGCTGCTCCTTGACTTTACTGTTAGAATTTGCAGCCCCTTGTCTTTTTTTTTATACTACGTAGGTGGCAGACAAGCACACGGCCCACCTGATGGAAAGCGGCCATTGTGACCTATGAACGTGTGCAACACTAAGGGTGTCTCACACGCGCTGCCCACCCTGAAGGGAAAGGGGGAGAGCTGGGAAGGGGTGGGGAGGCTAGGAAGGGGAGGGGAAGGAGGGGTATAGTGAGCTCTGGCTACCCTACTTACCGGCGGGAAAGTCTTTGCCGCTCCTTGACTTTACTGTTAGAATTTGCCGCCCCTTGTAATGCCGCCATCAGAAATAACCCTCCCCGCCCTATATCCAGAACTAGAAAGACCAAAAATAAAACAAACCAATCCTTTATAAATATATTATCACAATTTTAATTCGGGTTAGTCTTGATTCCTTCCGTTCAAAATATTGCTGTATTGTATACATTCCCTTATAATGGTATAAGGCAAAAAAAATAATGATTAAAAATAAAAAACCCGACAGTTTCTTGAAGTTTGATAGCAGGTGGTACCCATTTGCAAATAATAACGGAAAATTAATGGGTACCGCTTGCTATCAAACTTGTTTCGGTCTTTTCAACAACAATCGGTTTTTTTTTATTTTTAATCATTTATTATAATTTTATTCTTTGTAGCTATGATATGACTTACATTTTTGTAACCTATTAATTTCCTTCATTTTGATACCCTACCCTTCGAATAGATTGTAAAATAATTTTCAAGGTTTCCAATTTTTCATACATAGCAGTCTCGAAAAACATTACCCTCCTTTCTGCCGCAGTCGGGTAAATAGGAGTGGGAGATAGGAGGAGGAGGGACGGGGGATAGCTATGCAGCAGTAGTATGATAAAACCCTTGGGGAGTTTGGGGGCGGGGGGGGGGGAGGATAGCTATGCAGCAATAGTATGATAAAACCCTTGGGGAGTTTGGGGGGGGGGGAGGATAGCTATGCAGCAATAAAACGCTTTGAAAGATTGGGGGGAAGGGGGACAGCTCGGCAGCAATAAAACCCTTTGAGAGTTTAGGGGCGGGGGGGGGGTAGCTGTCCCCCCCCGCCCCTGCAGCAATAAAACATATAGGGAGATTGGAGGGGGCGGGGGGGCAGCTATGCAGCAATAAAACCCTTTGGGAGATGGGGGGGCATTGCTATGCAGCTATAGTATGACAAAACTCTTTTGTTTTCACACGAATAAAAATCAGTATCAAGAATGGGGGGAATCAACCCTAACCCTTTTTATTCAACTATTGCTTAAAATTTATCTTATACCCTTTAGTTTCAGGATCTTGCTCCATCTGGAAATTTTCCGTCGATAGACCAAAAGGTTTCAATATAATATTGCCCAAATCTTTCAATTTGCCTAACATTTCCGTTTTTAATTTTTCATTCTTCTCCTCGATGAGGGGGGGTAGCCTTATCACTGCTTGCCTGGCGTCTTTGTGGGAGGGATCCATTTCTAATACTTTTTTAAAATCTGCCAGAGACTCATCCAATTTCTCTGTAGCTTCATATGATTGAGCTCTCCTGAAAAAGTAATAGGTATTTTAATTATATAATTATGTAGTACGTAGTAGTAAGTACGTAGAAAGCATTCCCGAAGAGTAAAACCTATGCACTGGAGTAGCATAATCTGATTCCTCCAAGCCCCTTCCACCCTGAACGACCAGTCGTACAGCGACACGTCCATAGGCCACGGTGACAACAGAGGAAGGACTCCATGGTATCTCACATCCTAATTGAGCAGTCTGACTCGGGAATTACCTACCTTCGCCCTATAAAATACCGCGGCTAATAATAACCTCAATTTCTTGTGTTGGAGATATTTTGTGTTGTCAGTGGCAAGACCGAGATACCCTTTTTTATCTTCTGCACTGACAGCACAGAGACTTAACCTTCTCCTCTACCTTTACCCCTCATCTATGGCAGTCGTTACGGGTGAAATGGTTCATATAGAAGGGCGTCTTCAACAGAAGTAGTAGTAAGGCCTACTGAACATAAATATTATTTACCTAATATATGCCTTGAGATATTTTTCGTCCAGCTCAATGGCTTTTGTGCAGTCTTTGGCAGCCTGTGCATACTTTTCGAGTTTCATCTTCGCTGCGCTCCTATTGCAGTATAATATTGACCTCTGCTGGGAGAACTGTAGGGGACATGTCCTGAGACCTAGAATTAATAATAATAATTATTATTATTATTTAGAACAGACCGCGGTAGCCTAGTGGTATGGGTAATAGACTGCTGAGACGTGGTCTCGGGTTCGATCCCAGGTTTACCATGGCTTTTCGATGCTTTTCGAAGTTATGTGTGTATTTATCGCAGGTTTATAAGTCCCCGGTTAAAGACAATAGACTCGCCACCTATTACATTGGGACCTAAACATAAACTGACGAAATGTGGGTGCTAGCACCTATGCCTACTCCTTCAGGAATATAGGTGTGAGTCGACGGTAGTCGGTTCGGTTAGTCTGTTCCACTCTCTAACAACACCGTAAGGCACAGAGTGTTTCCAAGGTTCGAGTCTGGATCGCATAGCTTTAGTGTAGTATTAAAGCAAATTTTTATCCTGCGCAAAATCCCCACGGATACGACCTCTGTCAAAGTAGGTGGAGGTGATTATGTCGGACTCGAACCGACCAAAACGGCCGCCGTCATGGGTGTTTGACCGCCGGAGATGAGATGAGACATATATCTCTAGGTTATCGCGACCTAAGCGCTATCTGTGCAACTTAAATTCTATATTACTAATCATAACTCAGGTTCTACTTAACCGATTGCAATCAAACAAACTAAGATTTTTAGTTGTAGTAGTTTTTGCGTCCATCGTGGATAAACATAAACTTTATACAATGGAATTAAGGTATGTGTTATTCCAGGCTGTAATCTGGGTGGGCAGCGCGTGTGTGACACCCTTAGTGTTGCACACGTTCATAGGCCACGGTGGCCGCTTTCCATCAGGTGGGCCGTGTGCTTGTCTGCCACCTACGTAGTATAAAAAAAAAAAAAATCTATCCCTGTACAAAATTTGTGTCAGAACTACAGAACTTCGATATCACCGATTTGGTTGTGGAGGTCCGATGGCAGTCTCTTCACAGAAAATATTGAAGTGCTACCGAGCCACCCCAACTGAGTTGAAGAGAATGATGAGATGCGGTATAAGCCAACCATACTCACCCACAAAGGCCCAAACAAGAGGCCAAGTGTGGATTGTATTGTATTGGGACTCCTTTTACCGCACCTAACCTCCCGTTTTGGGCCATTGTGCGTGCTGGGTTACTGGCTAGAGTAGCCACAGCTCCGCCCAGAAACGCAGAAGCTTTCTGGGGGCTTTACAGGCTTCGGGGAGCGATCCAAGTGCGGATAAACCCAGTGCAAACAAACAAGTCAACCATACCTTGAGTATATTTTTCAATGCTCCGTTCATAGTCTCCTAATTTAAACGCCTCATTGCCCACTTTCTTCAGTTCTTCGGCAATTATCTTTCGTTCTTCTTTCTGATCGTCGGTGAGGTCCACTTCTGCATCCTTCAATGACACTTCATCTATATCTGTATCGCTGTCTTCTTTGGCACCTTCGTCTTTTTCTGCATGGTCTTTGTCCAAGTCTTTATCATCGAGTATAGGGTCTGTTGTGGCTGGAAGAAAAGTCAAATAAATTGATAAATGTTCTAGAATAATCTACACTACACCACCTATGGTCCATTTGGTTAACAATTTTGTGGTAACTTTTAATAAAAACACAAGTTAAACAAATAAACTAAGCCAACTAACTGACTAACTAGTGGTTCGATACCGATATTTAGTCTTTATAATACGTTTCAAAGCAGAAAAGTATTTTTATACAATGTTTTTAAAAAAAACTTAAATAAAAGACATACCAAGATTGTTTTTTTTTTAAGTACCTAAACAATTGAACTATAGATCCGATGGTAGGCATAACTTAAATAGTTTGTGTTATGGGTTCTATGCGGATAAACATACTATACTTTTTTTATTACACATAGAAACACCCATACCCATGTAAGTATTCATATTCATGTACACAATTATTTACACTGAGCGGGAATCGAACCTGCGCCTTCTACGTAACAATTTTATAATATTATTGTTTCAAAAAGGGGAGACTAGCGCCCGGATGGATACCACCTGCAACATCTGCGAGCTAACTCAACTTTTTAGTCAAATAACAATCATTTATACTACCTATATGGATAATCCTACTCTTGGATAGTGAGTCTAGTTAATTAGCATCTAAATAAACCCATAACTATGACGGTATTCATTCTAGAGGCTAGTAACAGGCATGGTGTGACTACGCCCATACAGTCTTTAAAAAAAGGTTAAGTGTCTTACCACTAGGCTGTGGACCGTCCCCGCAGGCTTTATCGAACTCTTCGGAACTAGTGCCAGGATTTATAACATATTCCTCACCTAGATCTTCTGTATTCAATGAAGATTTTAGATCTTTTGTCAATTCATCTATTACTTCATCGTTCGACACTTGGCCTGTACTTTTTAATCTCTCCGACATCTTCGCTAGTTGTTTACTCGAACTTAAAAGAAATTTATGTATATGACTTAGGATTTTAAAGCTGAATTAATGAAAACTGGAATTAATGGAATTGTTCAGTAATATTTTGGATGCTGCTCTTTCATCAATTTTGACATGTGAAATGTAGATAAAAAATAGAGTGTGCGTTTCGATTCAGATAGTTTCTGGAACAATCATTGAAGTGTTTGTTATGATTGACATTTTAGTGTTAAAAATGACAGATTTTAATGATTTTACTTATTTTTTATCCTATGAGTAACATATAGGTTCAGTTATCTTATTATGAAACTGATTTAATTAAATAATAATTCTATTACCTGAAGTTCCTCTACCGAAAACTACACGTTGCTTCTATAAACGTCAAGAGTTTGTGTTCCAATCTACCCAGAAACTTATACGTTGCACTAATAATTTTCTCATTAACTTGACTAATTGTTATGATAAAGACTTGGTACCTAAACACTATTGTAAATATTTATTAATGTCTATAATGATAAATACCACATAAGTGTAACTATTTAATTATTGTGCAGTTTTTTCATTCAACATTATTATATTTACTGACGTAACCATTTTCAATGTCAATAACGGAACGCAGAGATGTAAATAACCTAAAACCCAAAAGTTGGAAGGTCAGACAAGGAAGAGAAATATTCATCAAATTATCATATATTTGTTATCATTCGTCGATTGTCCGTTATCTCACTGAATTATTCAATAATTGGGAGCATAGCGTACAGCGTTTTAAGCTGCGAGGACACATCAAACTAGCACAAAATGTTACGAAATTTTGTGAAGAATTTAACTACAAAAAATATACGTTCTTTAGTGAAAACGAACGGCTTACCATCGAGTTTGAGCCACCAAAGAAGTATAGCACCATTATCTACTACAGAGTTAGCGTTGAAAGATGAGAAGTAAGTGATATTTTTGTTATTTTGTGGATTCTTATTTCTTATTCAGTTCTACCAAATTACATTGGAGGTACTCATCAAGGTCAGTATCATTATCTTAAATAGATGATTGACGCTTAAAATAAATCTCCTTTCGGCATAGGAGCCTATCTAACTGTATTATGCCAGTATTTCTGAGCTTATCTATATTTTTGTAGGCAAATTTTTGTAACTTTTTTTTATAGGTACTTGATGGTCATTAATATAAACTTAAGTATAAGCTGGTGCATTAAAGAAAGGTTTTATAAATGGCGGCTTGTACTTGCGTTGACGGAAAGTACAGCTAGCATATAAAATTTCAAATATATTTTTTTTCATATGAAAAATAATAAAAACAAGACCGGGTCGTAATAATTTCCAACTAGCTGCGGCCGGCGGCTTCGCCCGCGACACGTGACGGCATCTATTTTTGTTTTCATCGGAAACAGTACCTACTTTTACACATAGAGTCCTTTTAAACGCACATTGAGTCCTTTCATCCTGAAAAAGGAACGTATATCACATTCTATAAGGAGGATCATGCAAGGTCATGATGTTGGTTAAAATAAAGAACTAACATTATTATGAACAACGGTCTTGTTTATATTTTTTTTAAACTGAAAAAAAAAATGAAATTTTATATGCTAGGTGTACTATCTGTCAACGCAAGTACAAGCCGACATTTAAGAATCCTTTCTTTTATGCATCGCATCAAGAGCACAGAGCGTGGAAGAAAATAAAGATCAATATTTTTTTTGTGTTGACGGTACGCGCGTGAGTGAGTATAGACAGTGCTAGTGTGCGAGCGAGAGGAAGTGATAACGTCCGCCATTAATAAAACCTTTCTTCAATGAACCAAGTTATATCAGTTTATTCGTCCTGTGGATAGTTATAAAATATTTTAATATTATTACAATAAAATATTACTGCTTTTATTGAAAGCGACGACAGTAGCCTACTTCTACTTCTACTACTAATATTAGTGAACATAATTCCCACTAACCCCTCCTGCTAAACTAATGGTCCTGTAATGGCTTCTCATCAGCTAGGATTGGCACCTGAGATTATTTTTTATTAAAAGTTTCTCTATTCCGTGTGAAATATATATTATAAAGACTCCTGGGACTCTGCTAGCCATTCAAATGTGTGTGTGTTCAAAATTTGTATAAAGATATGTATGTCACTCAGTCACTTTTACGTATTCCATCAGGTGGGCGGTGTACTTCTATGTCATCTATGTGGCATAAAAAAAAGTTTCATCAGTTTTAATTTTTAATATTTACAGCTTAGCAGGAAAAGTTAATATACATATAACATATTATCGCTAAGTTCAAATATTTGTACTGGTCTGTTTGACTCTGTGCCTTAAAAAACATGTTAAGTTGCTGGTATCGGTTGTCATATGAATATCTATGGCAGTTGTTATATTGCGGACTAGCTGACCCGCGCAACTTGTCTGTGTCACCTCATTTTTGCAACATTTTATACCTCTGCTCTGCACCAGTTGGTTGCAGCATGATGTTATATACATATAAACCATCCTCTTCAAACACTCGTATCTATTAAAAAACCTAATCAAAATCTGTTGCATAGTTTTAAAGATTTTAACATACAAATGGATATAGGGTCAGAGAAAGCGACTTTGTTTCATACTATGTAGTGAAGTGGGTCCAAACATAAGAGCTGATCACCCGTCCTTCTAATGGGGTCCTCACGGGCAATAACAGTATGTTGGATGCTACTTCTGATTTCTCTTTAGTGCAAATATTGAAAAAAAAGTATGAATATGTAAACCGATTTCTTTTGTTTTCTATTGTACTTTTGTTTAAATCCATTTCCATAATTCGATACATCCATTATGAAACAAATTTAAATATTTATTCGTGTCATAAAAAGTTGGGTACATATCAAATTCATATCAGTGCATTGTCATTGTTAAAAAATTGTTGAAATGCTTTTTTTCAAATTAAGTTATGCAGATCATCAAGATATTCGTCTGCTTTATAATAGCCTTTTTCCATTAAACATCTTTACAGTTCTACTAGCTGACTTGGCAAACGTCAAACGGCAAACAACGACACGAGAATTTTATATAAAATATTTTAAATTTATTAAGTGGCAGGTCAGCCAAATGCTGAGGAATTTTATTATATATTTTATACATTTGCCTATATACGCGCATTTGCCTTTGCGCCCGTAACCGCAGTAGCCTGGTGGTATGGGTAATGGACTGCTGAGACGAGGTCTCGAGTTCGATCCCAGGTTTACCATGGCACACACCAATGACTTTTCGATGCTTTTCGAAGTTATGTGTGTATTTATGTTAGTTATGTGTGTATAATTTATATTACACTAGCTGACCTGCGCAACTTCGTCTGCGTCACCCCGTTTTTGCAACATTTTTCACTCCTGCTCCGCACCTGTTGGTCGTAGCATGATGTTATATACATATAAACTTTCCTCTTTAACTATTCTATCTATTAAAATAAACCGCATCAAAATCCGTTGCATAGTTTTGAAGATTTAAGCATACAAAGGGACATAGATATATATAAAAATAGGGACAGAGAACGCGACTAGTGATTTACAATTTACGGTTGTTGGCGGAATTGATGGGATCGCCATTGAGTAGAAAATAATAATCCTCTTTTTTCGTATAATATCATTGATTGTAATAATTTAATTGTGTTATAATGTTAAATTTAACCCACATATTTGCACGCCTTGAGGCGGGATATGGCTGATCACATATTTACCTACATTATATTTTAAGACCGTTACTCTGTACCCATGTTCGCAAATAAATAAATGAATCTGAATCTTTATCGCAGGTTTATAAGTGCCTGTTAATGGCAATAGGCCCGCCACCTATTACATTAACTGGCGAAATGTGGGTGCTAGCACCTCTGTCTATCCCTTCGGGGATATAGGCGTGAGTTTATGTATGTATGTATATATGCCTATAAACGAGTTACCGACTTAATGAAGCTTTGGCAGAGCTTTAGCCACCTGTAAAGGTACACAGGTTCAAATCTTATCTTAAATTTTTGCATTGCCCAAAATATATCTTAGTTTTTTCCCCTCTCATGATATTGCGTTTCAAAAAATTAGAGAAAATATTAAATCACATTTTTATCATTAACTTTTCATTGATAAAATATCGCAACCAGGTGTCAATTTAAAATAAGCGGAGTTATCTACTATTGAAGATTATTTATAAGTGTTATGTAACTGATAAGTTAAAAATATGTAAAGTCATTGTTATATTACGAAGTGTAATGCTGTATTAAGATAATGTGCAGTACCTACGTCCAGCCAGTTATGATCTAACTTGCTGAAACTTGGATTTGATGGAGGACGGAGGTCATTGAGCGACCTCCGACGCCCCAATCACCTCCGCACAGTGAATATATACATACATACTATAATAGTAATAGCTGACCTGGCAAATTACTACATGGAATTCAAATCCCGTTCCCGTTACGCCTCATTCTCTGAACCTTTTCCCAACTCAGTTGGGGTCGGCTTTCCAGTTTAACTGTGATGCGACTGAATTTCGATATTTTCTGTGAAGCGACTGTCATCTGATCTTCACAACCAATGGTCAAATGACCAATGGCGATATCGAAGTTTCAAGGTAGACTGGTTGGACTTTTGAGGGCTTCAACTACCCGTAACGACTGCTAAAGATGTTTGTATGGTAACCGGGACCGACGGCTTAACGTGCTCTCCGAGGCACGACCAAACCAGTGCAAACAGCCATATTCAAGCATACAACTTTTTGCACTGAGCGGGGATCGAACTCGCGCCCCGTGCGTAGCCGTCGCGTGCACTACCACGCCATTGAGGCTGTCTTCCCGTTACACCTCTCTATCTATTTAAAACAGAATTATAAAATTTGATACCTTTCCTATGGAAGTTAAATGCGTACAACTTACATTAATGGAGTCTCATCAATCTATCTATCTATCTATACTATTATATAATTGTTATAAAACGTTTATATTTGTCGGCGATGGACGCAAAAACTACTGGAAGAATGACGATGCGGTTTTTTTTGTTTGAAGAGGTTTGGTCCAGCTTAAAATCTTACGTTTGTTTGATTGCAATTGGTTAAGTAGAACCAGAGTTGGTAATATAAAATTTAAGTTGCACAGATGGCGCTTAGGTCGCAATAACCGACAGCCACGCGGGCGGAGCTGCGGGCATAGGCTAGTATTATTTATATAGCACTAGCTGACCCCCGTTTTTGCAACATTTTTAATTTTTGCTCCGCACCAGTTGGTTGTAGCATGATGTTATATACATATAAACCTTCCTCTTTAACCATCTATTAAAACAAACCGCATCAAAATCCGTTGCATAGTTTTGGAGATTTAAGCATACATAGGGACAGATAAATAAATATTAAATATAAATATTCTAGGACAATCTACACAACGTCACCTAGACCCATGGTAAGCATAGTTCAACTAGCTTGTGTTACGGGTTCTAGAATGCGGATAAACATACATAGATACATTTTTTTTATGTAAATACATACTTATATACATAGAAACACCCAGACCAATGCAGATATTCATATTCAAGCACACAAATATTTGCACTGAGCGGGAATCGAACCTGCGCCTCCTGCGTAGCAGTCGCGTTCACTACCGCTACGCCACGGAGGTCGTCAAATAAAGCGACTTCTATATATATATGTATACTATATAGTGATTACCTTGTTTCAGAGTAAAGCTTGTATTCGTGCTACATGACGGGAAGCGCTTAGAGACATACGGTAAGGTCGGGGACTCACTGCTCGACGTGGTTGTCAACAACGACCTTAACATCGAGGGCTACGGCGCGTGTGAAGGCACCCTTACTTGTTCCACCTGCCATGTTGTGTTGAAGCCTAAAGATTATGACAGGTAATTTTAACTGACCCCCGCAACTTCGTCTGCGTCACCCCTTTTTTGCAATATTTTTCGTGTGTCACTGTTGGTGTTATATACATATAAACATTCCTTTTTAACCATTCTATCTATTAAAAAAAAATGCATTAAAATCCACCACGCCACGGAGCTCGTCATTGACCAATAGAATCAGTAGACCAATGCAAATAGACATATTCATGCATAAAAATATTTTTTCCTTCTGGCCAAACTGATTTGCCAAACTCGTTTGGCTACGAGGAATTAAGTTTACTGGTGGCCAAAATTTCATTTATTTGTCAAATTTCCACACCCTATATCAAACGTAGATAAGTGAAACAAGTTGTAAACTTTTTAATGGTATAACCATTAAAAGTTTAAATTTGATACCTTCCTTTAAGAGTTAAACGCGTACTTACATTTGGAGACTCATCATTCTATCTATCTATCTATACTATTATATAATTGTAATAAAAAGTTTGTCTGTCCGCGATGGACGCAAAAACTACTGAACGGACGACGATGCGGTTCTTTTTGCTTTGAAGGGATTTGGTCCAACTTAAAATCTTACGTTTTTTTATTGCAATCGAAGAATTAGCTAGAATTTAAGTTGCACATATGGCGCTTAGGTCGCGATAACCAACAGCCACGCGGGCGGAGCCACGGGCATAGGCTAGTATTATTTATATAGCACTAGCTGACCCGCGCAACTTCATCTACGTCAGTCACCCCATTTTTGCAACATTTTTCACTTTTGCTCCGCACCAGTTGGTTGTAGCATGATGTTATATTCGTATATATTATAAACCTTCCTCTTTAACCATTCTATCTATTATAAAAACTGCATCAAAATCCGTTGCGTAGTTTAAAAGATTTAAGCATACAAAGGGACAGAACGCGACTTTTACTAGGTCTGGGTTGGCAGAGGTGAATCAATACCAATAACAGTATTTAATGGTGATACTCTTGCCTGAGACTTTGCCTTCAGCTTACTACCAGGCGGGGTGAAGTCAAATTTACGTGTCCTAAAAAACACCCTTACCTATTTCACTGATCGATCCCTCGTAATAGAGGGTGAACGGGAATCTAACCCCTAACCGCACGAAGGAGTTAGCTAGCACTGAATAAATGTATTTCTATTTTCTTGTTCAGGTTACCAGAAGAACCGTGCGACGAAGAACGCGACATGCTTGACCTTGCCTTCGGTCTAACGGACACATCGCGCCTGGGCTGTCAAATTACCCTCACGAAAGACCTGGATGGCCTGGAAATACAGGTCCCGGAGACCATCAACGACGCCAGGAGTTGATGTAGGGTTGCTATAGCGGAAAAAGTGACGGTGCTTTTGGTATTGCCAGTAAATAAATCTAAGAATAGTTATAGAATTTGAGATTCATTCTATAAATCTGTCATTTGGTTAAAAAGCAAATAAATTAAAAAGCAATTAATGGTAAACATTCTTGATTTGTCTTTTGATATTTGTTATTTAAATTCAATTTATAATGTTTATAAATAAAACGCGAATAAGAACCAAAATTTAACCTCTACTTTAAACAGTAGTCTATATAAATAGACTTCTGGTTATATACACACACACGCAACACACGCACACGCAGACGCGCACACAGACTCAGACGCACACACACGCAGATGCACACAAACACGCACGCGCGCACACACACTTAGGCGCGCACATACACGCAAGCGCGCGCACACACACACACACACACACACACACACACACACACACACACACACACACACACACACACACACACACACACACGTGTGTTTATGAAAAAAGGTTACGTCAAGACTGTTTACAGAATACCGCGGCTAACACCTCATTTAACTAAGAAACAAGTTTACAACATGTTTAATACAAAACTAGTTGAAGACTTTGTCAGAATACAAATACTTGTTTTATTATTGAGACTGTCTCAAACAAGTTTAAAACACGTTTGCATTCTCACTGAAGTTTGCGACATATATTATTGCAACTTGTTCAAATACATATTTAGATCGGAAAAAGTGAATGCTTTGACGGGACACGCTTCATTTTTTCCAATCTAAATTTGATTTGAATAGTTAGTAATTACTTTCGAGAAATTCCTTTAAATTGTGAAACACAAGTTTCGAATCTTTGTGAAAATGAGGGGTGATATTTTTGTATACAACTTAGGCGGCAGACAACGGCCACCAGATGGAAAGTGGTTACCGTGACCTATGGACATTCGTATGGTATTGTCTTACGAATTTGAGACCCTGTATGGCCGTTTGTACATAGTATAGTCCTGAATCGTTAATATTAAATGTTGGATATTTGCTCAATACCCAATATAAATCCCAAAAGCATCGTTATGAATTTTGAACTTTAGAAATATCTAAAGCTGAGTCTACACTAGTTACACACGCTGTGATCTAGGCAGTGAGTAGGGTAGCCAGAGCTCACTGGAGAGGTTTTGTGTTGTCAGTGGGTAGACCGAGAAACCCTTCTTTGTCTTCTGTACTGACAGCACAAAGACTCTCTTAACCTTCTCCCCTTTTCCTTCCCCCTCCTCTGTATATGGCAGCACGAGTGTGACGCCCCTGGTGTTGCAAACGTTCATAGGCCACGGTAACCACTTTCCATCAGGTGAGCCATGTGCTTGTCTGTTGTGTTTTTAATTTATTTTGGTAGCTTTTGCGTAAAGACTGACATTTGTTTAATTGTCCGTCTAATCGCGTCTTATATGTACACACCTCTGCCTACCCCTCAGAAGTATACAAGCGTGTATAATATTATACAATTATTATAATTATAATAGAATAATTGATAAATAATAGTTATATATTATCCAGTTTTTTATTATATACATAAGAAATATACAGGTTGACTTTTAAAATTGTATTTTTTTGATAACCACACGATTTACTAACTTCGATACCGCCGATTTGGTTGTGGAGGTCATGGCAGTCGCTTCACGGAAAATATCGTAGTTTAGCGGCATCTTAGTTAGACTAGAAAGCCGACCCCCACTGAATTGGGAATAGTCCCAACTCAGTTGGAGTCCACCCTCCCCTTTCCTACACAGGACAACACGTGCAGGGCTTAGATGTCACTCGCATACGGTACAGAATATTCCATCAAGAACCAAGCGGTTCGGTGAGTCTTTTCTCTGCCGCACCATTAAGTCCTGGAATTCCCTGCCGGCGCCCGCGCACGTGTTTCCTTCTTCCTACAGTCCTTTAAGCGGTGCGTGAAAAAGCATCAGATGAGGCCGTCAAGCTGAGCGCCACTATTGTAGCACGTGTTTGCAATGGTGACCCTCTTTCATGAGACTTTGCCTTCAGCTTAACATCAGGCGAGGTGAAGTCAAATTGACGTGCCATAAATAAAAAAATTAAAAAAAAAATGGGCTCAGAGAATGTAGTGTCGGACTCGAACCGTCTAAAACGTACGTCGTCTTTGATTCTTTAGTTGTCGGAAGTGAGATAGTAGACAACATCCCTCTCTTTCGAGACCTCCGTCGGGTGTAGGGACCACGGAATCCCTGTCTAGCCAGGGTATGGGGAGGCTGCACTTTGCGCCGCTCTCGTGGCAACACTGACATCTCGTGAGCGTCCACAAAGGCGAAGGCGAGAGCGAAAACTGGTTGTAAAACAAAATCATTGTGTAATGTAATCAATTTCTCGCTATGAATTTCAATTTATTTTACTAGTAATTGTCTAAAAGTTATGTATTATGGCAATGCGAGTTTGTTACAAATTGAAATTATGATTGAGCGAAATAAATATTGTCAAGATGGCCGTTGCAATGTTTTTTAAATGTGTAATCCTCTGTTTATGCGCAATATCAGGTATTGTGTTCCTGTTTTTTTCCCGTGCGCGAAATACCCACGGATACCAATCCCATCGGAGCCGATGAGAGAGGTTATGTCGGACACGACCCGACTAAAACACATGCCGTCTTCGGGTCTTTAGTTGCCGTTGGTGAGATAGTAACGAATTTTGAACGCCCGCGCCTGTCATAAATGTGATTATCAAATCAAATCAAATCAAAAATCATTTAATCTGCATAGACCAGTAAACGGCCCTTACAAAACGTCAATATCAACAATATTTTATCAAATGCAAATGGACCACCGTGCACCGGTTCGAAACGCGGCCACGACCTGAGAAGACTCCGGCAAGAAACTCAGCGGGCTTTTCTTTTATTTTTTGGTCTATTTACAATAATTTACTTAGTCTAGATACAAAATTTTGCTGAGTAGCAAGTTTAGTGAACAGCTCATTTCCACGTTTGTTTATCATCCAAATAATCCTGGATTTTATAATAAGTTTTTTGACATAGCTTTTCTTTTTACGAAATTTTTAAACTTATTGATGGGCAAATCCCTAATTTCATTAGAGAGCTTATTAAAAAAGCGTATACAATTACCCTGAAAAGAATATCTTTATTATATGTTGGACATATTCTATTCCATTCTACAAATCAATTATCAACGAATTGCCACTTTTCTAGGGCCCTGTTTCCTCTTCTCTTCTTTCGTAACTAGTTATATTAAAGAAATAATATGTAATACAGGTCCCTATTTATATGAACTTAAAATAATTTTCAGTATCACCACGTAGACTTTCCTCACATTCGCTTAACCTGTACAAAGACTTATCTGAATTGATACATAATGTAAAGCACAGTAACAACGAAGTCAAAATACCCGATTATATTCCAACGAAGTCGAAAAGGCCCACAAAAATTACGAAGTCGGAAGATCTACTTCAAGATGTTGACTTGATATACGTAACTAATTTAAGAAGTAAGAAAGATATTAAGAAATTAAGTAATTTATTAAGTAAAATAGGCGGGCGGTCTCGGAGATCTGGCAGAAAGTTTAATAAGGCGGCCATGTTGGAAATGATGAATGCCGAGTTGAATAAGAAACTTTTGCAAATGGCTAGCAGGACTGGTGGGCGTGGTCGCAATGTTGGCCATCGAAATCACCGAAGACCGTGAGAATTGTTCATAAAATAGACTTAAGATATTGTGGGCATTTTGTTAGTAAGAAATTAAAATAATTAAAGATACAAGTATTTTTATTATTCCTATAAGGGCCTTTCCATCACCTCTTAAAAGTGATGTAATTCATCTGATACTCTCCAAGAAGTTAATTGGTAGTGCATGTGCGGCTAAGCACGTAAATCGGCATAGCAAGGAACGGGGGGTGAGGGTATGTAATTCTATTTAGAAGAGTTCGTCGTCCAGCGGCGTTTTAGAGACGGACTGAATCAGAAACTTTGCGTCATTAAATTACGTTACTGTGTGTGTAATATCTTTCGATCACTGGCTCTCTTAGCTCTTAACTTTGTAGGGAAATCACAGAAAGGTATCATTACCGGCATATTTCTTGACCGCAGTGAAATTAGAGCATGCACCCTACTCTGTGCTCTATAAGCACAGTATGCATAGCGTTGCTGACTTTTACATGAGGACCATCCGTAGGGAGGAGCTCAAATTCACCAATAATTGATTATTATCAAAACAAAACGCGAGCACTAGGGCCTCGTGCCCCTCTCAAGAGCCAAGATATACGCCGTGAACTATACCATCGAAGTTAGTAAAAGAAAATACAATTATTTGCTTGACTTGATTATAACATTGGCGTGCAATATTGACTGATAAATTCCAGACTGTGCTATGTCGTGTTTGACGCCATAAATTTCACTACAATGCGGTGTTTTGTTATTATTTCTTTATTATTTGTAACAGGTATTTATTTAATCTTTTTGATATTCATTTATTTTTTGACTACTGAGCCGAAAAAGATCCGATCCGACCCAATCATTCACCTCTCCAATATTATTTGCACGCATAAGGGAGCGGCAGCAGCTCACGTGACCGCGCATCACACCATGGCCGCGAACAAGGTGGTGAGTGAGATAACTCCCACCCCTGAAACCATCATGAAAACTAGTCTCGGCGTTTTCCACGCCGTGGTTTCAACATTTCCGACAACAGGCCCGATTAATGTATTTCTTATTAACATATTTCAGTATCATTAACCGAATCCAGGTACCATTCGTCAGTCTCGTATGGAAAACTAAAGAATTTTGCGAGAACAGTTCAAGATTTTTTCAAATACCCCATTGAGATGCGCCAGGGCATTGATCGTAGCGAAAAATACGAGAATAATATGTATCGAAAGTCAATCATGCACGCGAACGGAATACCCTTTATTATTATATCGAAGTCGGAACGGCCGGCGAAGAGATCTGACGACTTGGATTCTATAAGACATTTATTTGATAAGAATGGTATGTTATATTTGACAAAACCTAAGCAGGAGGACAATAAAATCGTGCAGCTACGCAGTATCTTATCCAAGGTGTTCAGAAGAAGTGGTAGTTACAATGATCTTCTAGCTCGCAGAGACCACCATCGACTTATGCGGATGAACAATGATGGTTACAGGCATACGATATTACATTAATAAAATTTAGATAATATTTGCGAAATGGTCTGTTTTATTATAACCAACTAGCAAACCCGGCGAACTCCGTTTTGCCATGTGAAAAATAATTTTCCCGCTTTTCTGTTGAAATTTATAACCTCACAGAGCCCGAGACCTTTCCAACGAATGCAAAACCGTGGAAATCAGTTCGTGCGTTCTGGAGTTATAGCGTCAGGAAGGAAAACCCGACTTATTTTTATATAGTAGACTATACCTACTTAAGTTTTTTTTATAATTTTGACGGTAGACATGCACACGGCCCACTTGATGGAAAGTTGTTACCGTGACCTATGGATGCTTGTGTTGCAAGCGTCCATAGGCCGGGTGTTGTTGAGGACCGACAGCGCAGAAGACAAAGCAGGGTTTCGAGGAGCCCTCGGTCTTCCCACCGATAACACAAATTCGCTCCAGTGAGCTCTGGCTACCCTACTCACTGTCGGAAACACAATACGTACAGAGCTGACAGCATCCGTGGCGTAGTGGTAGTACACGCAATGTTACGCACAGCGCGCGGGTTCGATCCCCGCTCAGTGCAAAAAAAATTATGCATGAATATGGCTGTGTGCACTGGTCTGGTCGTGCCTCGAAGAGCACGTTACGTCGTCGGTCCCGGTTGCCATACAAACATCTATGGCAGTCGTTACGGGTAGTTGGAGCCCTCAAAAGTCCAACCAATCTAACTTGGAACTTTGATATCGCCATTGGTCATTAGACCAATGGTTGTGGAGGTCAGATGGCAGTCGCTTCACGGAAAATATCGAAGTTCAGCCACATCACAGTTAGACTGGAAAGCCGACCCCAACTGAGTTGGGAAATGTTCAGAGAATGATATTGACTGTAACATACCTACTTTTGTCTGGACTTTTAGGTATGACACCTTCTTTTTCAAAGAGTTTTCTAAAAAATACAAGCACATAACAATTTATTTTTTGAAAAATAGAACAAAACAATATCACAGTCTGTCAGTTGAAGTTCTTTTCTGAAATAAATGGTGACCGCAAACATATTTTTTTCTATGATACATTTCTAAATCAATATTTTCAATGGAATAAAATAGAATGTTATATATTATTACATATTGTTTATAGTTATGAAAATTATTTGTATATACCAAATGGGACTTTTGTGAGATTCTCGGAAACTGTCGGTGAGTTTTTTTTTCTTTTCAAGGTGCTGGTAGACTTGTGCATATATAAGAAAGCATTTAACGAGTGTTCTAGAGAGTATTCTCACAAAAGGACAGTAAATTAGCATTTTAATTTTTTTTATACCACTGAGGTGGCAGACAAGCCCTCAGCATACCTTATGGGAAGTGGTTATCGTGGCCTATGGACGTTTGCAACACCAGGGGCGTCATAGTCGTACTGCCGACCATATAATGGAGGGGGGCGCGGAGACGGTCAGACGGACGGTCTCTATGCTGTCAGTACAGAAGACAAAGCAGGGCTTCTCGGTTTTCCCACAGACTACACAAAACCTAGTAACCGCGGTAGCCTAGTGGTATGGGTAATGGACTACTGAGACGAAGTCTCGAGTTCGATCCCAGGTTTACCATGGCACACACCAATGACTTTTCGATGCTTTTCGAAGTTATGTGTGTATTTATCGCAGGTTTATAAGTAGAGCCCGGTTAATGGCAATAGGCTCGCCTCCTATTACATTGGAACCTAAACATAAACTGGTGAAATGTGGGTGCTAGCACCTCTGCCTACCTCTTCGGGGATAGAGGCGTGAGTTTATGTTATGTTAGCACAAAACCTCTCCAGTGAGCTCTGGCTACACGACTCACCCCAAACACAACACAAGGTTATTATTATCTGCGGCATTCTGTAGGGCGGAGGTACTTCCCCAGTTGGACTGCTCAATTAGGACGGGGGATACCGTCATGTCTTATCTCTAGATATTATTTTATCATTAGAGATTCTCTGTGCTGTCAGTGCAGAACACAAAGAAGTTTTTCAGTCATTCCAATGAAAACATAAAAAACTTTGCAGTGAGCTTTGGCTGTCTAAATATTAAATTCAGGAAAAAGCAATATAAACCATAGGTAGCAATGAGACAGGTAGAAAGGAACCAACAACTATATTTATAAAAATGTATTGATGTTTGTTAGTCTCGCTAAAAGTCGAGAACGGCTGGACCGATTTAACAAATTTTGGCCTTGAATTATTTGTGTTAAAAGGTGAATAAATATGAAATGCTCGGCCGCGGGAACGGGATCAGAAGTTCACGCGGGCGGAGCTGCGGCCTACGGCTAGTTTATTGCTATATTACCATTAATTTAATGTATTTACTTATGTTTTTAGACATCAAAATGGCTAGGTGTCGGCGAAGGCGTAAGTAAGTACATTTTTGTTATAATCGTCTTTTAAAAATCCATTTTTTGTAGACTTTCAATTGTGGTGAGCGGATTGGTCAGTTTAGACTCGCCCGTTACCGAGTCTGGCTGCTTCGGGGAGACTCCTTCATCCAATAGTGAACACTGAATACACAATATGTGGCTGGGGAGTATCCTAACCGCGTGGCTAAGGTACTTGATGCAAATAAGGCCTATGTTTTTATAAGGCCTACGCTCAAATAAGGCCTATAGTGCGAAAAAGCTTTTTAAACGTTTATTTTCCATCAAAACTTCAGGACTGTTTTAAAAAGACCTAAACTTAAGTTTTCGGAGTACAAATTTGGAGTATTTGGTTTATAAAAACCAAAGAATTGGTTTTTTCTTCTTCAATATGAACTTATCAACAGAAATTAAGTAGGCCTTATTTGTATCATTTACCTTACTTCCAGTGGCAGGCTACACACGCACACAGGTTCACAAGAGGCAGACTGCCAATCACAACGCTCCGTTCTCTTGAAACCTTTACATCACGAATTCGATAGTTCATGCTAGTGCTGCTGGAATAATTAGCTTGACATTCAAAATATATGTATACCTGATGATTGAAGGATGAGGCTCCAGTGCTGACTTTCCTTTGAGTTAGGAGGTCAATCGTCACTTATGCCGATGAAATCCGCATAGCTAACCGTGAAGGAGTTAGCAGAACCCAGGCTCCTAAATCTAAAATCTAATTTTAAAATCTAAAATCTAAAATCTCAGCATGCATCTGTGATAATGATCCGATGAACCGCACTTCACCTTGGGTCTCAAATACCAAGGTGTACGGTGACCCAATATTCTCCCCGAGGTGGTCTTCTCGCGTATGGGAAGCATGTTTCTCATATTGCCCTGCAAATTGAGGGGAGAGGGGGGCATTTGCCACGGCCGGCCTGTTTCAACTAGGGTGATAAGCGGCTTATCTTATCCTGTTATAATTTAATTTTATTGTCTTCTGTCATGAAAGTTAACGTTTTAATCTTCTCAATTTCTTTTACAGAATGTGCAAAACGTAAGTATTGAAGACACAATCGAATACAATAACCAACTTCAAGGGCTCTAGACAGTGACATTCTATTAGCGAAAACGCCAGTGGAATCGCTTGGTATTGACATAAATCTATATGACAAACATTTAATGGAATTTGAATCTTTGTAATTCTAAATAATTTATTTCTGATATTTTTTTTGCTAAAATCACTGCAGTGTCAAATAATACATTGATAGCAAATTGAATACGATTCGCTTCGCTTCGATTCCATTCCATTCGAATCCGATTCCACTGGCGTTTTTGCCAATAGAATGTGCATTTTGTCTAGAACCCCAGGTAAGTTTGACAATCTGTTATTCTGGAGTCCCTATAGTACCTATAGTGCGAAAAGTCTTGTCTCCTTTACTGTATCCCATTTTAAGAAGCGCAGCAGATTCTCCAGAAGCGGCAATCCGTAGTGCTACTATGGGAAGTCGTAGCGCTACACTGTCGTAGCACATACTATGACAGTTACGTAGCACGAAGCAGTTGTAGTACGCGTTGGCGTAGCATTAGCGTGTTCTTCGTAGTATAGTCGTAGCACATAGAAGTGGTAACGCTTCTCTTTTTCGTAATAATAGCCCCCTTTACGCCGTCAATATATCTAGAAAGAAACCGCATTTGTTTGTAAAAGAACGCGCGATTGAGTGACACTAAGGGCCTATTGTGACCGTATCAAGAGAACTTATTACAATGTCATTACTTAATGCTTCCTAATTAGCACTACAGCAGTCGTCGTAGTAGCATTTCCCTCCGTATCAGAATGTCAGACTAGTAAAATGGACATGAGGTATTAACGACATGTCATGAAAGTAAAACGGCATACTAGTAAAACGTCTGAAATGGAAAATATCATGTTAGGCAATGTCTTGCACTGGGCTTGAATATACAATAATGCACAGCCAAGTACTTTTGCCTAACATGACATTTTCCATTTCAGACATTCTACTAGTATGACTATTTTCAGACGTTTTACTCCTATGTCTTTTTACTTTCATGTCGTTAATACCTCATGTCCATTTTCCTAGTCTGACATTCTGATACGGAGGGTTTTTTTTATACAACTTAGGTCGCAGACAAGCACGCGGCCCACCAGATGGTAAGTGGTTACCGTGGCCTATGGGCGAGTGTAACACCAGAGCAATAACACTCGTGCCGCAACCCCTGCAAGAACAGAGACATTGTGTCGTCAGCGCAAAAGATGTAGGATAAGCCTTTGGTTTTCCCACGGACAACACAAAACCTCTCTAGTGAGCTCTGGCTACCCATTTTTTTTTTTTTTTGTTTTTTTTTTTTTTTTTTTTATTTACGTGGTGGAATGCATTTACGCACTTCGCTCACCCCCTACAGGGGTGGGGGCGAGCTTTGTGTGGGACACCTGACCTCTACCAGACTACCCACTAAACCACCACGGTGTCCGTCATCTTCGCATATCGACGATGGCGGGAACATCATCTTCCGCCATCGCCGTGCGGGTCGCCCGCCGCTGCTCAGCGGCTGGCCCGTCTCTGGTGCGGCAGAAGAGGAGTCCTTCTGCCGCCCGCCTAGGCAAGGCACACGCGACACGACGTGCGCCTTCAACCTCGAGGCCTATGTAAGGGCAGCAGACGCCCCCGCGTCTACTGCCCGGCCTACAGTTAGGGGGGGAGGAGTTGGTGGTACCGCCTCCTCCGGACCCCGGTTCGCTTGCGGCGCTGTGGGAGGGAAAGTGGGTCTTTTTCCCTCCCCCTCTCCGCCGCCTCCTTCTGCGAGATAACGGTCTCGCAGAATGTTTGAACCGCCGCCCACGCCTCATCGCTGCCGACCATAGACAGAACTACGGCCGGCAGCGAGAGGTCCGTCCCCACTTCGGCGATGAGAGCACGGCGCTCCCCAGCCCACGCGGGGCACTCCTCTAGGGTGTGCTGCGCCGTGTCATCATCGCCGCCACAGTGGTGGCACCCACTGGTCGGTTCCCGTCCCAGCCGGCACAGGTATTTCCCGAAGCATCCATGCCCCGAGAGGACCTGCGCCATTCGGAACGTCACCGACCCTCGCGATCTGTCCATCCAGTCTCTGAGGACCGGACGGATCGCCTCGACGGTCCCTCTTCCAAACGTGGGATTGGCCAGCCGCCGCTCCCACTCCAGAAGCAAGGACCGTCTCGCCTGGAGCCTCCGCTCTCCCACCTCCGAGGGTGCCGGGAACTCGCCCCGGCTCCGGGCCTCCTCGCGCCAGTGATACACTGACGCGAGGACACGGGCCTCCAGCTCCCACGGAGGGGAGCCCGCCATAACACAAGCAGCTCTGGCTACCCTACTCACCACCGAAAACGCAACACAAGGTTATTAAACGGCGATATTCTGTAGGGTGGAGGTACTTCCCCAGTCGGACTGCTCGATTGGGACGGATATACCGTCGTGTCCTGCCTCCTCTCGAGCAGGGTAGCATTTGTCGTAGATGTGTGTTAAAGCCCTGCTATTTATTAGATATGGGGTTTGTGTTGCAGCCGCTGCCGCAGCAGAACCGGTCGTTTCAAGCGGTGTCGGCGCGGCGACACGCGCTACTACGTGCGCCAGCGATGTTGTCGGAGCCGGCGCCGGCGCAGGAGCAGACGGCGCAGGCGCAGCTGTAGCCGCCGGCGACGAGGGCGGTATGTCTTGTGTACCAAACCACTACCCAAATGAGATAAATATTCAACTTTTATAAACTTTTATAAACTTTATTGTGTCAAAAACATGAGATTACAAAGATAGTGTTTGGAAACTTCTTTTAAGCAAAATGTTGTGTACTTTAATTTATTGGCATTCTGAGAAGTTATTTTGCGAGCGGTTGGCATTTTGAGAAGTTGATATTATGAGATTTGACGTAATATCATAATAATATATTCTCATTGAATATTAAAATGATTTATTATTAAAATATATGTAATTTCATCCCATTTAAATTAATTTATATACTTTACTACATACATACGGCGTTAAGTGTATAACATTTCTGATTTTTGGGTGATTAGGTTAAAGTATGCAGTATCTATTTGTCTGTGTGGAATGCACAGCAGGAGCTGCTGTTTAAATAGTCTTTTCAGTTTTGATTGCAGTACGAAGTATCGTTTGGCGATAAATAATATTTCGAGTTGGATTTTTTTATTTATTCTTACATTTTTGGCGTTGTCTAGTATTCAGGTCCCATAAAATATTTAGATCTCCACATGAAATACAATCGGTTTGTATTTTCTTTTATGGTGTTTTAGTTATCATATTTTTGCTTACCCAAGTTTTTTGACGTGACAACGTCTTATAAATTGGCTTGCCGGGTGACACTTCAAGAAACTGCGTTACGCTCCGCTCACGTTATGCGCTCACAATGAGAGCGAGTGAGAGGCACGCGTCCCTTCCACTCGGGCATTGTTAGCCCGCCTAAGAGCGAGAGAGACAGACATATTTCATCCTTCTTCCTACTATACGAATTAATATTCACATTAAAATTATTTTACCACTCAAAGTCGTTGTCACGTAAAACTTTCGCCCGTATACCGACTTTACAGGCAACCAATTTTTTTACAAAATTTGTGAATGCACTTCAAAGTTCCCTGTCACTGCTCGTCCATCAGCTTGTGTTATAGCTAAAGCTATTATCTTCCGCAGCATGATATGGGGCTGCAGGTCGCGTTCCGGCTCGTACAAGCGCTGCCGCCGGTGTGATCGCCGCTGGCCTCTCCGGCGCCGGTACTGAAGCGCGTGCGGCCGTGTCCGTAAGTATCCCACTTTTATTGCCAGCCATAGGGTCAGAGGGAGCGAGAGGGAAATTCCTTATGGGGCAAAGTGGCCTGGTATCTGGAGACCCAATCCCTCCGTATCACAAGGGCCTAAAAGCAATTCGACCTAATAGCAAAACGAACCGTTCTCAAAACGACGTATTTATTTATTAAACGACGGCGTGCGGTTATGCCGATTCGAGTCGGGGTATCTGAAGGAAATTCGGTAGAATGGGGCAAAATGTTTCGTCTTTTTTTATATTTAGGTCGTCATTGACTGCACACCTGATGGTAGGCAGAGGCGCAGTCTAGAATATGGTGGACGCCGTTACAGGTGCAGTCCATGACAAAGCACCATTCTCTCAATACCTTTACATTACGAAATCGATAGTGTTTCGAGCTAAGGGCACTGAATTCTAATGTATCTACCGAAACGTACGGAAGTGTTCAGTAATTTTCAACAACTAAATATATTATTTACTAATTGTGGAATTTGATTTCAGCTGAGGTGTTGTCCCTGATGTGTTGTCTTGCGAAGCCTTCTACAAATTGTGAGTGTTGTTAAACTATCGAATAAATGTTTCAAAAAAAATCTGTTTTTTTATGTGCTGGCTTTTCTACCACAAGTAATTATGACAGAACTTATTCGTGACTTAAATTTGTTTATTACTCCGACGTTTTGGACGTGTCGTTTCGTCTATGGTCTTGAGGACTGTACCCTTGACTGATAAGGCGAAGCATAGATGATAAGGGCGAAGTATCGGCGTTTTTTGTGTCGTGCGGATATTTCTAGCTACCCACACTTGGTCTTGAATTTTTGTTCGCTCACTAGGCTTTTCCCCAGTGCCATAGTTATGTGAAAATTGTAGAAGTTTAAATCAACATTTTCTGCCATACTTCTACACAGAGACATTTCCAAGTCAGGCGGAGAAACGCCCGAGGCGAAAAAATTATTTGTGGATCCCATGGGAGCGGGATCATGGGATCCTAGTGGCCGGAGGCGAGATTAAGTGGTAATTAATTCTCAGAACCTAATTCTTTTTAACAATGTGTATCCCCTTCATCCGTTTTTAGTCTACAGACTCATTTAAAGGGTCGGTAGACTGTATTCAACGTAATGGTTCTAAAAGCTTAAATAAATGTACTACAAAATGTTTGGTAAAGTGGACATTTTGGTGCAGTAGACATTTTGGTACAGTGGACATTTTGATACAGTGGACATTTTCACCATGTCCACTAAGATCCATTACAAAAATCCATTGATGGATCTTTTTACACTTTTATGTCCACTTTAATCCTCGATCCTAGAATATTTACAAAATGGATTTTTTAGAACCAACGTGTGTATTAAAATCTATTATAAAGCCACATGTACAGTAGCCATTTTCAATATATGAACAAATAATATAAATAATAAAGTTTATATTCAACAAAGAACTAAGTATCTATAACCTCTATACTTACTTATTTTTTTTTATTTTTTTTTTATTTAATATACTAGGACAATCTACACAACGTCACCTAGACCCATGGTAAGCATAGTTTAACTAGCTTGTGTTACGGGTTCTAGAATGCGGATAAACATACATAGATACATTTTTTTTTGTAAATACATACATATTTTACATAGGAACACCCAGACCAATGCAGATATTCATATTCAAGCACACAAATATTTGCACTGAGCGGGAAGCGAACCCGCACCTCCTGCGTAGCAGTCGCGTTCACTACCGCTACGCCACGGAGGTCGTCATATATTATAACAAAACAAAAAATAATCTTTGTCTCAGATAAGGGAAATCAGTGCTGAGACATAAAGAGCTGTAATGCTGAAGTTTATTTAATTTTTTTCCAGATAGTCCATAGCACTGCACCCTGCTTGTATGTCGTCTTCTTATGATATTTAAATCCGTCATATAATATCCCTTTTTTATTTTTAATATGTTGAAAATCGGATGGTTCCATGATGAAAAATGAAAATAAATAATTATTTTGTTTTGTTGCAATTGACCTATGACAATTTTATTGACAGCGACAATACATAGTTGTTAGAATGATTCAGCCAGTGAAGTTAAAGTTGATAAAGAAGATTGCATGTGTCACCGCTTTACTTTTATAATAGATTTTAATACACACGTTGGTTCTAAAAAATCCATTTTGTAAATATTCCAGGATCGAGGATTAAAGTGGACATAAAAGTGTAAAAAGATCCATCAATGGATTTTTGTAATGGATCTTAGTGGACGTGGTGGACATTTTGATACAGTGGACATTTCGATAAAGTGGACATTTTGATACAGTGGACATTTCGATAAAGTGGACATTTTGATACAGTGGACATTTCGATAGTGACATTTTGATAGAGTGGACGAGATAGCCCTAAAGGTTCCTATTCACCCTATTTCACCGGTACGCAAATAAAACAAAAATATAATGTCATATATTTATTTCTAATCATATAAAATATTTATCAGCCCTTATACATCCTATTTCTCGCACACATTAATTAAATACATAACTCGAAATTAAAAATAAATTAACTGCGGTCACGACGAAATGTCAATTTTTGTGCAATATTGACGTAAACAATATTGACCATTGGCTAACAACAAAATAACGAATAAATATTTAACTTTGAGACCGCATTAGTTTGAATTCTGAATTTGTGACATCATTAACGAAAAAAAACATTTTTTAGCATTCAGCATTCGGAATACAATAAAGCGATGACAGAATTTATTTCATAATTTATTTTTGACCATTTCTTTACCATTCACCCCTGCCTTTGACGAGAATTTTAAATTGTGCCTCTCAATTCAGATGTACACCGTAATGAATCAAATATACAAATAAATATTAATTTCTTACTAGTCTATATTATAAAAATGAATCGTGAAATATATTGGTAAGCGCATAACTCAGACGGCTGGACCAATTCGAATAATTCTTTTTTTATTCGTTTCTTGAACTCTACAGAAGGTTTTTATGGAGCAGCGGGAACGGGATCAGAAGTCCACGCGGGCGGAGCCGCTGGCAACTACTAGTTACATTATATTATTTTGCTGAATAATGGATTTCTTTCTCTGCCACCTGTACTTATTTACAATCCGCTTTTAAATATCCGATTGTAAATATATTCGCTTGCTTTTATAACTACTAGTCCTAAAACTAGCTAACTTTTTGAATGAAAAAATCGTGATACTCGCGTCATCGTCACCGAACGCTTGGGCCGTCATCACCAATGCCGTCTTACCCCTAGGCACACGGGGCACGTGCCCAGGGTCCCACCGCCTCAAGGGGCCCCACAAAAGAGAGACGAATTCTCGCACAACATCTTAAGGCTGCCCGCCTACGTCAGACTTTTTGTAAGACCGATAAACGGTTCAATTTTTCCTCCGACCGATTTTGTCACCTACTCAACGCACACGGCCGCCACTTTATCTGTGGCTATGTGGATACGTCCTTGCTTTTCCCTTGTATGAGGCCGACTTTCGGTGAGTAGTGTGCGTTTACGCATATATTCCCGAACATTCCATTTTTCACCGATAATCGGATCTGTAGGGATGCACCGATTTTATTTCTGATCTACTTTTTGTAGGACGTGGACGTTCCACTGTTGCGAGCAGTACGTTCTATTTTTCTCTTACAAAAAGTCGGTTACCGATTATCGGACGTTGGCGAGCAACCTAAGAAAAATTTTATACTATAAACTTTCCAAAAGGGCCTCTAAAGGGTTTTAATTACGGCTCTGGTCACCACCGTGAGAATGGGCGCTCACAAACTGTTATTTAGTTTTCATTTATAACTGCAGTCGCTCAAACACTGTTCTGCATTTTTTTAATTAAAATCTTATGTAAATGTATCTTCTAACAGTAACATACCAATGACCGTGCATCAAAAAACAATCCGCTACATAACTAAACCTAATAGTAATGATTTTTACATCAACGAATAAATAGTACCAATACACCGCATTATAAATAATTCACTTACATTATTGCCCAAATTTAATAGGACACTCAAACAAAGGATCCCTTACACGCGTACATTTTGGGAATGAATAGCGATTTTCTATACAACTATATATAGCTTGTAAGGTCTACCTAAGGCTTGTTGTAACTATATATAGTCACAAAATACGTGAGATGTTAAAGGGGGGATGGGGGTAATATTAGGCACCTTCCTTAAGAAATAGTTATATTAAGTTAGCATATATCTTGGATTAGTGAATCCGTAAATGGTTCTCGATATTGTAAGCTGCATACCACAAGACAGGACAAATCACATTCAACGCTGACCATTTCATGTCTATTCACCCCTTGGTTTCTCTTCACCCTCTTGGTTTATTCACCCTTTTGGTTTCTATTCACCCTCTTGGTCTATATTCACTTGTTTTACTTGAAATTGCCGTTGAAAATTGCGGGTATTTTTGAAACATAATCAGCCATAACACCATTCTTAGTGGTTGCAGAAATAAGAAATATAATAACAATAATTATTTTTATTTGATTGATTGTAATAATAACGTTCATTATTCAGTGATGGGTGACAGTGGGCACATTTCACAGCATTTGTAATGAATGTACTACAATATTAAAAAAAGCTACATGATCGGATCATAAAAATATTTGGTCTAATAGATGTATTCTTTAAATCATACTTGGCACGTAGAAAGCCTATATTCGGGCCCTCTCCGTGAGTAGCGGCGCTGCCGTGAAACAAATTACTATACAACGATGGCAACTCAAAAATGCCGTCGATTCGACAGAAGAAGGCACAACATGTTATTGCCTATTGCCCTTTTGATACCAGGCAGAAAAGTATACTAAATACCAATAAGTGAACCAGATTAATAATCAGAAACAACGGATACCAGATGAAAAATGTTGAGCCAGGCAGAAAAGTTAAACTGAATTTTAAATATGGCGATGTCGATTATATAACGCTGCAAATTCAACTTCCACGAACGATATCCATCCCAAATTAATAATTACATACATGCGTATAACGCAAATATAACTACTAAAATATACACCAAACAAACAAAAACGTACTATAAAGTTATTAAAAATAATTTGTGCATCAATAAGTTAGGTACTAAAAGTCGCAAACGCGTGTGCAACTAGACGAAAATATACCTGAGAGTGACATAGTAAGGTCAAAACGCTATCCTACGCACTACTTATGCAGTTAAGTTCACACAAACTTATATTTTTGAACTTCGAACCAAAAAACAAAATTGGCGGCATAGCCATAGACAAGACCCTCCCAAAGATGGCTGGCTCAACGCTCATTGGTGGGCTGTCAACATGGCGGCTTTGGCTATGGATGGCTAGGCGAGGCTGACGTCACACCCGCTGCAAGTAAAGTTTTTAAAATTCCTGGCCCAAAAGATGATCAGCGCAATCCGGCGTGAATAAATAAAGCCAGCATCTTAACAACTTTGAAAGGGTATCTTTGTAACTGTATCACAAGGTGGCAAGGGACCAATTCAAATGTCAAAAATTACTATCAAAATTCAACTTGTTATCGGAATGACGTCATATCAAATTCAAATTTTAAAAAAAAAGTTAGTGACCTGGACCCAATTCAACTAATTGTCTCAAGACTCGAGATTACTAAAAGTGTTATTGAATTTTCGACTTTTTTTATACGCTCTATTCCACTCTAATCCACTTCTCAAATCCATGAATGGATTAGATTTCGCTTTTAAGTATAAGCTGACCGGGGACTGGATTAGAGTGGAAAAGTCTTTCCACTGTAATCCATTGGTCAAATCCATCAATGGATTCGATTCCGCTTTTATGTACACTCTAATCCACTCATACAAGCTGACTGGGGACTGCATTAGAGTTGAAAAGTCTCCGCTGTAATCCATTGGTCAAATCCGTTAATGTGTTAGATTCCACTTTTAAGTACTGCTAATCCACTCATATGAACCAACTGGGGACTGGATTAGAGTGGAATACCAACGTCTTTACATATACAGGGCACAGGGACATTTTTTATACATATTTTATAGCGTACACGAAGTGTACCAGGAGCTTTCCCTAAAACCAATATTAAATTTCAATTTTCTAGCTCAATCTATATTTAATATAAGGTCTTAATTCCTACCTACATATATGCGTTCAGCTGGGTAGCTTGACTAAATCTAGTTAAATACGAGAAGCAATGTGATCGACAAAATCTGTACATATCTTACATAAAATCTATATATAAATAAATGAATCGCGAAATATGTTGGTAAGCGCATAACTCAAAAACGGCTAGACCAATTCGAGTAATTCTTTTTTTTATTTGTTCCTTGAACTCTACGGAAGGTTTTTATGGAGTAGCGAGAACGGGATCAGAAGTACAAGCAGTGGGAACGGGATCACAAGTCCACTGGGGCGAAGCCGCTGCAACAGCTAGTAATTAATAAATATTATAGGACAGTTACACAACATCACCTAGACCCATGATAAGCATAGCTTAACTAGCTTGTGTTAAGGGTTCTAGAATGCGGATAAACATGCTTATATACATTTTTTTGTAAATATACATAGGAACATCTAGACCAATACAAATATTCATTTTCATGCACACAAATATTTGCACTGAATGGGAATCGATCTCGCGCCTCGTAGCAGTTGCGTCTTCGTCTTAAAACTTCGCTCCCTGCCCAGCTACCGTAAAAAGGGGTGAATTTGGGTTAAAGGGTGAATGGACATCAAATGGTCATTCGATTTTTTTAATTACTAGTAAATACATAGAAAATAAAGTTGCTTATTGCTGTCTCGCTCTCCCTATATATCTTTAGATCTTAAAAAAATACGCAACGGATTTTAATACGGTTCTTTTTTAATAGATAGTGATTCAAGAGGAAGGTTTATATTTAGGTTTTCGGGTGTGTTCCCCTAACACCTTATAAAACATCATGGAGAAAGAATAAAAAATGTTGTATCTGAAGGACATCTTTTGTAACGCAGACGAAGTTGCGCGTGTCAGCTAGTTACTACATAGTATAAAACAAAGTCGCTTTCTCTGTCCCTATATATGCTTAAATCTTTAAAACTACGCAACGGATTTTCATACGGTTTTCTTAATAGATAGAGTGATTGAAGAGGAAGGTTTATATGTATTAACATCATGCTACAACCAACTGGTGCGGTTTTTGAATGTTGCAAAAACGGAGTGACGCAGACGAAGTTGCGCGGGTCGGCTAGTTAAATATAAAGTAATCAAAATCTATTTACCTAAGATTAATATATTCACCTAAACCCCTGAATTCCCCGCCGGACCACCAGTACCATTAGACTGTACCATTGATGGTACAAATGGTACTGAAGTATCCCACTAGTACCATTGATGGTACAAATGATACCAAAATATGTCGCTGCACCACCTGTACCATTACTCAGTATCTTTGATGGTACAAGTGGCACTGATTTATCCCACTAGTACAGTTGTAAAACAATCCATAGTGTTATTTTATATTTTATTTTATAATTTATAAAAAAATTGTGGGACTCTGTAGTACATTGCCACTACTGCTGCCCGCATCTAAAATACATGAAGGGTGGAAGTATGTATATTCAAAATGAAATAATATTGGATAACCTAAAACTAAAAAGAATCATAAATTATTTTAAAACGTTTTGGATACCAAAAAGCAAAACATGGACTTGCTTTGAAAACAGACATCGTACTACAAATACCTACTTGTGAAGGCTGGAATGCCCACTGCAACGGCACTTTTAGAAAACGGCCTTCAACTCTTTTACTTTCCTTATGTTGATTAAAAACGATTCCGACTTTAGAACCTAGTACCTAAAATTCAAGAGAAACGGAAATCATCTGTACTGCACAGAAACTGCACTGTGGGCGATATAGACGCCCCACTTTTCTTAGGAAAATTAAGACAGCAACATTTAAGTAGGTACCTACTAATAAAATAAAGTAGTTCTAATTGTACCAAAAAGTTTTAATTTTTATAGAAGTAACGTCGAGTGCCACGCTTGTGTTTATTTCCCTAGTACTAATGGGATAAATCGGTACCATTTGTACCATCAATTTATTATTTATAGAAGTAACGTCGAGTGTGACGCTTGTGTTTATTTCCCTAGTACTAATGGGATAAATCGGTACCATTTGTACCATCAATGGTACAGTCTAATGGTACTGGTGGTCCGGCGGGCTGAATTCACTTCAGTAATGCACTACTATGGTAACGGATCCCTATTCGGTAAAACGGGGTGGATAGAGATTAAAGGGTGAATAGAAATGAAATGGTCAGCTAAATCCTATAGTTATTTTCTTTCAAGTGAAAATTTGGACTAGTTCATTGTATTAACAGAATCACGAAATATCTGTTATTGGGCTTAGTTAAATTTTTGTAAAAGAATTTATCACTTTCACTATATAAAATAAAGTCGCGTTCTCTGTCCCTATTTTTCTTCTCCCTTTGTATGCTTAAATCTTCAAAACTATGCAACGGATTTTGATGTGGTTTGTTTTAATAGATAGAATGGTTAAAGAGGAAGGTTTATATGTATATAACATCATGCTACAACAAACAGGTGCGTAGCAGGAATGAAAAATGTTGCAAAAACGGGGTGACGCAGACGAAGTTGAGCGGGTCAGCTAGTTTAAAATATTCCAATGACCATTTTATTGCTATTCACCCCTGGATTCCTATTCACCCCGTGTTACGGTACCACGTTCCTGGCGGCTTCCTAAAAGGTTGCACGATACATGAGAAATTCTATCGAAGTGTTATTTTTCCATCGGCTTTCCTTTTGAAAATGTTCACCATTAGCTGCTAGCGTACTAGCAAAGATTCAAATCTGGGTCTCAATTCTAATAATTGTCAAACCAGGCACTACGATTAGAAAAATGCTATTTAATTTTGGACTTTACTCTCACAGAGTTAAAGTTCAAAATTTAATGGCACTGTGTAGAGTGAATGGAACGAGATATTTCATTCAATTTTGAACTTTAATCCAATGTAAATAATGCCGAAAACTCCATGGCATTTTTTATACCATTTAAGTGGTGGCCCACCTAATGAATAGTTTAATTACCGTGGTATATTGACGTTTGCAACACCAGGGGCATCAAATTCGTGCTGCCGAACATATGGAGGGTAGAGGGAACTGGAAAGAGGAGGGGAGAAGGTTAAGAGAGTCTATGTTGTCAGTACAGAAGACAAAGCAAGGTTTCTCGGTCTTCCCACTGACAACACAAAACCTCTCCAGTGAGCTCTGGCTACTCTACTCGCCCCAAACACAACACAAGGTTATTATCCGCGGTATTCTGTAGGGTGGAGGCACTTCCCCAGTCGTTCTACTCAATTAGGACGGGAGATACCGTCGTGTCTTATCTCCGTGACTATGTATATTAGTAGACTCTGGTGACCTTTCCATGTTAGAGATCTTCATTCTTTCTCATCACTACATAGTATAAAATAAAGTTGCGTTCTCTGTCCCTATGTCCCTTTGTATGCTTAAATCTTTAAAACTACGCAACGGATTTTGATGCGGTTTGTTTTATTAGATAGAATGGTTAAAGATGAAGGTTTATATGTATATAACATCATGTTACGACCAACAGGTGCAGAGCAGGAATGAAAAATGTTGCAAAAACGGGGTAACGCCGACGAAATTGCGCGGGTCAGCTAATTATCTATAATCCATAGACAAATATATATCAGCGAATACAAGAGAGGAATGCAATAGTTTGTTTTTTATTGCCAGGTTTAAAATTATAACAAATTTTGTCGACCATTAACAATTTTAGAATATTTTTTTTATTGCTAAAGAAACAACAATTGTTTGAAAATCAATTATAAATATAGTTCTATTAGTACACCGCATATGTAATTTGGCAATAGAAGAGTGAGATCTTGTAGATAGATGGATGAATAGATAACTAGATGGATGAATAGATTATATATTGAGGGAGGGAGGGAGACCCATGGTTACTAAGCCTGGGTTGCACGATCGTACTTTAACATTAACAGTGCAGTTAAAGTACCAGCCGGGTATAAAACAGGTTGCACCATTTGACAATTGTTAACATCACGTCATAACTTGACGCTAACTGTAACCGGCCACGCTCAAACGTCACATTCTATCAAAAAGATAACTATAACCGAGCTACTAAATACTCTGGTGCAACACATTTAGCCCAACCATTAGAATCAATGTTACTGTTATAGTTAAATTTGACGGAAACCTCAACTTTAACAAGTAGTTGGTGCAACTAAGCCTAAGTGTCCTTGAAAGGAATGCCAAACCGCATCCCAAAAAGACTTCTTACCCGCGGAGAGATGATGTGTTATAGTAATATGCTGCTTTTGGTCATTCGCTTATTATAACTCGAATTATGTCGCCATTTTTTTTTAGTTTTTACTACTACGATGAATTCGAAATTTAAATGGTATTGTATAGAGAGAATGAAGCGATGAAATGATTTTTTCGTTTTATTTTATTTTGAACTTTAAGCCTATTCACATAAAGCCAAAATTTCAATGGCAGTTTTTCTAATCTCAGTACTTATACAATGTAATTGGTAGAATCGCTATCCAATGGAACCTCGAAACTGAAGTTTCCTTGAGTAGAGATATAATCGGACCAAAATTCCACAAGCCGCGGGCAATAATGGTTTTATCACAAAAAAAATAAACAAATGGTTTTAACTACTCTATAAAAGTACCAAAGTGTAATGTCAATCGAATGTTTGATAGAGACGATCTACTATATAAAAATTAGTCGGGTTTTCCTTCCTGACGCTATAACTCCAGAACGCACGAACCGATTTCCACGGTTTTGCACTCGTTGGAAAGGTCTCGGGCTCCGTGAGATTTATAGCAAAGAAAATTCAGAAAAAATTTCAACAGAAAAGCGGGAAAATCATTTTGCACATCTGGTGGCGAAACGGAGTGTTTTTTATTCTACGTAGGTGGCAGACAAGCACACGGCCCACCTGATGGAAAGCGGATACCGTGGCCTATGAACGTGTGCAACACTAAGGGTGTCACACACGCGCTGCCCACCCTGAAGGGGAAGGGAGAGAGCTGGGAAGGGGTAGGGAGGCTAGGAAGGGGAGGGGAAGGAGGGGTAAAGTGAGCTCTGGCTACCCTACTTACCGGCCGGAGTTTGCCGGGTTTGCTAATTCTCTATAAAACAGAAGCGAACCGATCTTAGAATTCTTACTCTTCTAATGCCAATATCAAAAACAGGAATCTGCATATGTACAGTGGGCTCCAAATGTTCTTGGACATCATCATCCTTTGACAAAACTGTTGCACGTTGTACTTTAACATTAACAGTGCTGTTAAGGTGCCGGTCAGGTATAAAACAGGTTGCACCATTTGACAATAGTTAAAATCACGTCATAACTTGACGCTAACTGTAACCGGACACGCTCGACCCGTTACTGTTAATTGTTAACCTCAAATTCTATTAAAAAGATATATTTAACCGAGCTATAAAATACACTGGTGCAACACATTTAACAGAAACTATTACAATCAATGTTACTGTTAATGTTGAATTTGACGTATACGCTTACTTGATAATCTACGTGAGTTTCTTGCTGTTCTCTTCTCAGGAGATTTAACTACCGAACCAGCGAAAGAATCATTTTCAAATGATTTATTTACTAAGTATTTTATTTATTATAAATTATAATATTTTTGACAAATGTAGGTACATAATTATTGTAAAACTTTGACATTCATAAATAAATTGATTCTTTGATTCTTAGACTTTAACAGGTAGGTGGTGCAACTAAGCCTAAGTGTAATTTAACCAAAAGCAACATAGATAGTGTTATTAAAATATACTATATTCCATTTGTGTAGGTACTTAAATAAATGTAAACAATCTTAGCGTGTCTTTTTAATATGTTTTGTTGAAAAACTCAGTATAAATTATTTTTCTGTCTTAGAAATAAAAATAGCAGGTATCGAACCACTAGTTAGTCAGTTAGTTAGTCTAGTTTATTTGTTTAACATGTGTTTTTATAAAAAGTTGCCACAAGATGGTTTTTTTTTTATTCTACGTAGGTGGCAGACAAGCACACGGCCCACCTGATGGAAAGCGGCCACCGTGGCCTATGAACGTGTGCAACACTAAGGGTGTCACACACGCGCTGCCCACCCTGAAGGGAAAGGGGGAGAGCTGGGAAGGGGTGGGGAGGCTAGGAAGGGAGGGGAAGGAGGGGTATAGTGGGCTCTGGCTACCCTACTTACCGGCGGTTTACCTTTATTTAAGTACCTAACCAAATGGAGTTATAGACCGAAATCTTTTTTTTTTAAGGTAAACTCGTGCAATTAGTATCATAAACTTAATTACAATAATAAGTAGATCTATTAACCAGTAGCTTTTATTAATAATAGTTGTGTAGTGGCTTCACTACATACAATTATATTTTCAAATTGTCAAAAAACATTTGAAGCCCGCTGTACATATAAACCATTAAAAATATTAATATATATATATGTATTGTTATATAATATATGTGTGCAACATATATATAAAACCAAACGGTTATATTCAACAATTAATATATAAATTTATATAAACGAATGTGTATAAACGCTTATACTAAATTAAGGCCCACTTAATTTCAATTTTTTGGATGACTTCATTGATCTTATAATAAAATAAAGGAAAGCATAAATTTAAGGAAAGAAAGATGTAAGGATTCGGAAAATAAAACCCAGATCGAGTTTTACGCAGGCAAAGTAGCGAGCACAACTAGTATTAATAAATAGTACTGCCTTATTTTAATATAAGATCATAGTATTTCGTATGTCAGTGGCGTGCATTCCATATTGACAAATAGGCACTGTATATCCTACCCAAATCACGCGTAAATGTACATTAATTTACAAAATTAATGTACATGTACATTAATTTACAAAATTAATGTATGTGTACAAAATTAACAAAATTAAATGTACATGAATTTATTAAAGTACATACAATTGCAACCCATACAATTTATACAATAACCAATTTAAGGGTTTTAAAAATGATGGGAAAAAAGATGGAAGTACTAATAATAATTAGAAACAGAATAGTAGTATATTTTGGTCATATTTACAGAAACGATAAATATAACCAGCTAAAATTTTGCCTTAAATACTCTCCAAGACGTTAATTGGTAGTACTTGTGCGGCTAAGCACGTAATTGTACACGGTATTAATTTTTTTAAATGCCAATATGTTGTGTACCAGCAATACTATCAAGGCCTTCGGCTTCATGAGTGTTTCCCTTACTTTAATTTTTTTTAAATTTATGGCACGTCAATTTGACTTCACCTCGCCTGATGTTAAGCTGAGGGCAAAGTCTCATGAAAGAGGGTCACCATTGCAAACACGTACAGTGCTACAATGGTGGCGCTCAGCTTGACGGCCTCATACTCCCTGTATAGCACATATCGGCATATTCTATAATCTATGCACGTCACTGACATTTATTTGTCTAGTAGAGCTTCGATACTGCGAGGTAAATATACCCCCACCCTCCACCCGCTAAAAATTAAAAAATAAAATTGAACGTACGCAATTTTTTTTTAATTTTCTGATAAAAATTACATCAATAAAATATTGTAAATATATTTTGGTCAGCAAAGCACAGAAACGTGATTTTTTTACTCGTAAACAATTTTATTAAATACAAAAAATGAACAGATAAAAATACTATAAAATAATAAACTTGTGTTCAAACATATCATCAATATACCGGTTAATTTTATAGTGGTTTCGGAAAAAAAATATTATATTTTGGCCACAATTTCTATAGTAAAATCGTAAGTCCTAATTTGGCGAAAAAAAAATTTTTTTTTTCCACGTCCCGTACATTTTTCTGTTCACCTGCACATTATTGCCATACATAAAGTAATTTTTTATTTTCAAAATTAAAACTTCCAGTCGATTTTGCTACCGAAACTGTGTGTGAAACAAAATATTCTTTTTCCGAAACCACTATAAAATCACCGTGTATATTGATAGGATCGCGATATTATTCAGTAACAACTTAACAGCCGTATATCATAATATTGTCTAAGTTTTCGCGAATGTTACATATACAATTAAAACTATTTTTAACGTTTGCAACTGCTGAATAGTAGACGAAACTTCGGGATTAAAAAAACAGCTAATAAAACGCCATAGAAGTCTTGAGACCTCTAAGCGAGCCCTCAAAAAGCTTCCGATAAGACCCATAAGCTGAAGGCCAGAATTTGACTCAAACTCTGCTGAATAGTAGACGAAACGTCAGGATTAAAAAAAACAGCAAATAAATCGCCATAGAATTCTTGAGACCTTTAAGCGGGCCCTCAAAATGCTTCTGATGAGACTCTTAAGCTGAAGGCCAGAGTTTGTGTCTGTAAAGGTGGCTTTCTTTGACGTGAATAAAACCGGCCAAGTGTGAATCGGACACGAAAGGTTTCCGCACCATTACTTTTTTTTTAATTTTAATTAGTTATTTCAATAATACATCACGTAAGAAACCTTCAACTGTCTGGCTATTCAAGAGATATCACCTGGTGGCAGGCAGACAAAGTTGCTGACCCTGAGAGTGTCCGTATGGAAAGAGGAACTGCCAGCACCCTCTGACTTCCTACCTCCTCAGAAGAAACTAACTCCCGGGTACAACCTCCCACGGCCGGTATGGCGGTCTCTCAATCGTCTTCGCACACTGGTCGATTGGTCGAGACAGGTGGAGGAGAGGGACAACCCGCGATTAGTGAGCTACAAGGCCTCGTTTAAAGCAACGCATTTGGGAACGACGTTGGAACCATCTATCAATAGCCTTATAATATACTTATTGCTTCAAAATTTCATTAAAATCAAAAAAAATAAAATACCCTTACAGTACAGAACTATAAAAATTGGAATACATAAATAATTAGACATACAGAACCTAAACAAACAATTCGTTAAAAATAGTTTTATTCCAATACCGTATATCAGCTTTTTAGCCGCATACCGGCATAAGGAGCAATATATTTAAAAGATACAATCAGTGCGAGGCAGCCTTTAGATCGAGTATTGCTTTCGGCGATTACGTTAAGCACCTTGTTGACACATATATTATATAAGTGCGGCCCGCGGCTTCACCTGTCGGCTCGGCTCTCAGGCGGAGAGTGGCGGCTCCGGCGCTGATGCTTCACATCCAAGTGCAGCAGACAGCCCACGGCGCCGAAGTACCTGAACAACACATACCACAAAACAATTAGTCATCACTAGCTGACTCGCGCGTCACCCCGTTTTTGCAACATTTTTCATTCCTGCTCCGCACCTGTTAGTCGTAGCATGATGTTATATACATATAAACCTTCCTCTTTAACCATTCTATCTATTGAAACAAACCGCATCAAAATCCGTTGCATAGTTCTAAAGATTTAAGCGTACAAAATGACAAGAGCAATAGGGACAGAAAACGCAACTTTATTTTATACTATGTAGTGATTCTCTGAGCACTGCACGCACAATGGCCCAAAAAGGGAGGCTAGGTGCGGAAAAAGGAGTCCCAATACAATACATTCTCTGAGCCTATTCCCAACTCAGTTGGGGTCGGCTTTCTAGTCTTTTTTTATTTCATACAACTCAGGTCGCAGACAAGCACGCTGCCAACATGATGGTAAGAGGTTACCGTGGCTTATGGGCGAGTGTAACACCAGAGAAATAACACTCGTGCCTCAACCCTTGTAAGAACAGAGACATTCTGTGTCGTCAGCGCAAAAGATGTAGGATAAGCCTTTGGTTTTGCCACTGACAACACAAAACCTCTCTAGTGAGCTCTGGCTACCCTACTCACCACCGAAAACACAACACAAGGTTATTAAACGGCGATATTCTGTAATGCGGCTGAACTTCGATATTTTTCGTGAAGCGACTGCCATGGATCGAAAGCAAATTTGGGATATCGAAGTTCTGTAGTTAAGTTAGTCGGATCTATATTGCACCCGAAGGGGATCAACTCGAAAGAGAGGGCCCTGTGTCTGCCGAGATGCGAGGGATATATTTGCTACTATCTCACATCTGGCAACTAAAGACGGCATGCGTTTTAGTCTGTTCGAGGCTCACAGAAACTTCAAAGAAGTTGACCATTTAAAAATGTATATTTTCGTATGCCTTTGGGCGAAACATGGAAGAGCATATTGTTTAATATAACACCTCTGTACCACCTATGTTGAACGAAATAAAATTTATTACTGATTACTGAGTTTATTAGAATTGCAGGTACGGGATTAGAATCCACTTGAGTAGTGTTGCAGGCATACTGACATCATATAAATGATATAGTGTGCGATTTATCACTCGGATGTCGGAGGTCACAAAATGACCTCCGTCCTCCATGAGTGAGGGCTAGCAGAAGCAGGCCACGGCAGCAGCGCAAAGTATAGCCTCCCCATATCCAGAGGCTAGATGGGAACACCATGGTTCCCATATTAGGGGAAGGGGATCATCTAAATAGGGTAGTCCGTGGGTCTACCGGGGTGCGAGAGATATGTCTTGTATAATCTCACTTCCAGCAATCAAAGACTCATAGACAGCGTGCGTTTAAGTCGGTTCGAGTCCGAAATAACCTCTCTCGCCAGTTTCGGTGGGATTGGTATCCGTGGGGATATCGTGCACAGGAAAAAAAATCACTTCTTACCCTTCATGTTCTAAGAAGAGCGCCTTCAAAGCCCCCCTGGACCAGTAGGACATTGCGTAGGATAGCAGTTTCATTGATAGCGGGTTCACTCGCAGGAAATTGCCGCAGAACACCACCTGAGAAGACACATTTATATATTGACGGAATGAAAATATGACAAATGTCTTCTAGGAGAATGTTTCTCTCATACCACTTAGGCCCATAGGACATGACGTATTTTTAACGCGCAGACGACGCGCGTATTACGATCGCGCGTTTTAGGCGCCGTAGACGCTGATTATTGCGTTTGCAATGACGAATATGACATTCGATATAATTTATCAAATTTCTTCCATCTTCTATGTATTACCAATTTTTTAAACGTTGTATGTTAATGAGTCGTTTCATCTTTTTTCACTCATAAAAGGGTCTATGCAATAGATTCGTTTTTATACGTTTATTTTTTTCTTTATAAAAGAAATACTAAAGCCAGCATAAGCAGTGCTGTCTCAACCGACGCCGTTGTACAGCTGAAGTGCGAACAGTCTCTGTTAAAGAACACAAGCTAGGAGCGACTACAGCGCGTATACGCGCGTTTCACAAACGCTCCGTATGCTTAGGTTACAAGATTGCGTTCTAATCTCGTATGAAGCGCGTACATGCGCGTCATCTGCGCGTCGTCTGCTCGTATAAAATACGCCGTGTGCTATGGGCCTTAGGCAGGATGAGTACAAAGCTCGCCTGATGGAAAGTGGTTACCGTGGCCTATGGACGTTTGCTACACCAGGGGCGTCATATTGGTGCTGCGACCATATAGAGAAGGGGGAGAAGGGGAAGGGGGGATGGGGAATGCAGAAGACAGACAGTGTGTTTGTGTGTGCGTGTGTGTGTGCGCATACCGAATAAGTACTCAGTGCAGCTATAGAAATTAAGAGTTAGAAATAAATAAATAAATATTCTAGGACAATCTACACAACGTCACCTAGACCCATGGTAAGCATAGCTTAACTAGCTTGTGTTACGGGTTCAAGAATGCGGATAAACACAATTAGATATATTTTTTTTTTGTAAATACATGCATATTATACATAGAAACACCCAGACCAATGCAGATATTCATATTCATAACATAAATTTATCCCCGAAGGGGTAGGCCGAGGTGCTAGCACCCACATATCGCCGGTTTTTATGTTTAGGTCCCAATGTAATAGGTAGCGAGCTTATTGCCATAAACCGGGCACTTATAAACCTGCGATAACTACACACATAACTTCGAAAAGCATCGAAAAGTCATTGGTGTATGCCATGGTGAAACCTGGGATCGAACCCGAGACCTCGCCTCAGCAGTCCATTACCCACACCACTAGGCTATAGCCTATATTCAACAACGAATTCGTATTTAAGCACACAAATATTTACACTGAGCGGGAATCGAAACCGCTCCTACGTAAGTGCCGTTCATTAGCTACAGAGGTCGTCAAAGGAAGTGAGGTGAGTACTCACCCTCTCGATGTGTTCGTTGGAGGCGCAGAGTCGCGCGATGGAGCCGATGTTGTTGGTGATGGTGACGAGCGTGGCGCGCGCCAGGTCGCAGCGAGACACGCGCGCCCGCCGGTCCGCCGAACACATCTGACCGAAACTATGGACAAGGAGTTGGAAGTTATTAGTATACATACTTATATCACTAAATATTGGGTGACGCTAAGCTTTGTCAGTTGAGCCGAGCGTTGGCCGAGCGTTAGCTAAGCGTTGGCCGAGCGTTAGCTAAGCGTTGACCAAGCGTTAGCTGAGCGTTGGCCGAGCGATAGCTGAACTTTGGCCGAGTGTTAGCCGAGTTTTTATTTATTTGTTTAAACATTTTTGCAATTAATACATGATATTGTACTAAGGCAGTTTTCAGTCAATCTTAGGGTGATGCAAAGATTTGTCAAGGAGCGTTGGACAAGCGTTAACCGAACGTTAGCTGGGCGTTCACCGAGCGTTGGCGGAACTTTGGCCGAGCATTAGCCGAGACTTGGCCGAGCGTTGGCTTTGCGTCGGTTGTTTCCACGCACTTCGGATTAAATGAGAAGGCAGCTTGGTGTACCGTGCGTGTCTCCATACAAAATAATTCTTAGCTGTATAATTATCTAACACATATCTCTCGCACCCCAGTTGACCCAGGGCCACCTTTTGTATTGAAATAGCCCCTTAAGGTCGTAGGCAGTACCTGCTAGCCACGAGGTCGCCGGGAAGACCGAAACGCGCGTAGTCACCCCCATAAATGTCACGGACGAGTTTGTCCACGGTGGTGTTGTCTCCGGCTGCCGCCAGCGAGATGGCTTCTTCAAAGCTGCTGCAGCCCGTCAGCAGGCAGCAGAGACCCAGGAATGTGCCGCCACCCAAGCTAGAACACGGGACGAAGTCACGTTACATAGTTACCGGCAAACTTCGTGATAAAATCACTATCACTATCACTACATAGTATAAAATAAAGTCGCGTTCTCAGTCCCTATTTTTCTTTTCCCTTTGTATGCTTAAATCTTCAACAACTACGCAACGGATTTTGATGATGGATTTTTTTTAATAGATAGAATGGTTAAAGAGGTAGGTTTATATGTATATAACATCATCCTACAAGCAACAGGTGCGAAGCAGAAGTGAAAAATGTTGCAAAAACGGGGTGACGCAGACGAAATTGCGCGGGTCAGCATCCTACAGTCTCGGGTCCTTTAAGTGGGGCGTGAAAAAGCATCTGATGAGGCCGTCAAGCTGAGCGCCACCATTGTAGCACTGAACGTGTTTGCAATGGTGACCCTCTTTCATGAGACTTTGCCTTCAGCTTAACATCAGGCGAGGTGAAGTCAAATTGACGTGCCATAGATAAAAGAAAAAAAAACTTATCACAAAATAAAAGGAAATTCCCAACTCGACACTGGCAAAATTGTCCCCAAAATTGGGTTGATATGTTGCTATCTAAGAAAAAAAACGAAGAAGAATAAAAGTGTTACCTGGTGCCGCTGACCCGGTAGTAGTCGTTGGGCGCGTTGACGACGAGCACGGACACGCCGCTGCCGACGTTCACGAGCAGGAACGGGTACGGGCTGCTGAAGTCGAACGGCTTGCGAACGTACATGCTAAGGGCCGCCTCCGAGTACGGCGGCTGAGTAAACAGAGAGATACTCATTAGGTTAGGTACTTAAAAATAAGGCTAAACGAGTGTTGTGACAATGTTTTATAAAATACACACAGTACCGGATTTACCTCCGACGGGGCCTCAAGCAACAACTAATTTTTGAGGCCCTCGTTTTAATATAAACCCCCCCCCCCCTCTCTTCTTTTAAATACCAAAAAAACAGATTTATTTTGCAAAATTAATATATTATTTGAACTATAATAAAAATTTTGGGGCCCCTCTCTAAGCGGGGCCCAAGCAATTGCTTCCTTTGCTTCCTGGTAAATCCGCCACTGAAGACACATGTTAAACAAATAGACTTGGGCTTAGTTGCTCCAGCTACCTGTTAAAGTTAAGGTTTCCGTGAAATTTAACAGTGACGGTAACATTGATTCTAATGGTTTGGCTAAATGTGTTGCACCAGACGGCGTGCGTTTTAGTCGGTTCGAGTTCGACATAATCCCCAACCGGCGGGGAAGGTATCCGTTGGAATAAAAAAAAGCAGTGGACGTTCTATGACTGAAGTTATGAGTATAATGAGCCCCAGTCGGACTGCTCGATGGGGCCGGGTGGTACCTTGGTGGTACCTCGGTGGTACCCTGATGGTACCGTGGTGGTACCCTGGTGGTGCCTTGGTGGTATATTGGTGGTACATTGGTGGTACATCGACTTTCTATGACTGTAGTGATGAGTATAATGAGCCCCAGTTGGACTGCTCGGTGGGGCCGGGTGGTACCTTAGTGGTACCGTTGGAGGTACTTGGTGGTACCCTGGTGGTACCTTGATGGTACTCTGGTGGTACCGTTGGTGGTACCGTTGGTGGTACCGTGGTGGTATACGTACGGTGTCGCTCTGGTGCGTGTGTACCGGCAGCTCGTCGGGCGGCGCCCAGTAGTAGCACTCCTGCGCGTTCATGCCGTCCACGAACAGCACGCCCGCGATCAGAGCGTCCAGCTCGTCCATCTTCGACAGGCGCATGTTTACCTCCTGGCGACAATAGGACACAGGTTGGTTAGTTGCCGGCGTATATATTGACCCCAGTGATGTCACAAAATGCGTCACAACTGGTTGTCTATTGCTTGCCCGAAAAATACATGCAATTATACCCTTTCGGCCGCCATTGTAACCGAGGTTTGGTAATCAGTTACCTATGAAGAATGCTCCTTGGATGTAACGACGAAATTTTGCTCTTTCCTGGTAATCCTGTTACAAACGAGATTTTCCGCATGCTATCGTAATTTCTATGGACGTTTACAACACCAGGGGCGTTACATTCGTGCTGCCGACCATATAGAGAAGAGAGGAAAGGGGAAGAGAGGGGAGAGAAGGTTAAGAGAGTCTCTGTGCTGTCAGTGCAGAAGACAAAAAGGGTTTCTCGGTCTTGCCACTGACAACACAAAACCTCTCCAGTGAGCTCTGACCCCCCTAGACTTTGTATGGTCACCTGCAATAATATGTATACACTTTGGAACCTTGTCACAATAATAAATGACAAGTCAACATTATGACATGAAACGGTGAAATTCGACAAGTTTAATGTGAAAAAGTTCTAAAACGTATACTATTGCAGGTGACTGTAGATAAACCGGTTGATTTTATAGTGATTTCGGAAAAAAAGATTTTGGCCACAATTACGATAGTCCTATTTTGGCGAAAAAAAATTTTTATTTTTTTCCACGTCCCATACATTTTTCTGTTCACCTGCACATTATTGCCATACATAAAGTATTTTTTTTTTCTCAAAATTAAAACTTCCAGTCGATTTTGCTTCGGAAACTGTGTGTGAAACAAAATATTCTCTTTCAGAATCCACTATAAAATCAACCGGTATACTACGAGTAAAACCACGGCACGTAGCCTATACCTTTATGAAGTCCTCTTCAAATTTGTAAGCCCCGCCGCCGGTCGCGTATATAGTGTTCACCAGGTCCGCCATGCCCTTTGAGCGCGCCAGCTGAAGGAAAGCGCCCACCTCGGAGGTCGGGAAACGGATGAAATGCAACGTGCCCCGTCTACCACGGATCGTCACATTGTCCATCTGGAAAGTAGAGAAAAATATTGAAGTGAAAACAGAGGAAAACGACGATAAAAAGATTTTTATTTCATCTCATAAATCTCACGCCTATATTCCCGTAGGGGTAGGCAGAGGTGCTAGCACCCACATTGTAATAGGTGGCGAGCCTATTGCCAATAACCGGGCACGCATTAACCTGTGTGCCATGGTAAAACCTGGGATCGTACCAGAGACCTCGTCTCAGCAGTCCATTACCCATACCACTAGGCTACCGCGGCTCAGATTTTTATCACTGCATAGTGTAAAACAAAGCCGCGTTCTCTGTCCCTATGTCCCTTTGTATGCTTGAATCTTTAAAACTACGGAACGAATTTTGATGCGGTTTATCAATAGATAGAGTGATTGAAGAGGAAGGTTTATATGTATATAACATCATGTTACAACCAATTGGTGCGGAGCAGAAGTGAGAAATGTTGCAAAAACGGGGTGACGCAGACGGAGTTGCGCGGGTCAGCTAGTTAAATTATATATGAAAGCCTCTGTGAATTAACGCGACTGTTATGCAGGAGGCGCGGGTTGGATTCCCACTCAGTGCAAATATTTGTACGTATGAATATAGCTATATGCACTAGTACCGTCAGTCCCGGTTGCCATACAAACATGTATGGGTCGTTACGGGTAGTTGGAGCCCTCAAAAGTCCAACCAATCTAACTTGGAACTTCGATATCGCCATTGGTCATTGGACCATTGGTTGTGGAGGTAATATGGCAGTCGCTTCACGGAAAATATCGAAGTTCAGCCGCATCACAGTTAGACTGGAAAGCCGACCCCAACTGAGTTGGGAAAAGGTTCAGAGAATGATGACCTATAGTGATTATCGTGGTAATCACTTTCTATCAGGTGGACCGCGTGTTTGTCTGCCACAGTAGTACAAAAAAATAGTTTGTCTAGTTTATTTGTTTAACATGTGTTTTGATAAAAAAAATTGCCACAATATGGTACCTTTATTTAAGTACTTAAACAAATGAAGTGCACTAGTAGTAATATTACCTATCTTAATAAATTGAAGGTCAAGACTTTTAAGACTTGTTTCGACTTATCACAGATAGCATTAACCGCAGTGTCGATAACATCGCTCTGCAGTGTTAAGTCCGTGCGTAGCCGATGACATTATTTCGGTTGATAACACGATCTAGTTGATGATAACAGCTATCCGCCTACACGATTGACAAGTATTGTGGTAGGTAAACACACGTAGGTAGGTGGTAGGCTACGCCAGCCTGAATTCAGATTATCGCGCAGTGCAATATAGTCCGACAACTAACGTGCTTTCCGAAACACGACTAGGGGCTCTAGCCAAAATGCATTCGTTCCGAATCTACATTCGTCATCGCTCTGAAAATGTATGGGAGTGATATTTGTTGTCGAATGTCATGTGATCTGATTCCGACAACAAATGTCACCATACATTTTTAGAGCGCGTTCATCATGCGTACAGCTAAGGAGTATGTGTTACCGGAAAGCTATAACTTGGGAATATTCAAGTCACGAGTGAATAGAACCCTTCTAGGCAGGCGTGATTCATCGTAGACCATATCGTCACTTACCGTCAGGTGAGTTAGTGGTCAAACGTAAGCCTATCCTCAATAAAAAAACAGAGGTCGTTATTTCTTAAGATTCTTTATATTATTTCTTTACTAGATGACCCGCGCAAATTCGTCTGCGTCACCCCGTTTTTGCAACATTTTTCACTTCTGCTTGGCACCAGTTGGTTGTAGCATGATGTTATATACATATAAACCTTCCTCTTTAACCATTCTATCTATAAAAACAAACCGCATCAAAATGCGTTGTGTAGTTTTAAAGATTTAAGCGTACAAAGGGACATAGGGACAGAGAACGCGACTTTATTTTATACTATGTAGTGATACTTTCAGTAATTAAGGTTTTTCCACACTACAGCACTGCTAAACAGCTACTCCTGAAGAAATAAGCCGCTTATAAAACTACTATACTAATCACAAAATAAAAGGCCCGTTTTGGCATATGCCTTAATGGCATAACTAGTGATGTAACAAAACGACTCGGTACTCGATACTCACGATTAATCGAATCCAGCTTGCATGGGGATTTTACCGATTTGAATATGTATTTAAAGAACATTGGTTTAAAGTTTTGATTAGAAAAATTAGCTTAATATTTGATATTGTAGGTACCTATTATAAAATGATACAGTATTATGAAAGGTCAATTTGCTTTTATTTCATATTTTTGTTATAACATTCACTCAATCACAAAAACAACAGGAATATCAAGAACAACAAGAATCTGGTTGTAGAAATTTGATGGCACGAATTTGTCAAAAATAACCACCATGCATATATACGGCAAAGCCTTCATAGTAATCCAACCTCGGTTGCATTGCGGTCAGGGGTTAGCAAGTGCATAGCCGGGCAGGGGTAATGGTACAGTAGAACTCAAAAGTGCAGTAGCAATCCTACGCAACTATAGCGTCAACATTCTAACGCTACTTGTGACCTTTTTCTTTTAAGACAAGCCAGCGTCGCCTCGTATTGCATAGTAACATTACACACACATATAAGCGCGCCGGCCGCACGCTAAACCATTTTGAGCCTTGATATGCTAATGCACTTATGAGCTCTGACTGTACAAATGACCCGCCAAACAGGGAGACTCGTAGAAACGGTGGTGCCATGGCTATACAGTGTACAAGTCAAATCTATGTGTGCCTTTACTTGAGCATCGGCAGTATTCGAATTCGAATTCGGTAGAATACGGAGATGCCGAGACAACTCGACTCTTCGTCTCATATCTAAGTCAAAAATAATCCAAAAATCAACAAAACCAAACGTAACGGGCGCACAGTCAACTTCACAAGACGAGCGAAGACAAGCGTATGCCTCTTGGTCAGAGACACGTCATTCTATAGGAATCTATGCTGCCATTATTTACTGCTTTAAGCTCCAAGCTCATAATTTTCAATAAAATATCACTACGCAGTGAAGTTCAGTAATTAATTTCGGTCTAAACACTAGTTTAAATAAATAAAAATCGGGCTTGAAAAACATATCTTACTCGATATTTTTTTCCTTAATTGATTATTAATAGTCTGTGGACAATTTAATAAAAATCGTTATGCACAGCACTAAGCCGAGTGGGCGGTACCTGTCTATGAAAAATGTAATAACCTTCATACCATTTCAATTGGCAAAAAACTGAGAACTTCATGGGCGCGATCTGTCAAAACGGGCCTTTTATTTTGTGATGACTATAGACATAACATAAACTCACGCCTTTATCCCCGAGGGGATAGGCAGAGGTGCTAGCACCCACATTTCGCCAGTTTATGTTTAGGTCCCAATGTAATAGGTGGCGAGCCTATTGCCATTAACCGGGCACTTATAAGCCTGCGATAAATACACACATGAAATTCGAAAAGCATCAAAAAGTCATTGGTGTGTGCCATGGAAACCTGGGATCGAACTCGAGACATTGTCTCAGCAGTCCATTACCCATACCACTAGGCTACCGCGGTACCTTATATATTTTTAGTTTAACCGAAATTCTATATCATTATTTACTGCACTCACTGCAGAGTTTTCTCGGAGACAAAGGGTTTCTCGGTTGTCCTACTGTGTTTTCAGTGGGACAACCGAGAAACCCTTCCTTGTCTTCTGCACTGATAGCACAGAGACTCTCTTAACCCCCTTCTCTCCTCCCCCTTCACCTTCTGTCTCTTCTCTATATGGTCGGTAGCACGAATGTGACGCCTCTGGTGTTGCAGTTAACGAACATACCTGTAAGTGCACATCTCTCCTTCCCGTCTTCCCGTACGCGGAGTTCCGTGTGAGGTACCTCCGTATATTCTTCAGTACCTCCGTTTCTTTGTCCAGCTCCCGGCGGTTCGTCTCCCGCGGCTCGAAGTATACCAGCTTGGTTAACGTGCCACCAATGTCCATGCCAAACCACGGCATGGCTGGAACAAGACCGTTCAAATCAAATAGCAAATCAAATCAAGTCAAATCAAATCAAATCAAATCTAATCAAATCGAATCAAATCAAATCAAATCAAATAAAATAAAATGACAATAATTAACTGCCCAGAATATGGTATACCACAAGTTGTTATAATTTTATTTTCCTTTTAAATGAAATTTTAAAGCAATTAGTATGCTAACTATTTTTATAGATTTAGACGGGAAAAAGTGAACATTCAAGACGGGACTTGAGTTCGCGACAAAAACAATAAACAATATTACACTCACTCATAAACACCTTTTTGAATATATTCTTCGTATAAAAGACCAGTGTAATTGAATAAAAATTATAATACGGTAAAACTTTGAGACGTTGTATGTTTAAGTCCTGTACATAATACTGTTTATGTGAACCCACTTCAATGTATACCGTGTTAAGATATCAGACTACGGTGTCCCACCAAAACATATGTGTCGACACCACATGTACCCAGCGCCATCTAGCGACAGCAAGCGTAACTACTACGACACTCCGAATCCTGCATCGCGAAAGTGAAGTTCTCGCGCTGGTACAATATAAATACAACAACCAAACGACAACCGTTGGGCCGCGGCCCGCCAGGCGTGATCAACTTGCCTGGTCGGAGGATCCTCCCTTTGTGTTGGAGGGACATCACATCCCGTTCCTCCACAATGGTGTTCAGTTCAGTAGCACTGCGCATGAACTCCTATCGAATTTGTAATGTAAAGATTTCGAGAGAACGGAGCATTGTGATTGGCAGTCTGCCTCTTGTGAACCTGTGTGCGTGTGTAGCCCGCCAATCGCAATGCTCCGTTATGTCGATACCTTTACATTACGAATTCAATAGGAGTTCATGCTAAGGCTACTGGTCATGCAGTTCAAGTCAACCTTCCCTGCTAATTGGTACACCTCTGATTGACAGACGATACTCCGAGTTACCTTTCCTCTAGGGGTCAGCCGGTATTTAATCTCACAGAAGTCCCACAGAAGGAGAAGAAGGACACGAAGGTATCTCCCGTCCGAAATGAGCTGTCCAACTGGGGAAGTACCTCCGCCCTACAGAAGACCGCGGTCATAATAACCATCGTGTTGTGTTCCCGCCGGTAAGTAGGGTAGCCAGAGCTCACTGTACCCCTCCTTCCCCTCCCCTACCTAGCCTCCCCACCCCTTCCCAGCTCTCCCCCTTTCCCTTCAGGGTGGACAGCGCGTGTGTGACACCCTTAGTGTTGCACACGTTCATAGGCCACGGTGGCCGCTTTCCATCAGGTGGGCCGTGTGCTTGTCTGCCACCTACGTAGTATAAAAAAAAAAGAACGGGGGGCCTGTGCTTCTAAAGCATTGTACTTACGTGGTGCATCGTTGTCCGGTGGCGTGGGAGGCGATGGGTCATCCATCTTTACGCAGTTGCTTTTGCTCATCGGTGCGCAGTGTGTGCGTTTCGTGCGTTTTAATATCTTACTCCTGGAACATAATTTAATATCCATATTAGTACAAGTTGTCGGAAAATCAAGTGAGATAGTAAGTTTGCAAATGGCAACCAAGATAGTGCCCTGTTCGCGTGCACCCATTTATGAGCAAATAGAACCCATTTGTACTAATTTGTCCAGATTTAGTTTTAGCACATATAACTTAAAACCTATAATAATGTGTGTTGTGGATGCAATCATCGTGCCTCGAAGAGCACGTTAAGCCGTCGGTCCCGGTTGCCATACAAACATCTATGGCAGTCGTTACGGATAGTTGGAGCCCTCAAAAGTCCAACCAGCCTAACTTGGAACTTCTATATTGCCATTGGTCATTGGACCATTGGAGGTCAGATGGCAGTCGCTTCACGCAAAATATCGAAGTTCAGCCGCATCACAGTTAGACTGGAAAGCCGACCCCAACTGAGTTGGGAAAAGGTTTCAGAGAATGAGAATGTGGATGCAAGTATTTAAATGTAAATGTGGAGCAACGCCGCAGACTATGAGTCACCTGCTGACCTGCGCTACTTGCCCAACTACATGTACAGAGGAGGAGCTCATGAGCGCCTCTGAGAACGCAATCAGGGTGGCTGCACACTGGGCTGATAAAATATGACATGCCGTCGACTCGACAGATAAAGAACTATTTAAAAAAAAATGGGTAAATGCAACTGCCCGCCACTTTTGCAATATTTGCAATGCCTACTTCCCTAAGGAAATAGGCGCAATCCCAGTGCACTCCAAGACATAGGCATCTTCCAAAGTGGGGAGACTCTGGCCTTCTATATCCGCGCTGGCCAGACGGATTGGTACAGGATTTTATTTCGAGTTTCCCTTCTCTCGAAGACGCCTCTTACGACACCTTTCAGATGAGAATAGACTGGTGATCCTTGTTGTATTCTATCTATATCACCACACGGAGTTTTTTTTTCTGTAAACAAGGGCTAATGCCCGACTACTATGGGCCAATGTCCGACATTTATCACCACAAACACATTCCACACAAATCCACGTCAATCCTAGACTTAACTGGGATCGTGATACATTTGATTAAATTATTGCTCGGTAAGGATTACTGAATTTGTTATATCTTTGTGTGTTTATATACACAATAATAAGTACGTGTAAGTAATGTATGAAATACTAGCGGATACTTGCGACTTCGTGCATGTATTTTTTTATACCACTTAGGTGGCAGAGAACTACCCGTACAAAAAAGCTTCTACGCCTACTTTCTATCACCGCACTGTGCGGTTTGAAAAGAACTTGGAATTCTTTGACTATGTCGTCCGTCCACCTCGCAGGAGGCCGTCCCACGCTTCGTCTACCGGTACGCGGTCTCCATTTGAGAACCTTTCGGCTTCAACGGCTATCTGTTCTTCTTGCTACGTGCTTCGCCCACTGCCACTTCAGCTTGCTAACCCTGTAGGCTATATCGACCACTTTCGTTGATTTACGGATCTCCTCATTTCTGATTCGATCTCGCAGAGAAATTCCGAGCAGCAAATTCCATAGCTCGTTGTGTGACCTTGAACTTTCTTATGAAGCCCATAGTGAGGGTCCAAGTCTTAGCGCTACAAGTCATTACTATTTTTTTATCGTGCGCAAAATCCCCACGGATACCACCTCCACCAAAACCGGTGGAGGTGATTATGTCGGACTCGAACCGACCAAAACGCACGCCGTCCATGGATCCTTGATTGCCGGAGGTGAGATTATACAAGACATATCTCTCGCACATCGGCAGACCCGGGGACATCTCTGTTGAGATAACCCTCTTCCCCCAATTTTGGGACCATGGTGTCCAAATCTAGTCCCTGGGTGCTATAAGTCATCACTGGCAACACGCACAGATTAAATTTAGTTACTTACCCAGACAACGTCCGTACGTAAAGAACAACGAACAGTCAGACAGACACAGGCGGTTATACAATGTTTTTATGCTAAACCACATTAAGATGATGTTACGATACTTTAAACTAACCACAACGTTTTAACATATACACAGACCGAGGTTGCGAGTGTACTGTATGTATGTAATTGTGTCATTTAAAAATTATTATTCGGGTAATCTTATCGCAAAAAACTGTACGTTTATGAATCAAATCAATATATAATTACTTGGTTAATTTAATTTATATCTTTATGATAAACATACGATCCGTTTTATAAGACGAGGTTGTTTTTGGACGCTTAACACAAAACCCTTTTTTTACTGCGGGAATCTACTAGGAACATCCCCGTGTGGTTAGAACAAAGTTACTTAGTACATCCTCATACCCGTGGGCTAGACGGGGACACCGTGGTCCCTACGCCCGATAGGGGTCATCTCGAAAGAGACGGCCCTGAGTCTGCTGGGGTGCGAAGGATATGCTGGCTACTATCTCACCTCCAGCAACCAAAGACCCAAAGACATGCATGCGTTTTAATCGGTTCGAGTCCGATATAACCTCTCTAACCGGTTACGGTGGGAATTTTTCGCAAGATTAAAAAAAAAAGTATATCTTGCACCTTCCCACCCATGGTCATTTCTGGTTTCAAGATGATACTTACTGGTGGTATGGGTAATAGACTGCATGATGAGACGAGGTCTCGGGTTCGATCCTAGGTTCTACCTTGGCACACACCAATGACTTTTCTACTTTTCAAAGTTATGTGTGTATTTATCGCAGGTTTATGCGTGCCCGGTTAATGGCAATAGGCTCTCCACCTTTTACATTGGGACCTAAACATAAACTGGCGAAATAGAGGTGCTAGCACCTCTGCCTACCTTTTCGGGGATGTAAGCGTGAGTTTATGTTATGTTATGTTATGTCGAAATATTATTCATCACCAAACGATCCTACTTCTTACTTTTATTAGCACTCAAAAGAGTACAAGAGGGTGCATTCCATCCTGACAAATAGATAGGTACTACAAATATAAATTTTGTGTGAGTAGGTACATAATCTGTTTTAAATGGGATGAAATTGGATGGGATGGAATGATTTAATAAAAGATAACTTTAATAAGCAATGAGAACATATGATATCACCTACGTCAAATCTCATAATATCAACTTCTCAAAAGTTAATGTACTTACTTAACTAAAGTCCTAGGTAGGGTGGTGAGCGGCGCCGGGCGGCGCTGCCGGCCGCACGCCGCAAGACAACCTTCACAGCGGTGCAGTCGCATCTGGTAACAAAAAACCAACATTAGGACTTAGTTGCTCCAACTACCTCTTAAAGTTAAGGTCGGTGGTAAGTTAGCGTCGGTAGCTTAGTGGTTAAGGAGTCGGGCTTACGATCGAGAGGTCCCGGGTTCGAATCCTGTCCGACGTGAACCCACTCCTAACACAAGCCATTGAGCTTAGCTGGAGGGGTTACAGGGAATATTAGTAACTTCGGTTGCTAATATTCTTTATGGAAAAAAAAGGTTTCCGTCAAATTAACAGTAACAGTAACATTGATTCTAATGGTTTGGCTAAATGTGTTGCACCAGAGTATTTAGTAGCTCGGTTATAGTTATCTTTTTGATAGAATTTGCCGTTTGAGCGTGGCCGGTTACAGTTAGCGTCAAGTTAAAACGTCATTTTAACAATTGTCAAATGGTGGAACCTGTTTTATACCTGACCGGTACTTTAACTGCACTGTTAATACGATCGTGCAACCTAGGCTAAGTCTATACTATACTACACTATACTACGAGTACATTCGTCATTGCTCTGAGAATGTATGGGAGTGACATTTGTTGTCAGAATCGGATCACATGACATTCGATAACCAATGTCACTCCCATACATTTTCAGAGCGATGGCGAATGTAGATTCGGAACGAATGCATTTTGTCTAGGCGCCCAAGTCGGCCGTGTGCTTATCTGCCACCTAAGTTGTATAAAAATGAATTAAAATATAACGCAAATAAAATTGTGCGAAATACATTGTAATGTAACATTGTTCAAAATGTATATTTTATTTTTAATTGGTTACCTCTTGTTTCTTTTTAATGTTAACGTCATTGTTTGCAGTCAAACTAATTAACTATGCAGAATTTAATTTATTCATTAATTTGCGTATTGTATTATGTTAAATAACATTAAAACCATTATCATAATTCAATGTTATCCTGTATAATTATCATGTACTAAATTACATCAAAATCTTACATCACATAACCTACCCAACCGAGATTATCCGTGGGGATTTTTCGCACAATCAAAACAAAAGAGGCCTTCAGCTTCGGGAACATTTCCCTAACACCCTATCACTATCACTATCACTACATAGTATAAAATAAAGTCGCATTCTCTGTCCCTATTTTTCTTGTCCCTTTGTATGCTTAAATCTTTAAAACTACGGAACGGATTTTGATGCGGTTTGTTTTAATAGATAGAACTGTTAAAGAGGAAGGTTTATATGTATATAACATCATGCTACGACAAACAGGTACGAAGCAGGAATGAAAAATGTTGCAAAAACGGGGTGACGCAGACGAAGTTGCGCGGGTCAGCTAGTATAAAATATAATACTTCTGACCAAGACCGGTAAACAGTTTACTAACCTGCGAAGACATTTTCAAAACCTGTTAGTCAACGAGTAATCAGTATTTTTTTTGACAATAACGTTTTCTATTTTTAAAAATAATTACGTATTATGCAATAATAGAGCAACATTCACGTGTATACCACAACACACAGATTATAATAAACTGATATAGAGCGACTGATTGTCTATTAATAACATCGATTTACCGACTTTCATCCGTCGTTAAGTCGGTAAAACCTTGATAAGATTTTATCCCCCAATCTCCCCAAGTTAATGTCAATACACGTGTGTCGTACATTGTTGTTGAATTAAGTAAACAACGACATAACTACAATTATTATTTTGTAATATAACATAACATAAACTCACGTCTATATCCCCGAAGGAGTAGGCAGAGGTGCTAGTACCCACATTTCGCCAGTTTATGTTTAGGTCCCAATGTAATAGGTGGCGAGCCTATTGCCATTAACCGACCGTAGTAATACTTTCTTTATTATTAATCTTTATGAATTAGATACATCATCACTACATAGTATAAAATAAAGTAGAGTTCGAGTTTTATGTCCCTTTGTATGCTTAGATATTTGAAACTATGCAACGGATTTTGATGCGGTTTTTTTATTAGATAGAGTGGTTAAAGAGGAAGGTTTATATGTATATAAAATCATGCTCCGACGAACAGGTGCGGAGCAGGAATGAAAAATGTTGCAAAAACGGGGTGACGCAGACGAAGTTGCGCGGGTCAGCTAATATTTATATAATTGAATAATAATAGGTATTTTACAATTGTAATCATCGGTGCTAATAAGCATTGAATTTATCAATGAGGCGTCATCTGAGGTCATACTTATTTGAGTGCGACATTCTTTCACTTGGAATATAAATCGACTATCCAGAGACCTATGACAGTGGCGATTAGAACTATTTTTACCTTTTATCTGACGTGTTGTGTCGTGATGCTGTGTCTCTGTCGCTCTGCTCGCATCTGATAAATAATAAAACACAATAACGTGACGGTTTGTGTCGTGTCGCGTCAGATGCGTACAGTGCGACAGAGACAGTGAGCATCACGACAGACAACCGTAAAGTGGGCTTAGAGTCCCATTGTCATTAATTAGGGTCATAGACATTAATATTACTAGCGTAAATAGACCCACAGATTCAGAAAATGTCAGTGGCTTATGACTTTAGAGTAGAAACATTGACGTCACTACAATATATATTTCTATCGAAGTTATCAACTCAGTTTATGAGAAAACGTTTCACGGTTCATACAGGGTGTAAGAGGAACGCTCCCGAAGCCCTGGTAGGACTCATAGCACAAAACTTATTGCCACTAAAAAAAATTACGGCAACGCAAATTTTCTTTCAATTTTAATTTTTTTTTTTACTTTTTTATTTAATTTTTTAAACCGTTTAATTTGCGTTATTCTCTCTCGGTCGTGTTAGTATAGCTGAATGCTATAGCCCAGTTGAAGAGACGAATTAAACTATAGTAGGGGCATGATATAATGGCAGTTTTGACACGACTGCTTTTGCTCGTTTTCTCTTTTTTGGTGTGAAATTTATTCTTTTATGTGCCAATCTCACCATTTTTCGTCTGACAATCGTTGTCTGACATTTGTTGTCCAATATGACATACACCAAAAAAGAGAAAACAAGCAAAACCAGTCGTGTCAAAACGGCCATTATAGCATGCCGCCACTGTAACGTCGACACTTTTCGGTGAGACTTAACAGTGTCATATCCGCGTGTAACACGTCGCACATTCCAACAAGAAAATGGCTGCCAGGAAATAATTGACCATGGCCTTTGGTTTCTGATTCAGTTGCTAACGCTATGGCAAGGTTAATAAACTGTGTTGTATATAATTTACAATGATTTTACGTAGCCACCACTAATCAAAATCTGTATAGGCTATTAAACGGCACTTACAATACGTGTTTCTTTCTTCCCACAGTCCCGGGTCGTTTAAGTAAAGCGTGAAAAAGTATCTGATGAGGCCGTCAAGCTGAGCGCCACCATTGTAACACGGTATGTGTTTGTAATGCAGCTTACCATCAGGCGAGGTGAAGTCAAATTGACGTGTACTAAATATATAAAAAATTACCTGTTTTAAGGTCAATAGAAATACAACAAAATGGCGGGTTTTGATTATGAATACTGATAACGTTTAATAATAAATCATTAATGTAATCTTATCAGCCCTCGCTTATCTAATGAGTTATGATACAATTAGCTACTGTATCATGATGTGGTGTTCGGTTCTCGGTTTATGTATATTTTTTTTTTTTCAGATTTTCTTACATGGAATTAATACTTTTTTTTATACAACTTAGGTCGCAGACAAGCACGCGGCCTACCTGATTGTAAGTGGTTACCGTGGCTTATGGGCGAGTGTAACACCAAAGGAATAACACTCGTGCCACAACCCCTGTAAGAACAGAGACATTCTGTGTCGTCAGTGCAAAAGATGTAGGATAAGCCTTTGGTTTTCCTACTGACAACACAAAATCTCTCTAGTGAGCTCTGGCTACTATACTCACCACCGAAAACACAACACAAGGTTATTAAACGGCGATATTCTATAGGGTGTAGGTGCTTCCCCAGTCGGACTGCTCGATTGGGACGGATATACCGTCGTGTCCTACCTCCTCTTATTTACCATATCTACCAGATGATTGCGTTAATACCCAGGTTTCATATACCACACATGTACCCAGTGCCATCTAGCGACAGCAAGAGTAACTACTACGATACTCCGTATCCTGCATCGCGAAAGCGAAGTTCTCGCGCTGGTACAACATACATACAACAACCAAACGACAACCGCTTGGCCGCAACCCGCCAAGCATGGTCAACTTGCCTGGTCGGAGGATCCTCCCTTTGTGTTGGAGGGACATCACATCCCGTTCCTACACACTACGAACTCATTCATTTTCCAATCATTTTTAAATATTCAAAATGTGAGTATATTTCAGTAAAATATATACGAACTGTCTTGTAAATGAATACATTATTCATTTCAATAAAAGGTTAATTCACTGTTTGAATTGACCTTTGGTTTGAATTTACATTTATTTGTATTGTATTCAAAATAAGTTGTATGAACGACAGTAGAGCAACTTAAACACAAGTTGTGAACCCAAAATGTACTCGAATTCCGCTCTATAGGGCTACTACTTAATAGACGTCAATAGATTCACTGTTAAATTCATCGGGATATTTACCATGTTTGTTTATTTTGTTGAATAACCGATATTTCGGCACTGTTGTAAACGCCATGATCACGGTGTACTGACGACCAGCGAGTTAGTTCTTATTGAGGCCAACCGTATCGGTCTACCCTCTTTCTCACTCGTTTATTACGCGCGTCGCCACTACCACTGTCCGCGTTCTCACACTGCACTCGATCGCGACACACAACACTCACTGTATCGGCTCGCACGGTTTTTGAAGATCTTCAAAAACCGTGCGAGCCGATACAGTGAGTGTGGCCTATAACAGTGCCGAAATATCGGTTATTCAACAAAATAAACAAACATGGTAAATATCCCGATGAATTTAACAGTGAATGTTTAAATGACCATGTCAATCTAAAATCAGACGTCAATAGGTTACTTATTACGTAGAATAAAAAAAATTAAGTGGCGAAAAAATTCGCCGTCAACATAGTGCCTTGGGAAAATACAGTCATTATGTCAATTTAAGTAATGCACGATTGAAAGAAAAACAAAGGCACAAGTAAACAAAATAATTAAATAAAAATAAAAAAAACTTCCTCTCTCCAAACATTGTGCTGTGCCCGTCCGGGTCCATAATTGTAATCAAACTTTTAAACTGTGTATCACATTATGAAATAGAGGGGACGTAGTAAACATTTCCAAAGAGCGAATTTATTTATTTATTTATTACCGAACCAGCGAAAGAATCATTTTCAAATGATTTGTTTACTAAGTATTTTATTTATTATAAATTATAATATTTTTGACAAATGTAGGTACATAATTATTGTAAAACTTTGACATTCATAAGTTCTCTTTATGTGCCTAAACTGAATAAATGAAATTGATTCTTTGATTCTAGCGAAACCTATGCTCGGGCCCTCTCCGTGAGTAACGCCGCTACCGTGAAACAAATTACTAGATAACGATGGCAACTCAAAAATGCCGTCGATTTGACAGAAAACATTATGGAATGCAGGCTTCGCCCACATGGATGTCAGTTACAGCGCAGTGCAATAGGTAAATCCCATGTTACTCAGGGTGAATGTAGCTAAAAATTCTTTCACCATTGAAAATTTTTGAAATCGGCACAGTAGTTTTTGGGTTTGTTCATTACAAACATACACACACACAAAAATAGAAACTTTTCCTCTTAATAATATTAGTGTAGATTGAGTATTGAGTATAGGTACTTAAAAAAAAGTAGGACAGTTTTTGTTATCAATTCTAAGTTATCAGTGAAAATGATTAAATAAAGTTACACATGATATTGTGACCATACCTGCTTTCTCATAAGTTATTATGATTTCATGCGAAATTCCACGGACTAACTAATATCATATTTTTATCTCTTACGACATAAGTATTTTCACTCATAAAATTGCAGCGGTAGCCTAGTGGTATGGGTAATGGACTGCTGAGACGAGGTCTCGGGTTCGATCCCAGGTTTACCATGGCACACACCAATGACTGCGATGCTTTTCGAAGTTATGTGTGTATTTATCGCAGGTTTATAAGTGCCCGGTTAATGGCAATAGGCTCGCCTCCTATAACATTGGGACCTAAATATAAAGTTGGCGAAATGTGGGTGCTAGCACCTCTGCCTACCCCTTCGGGAATAAAGGCGTGATATTATATAAATAAAAATTAAAAAAATTGCATGTTACAGAGATGAGAATGTAAAGATGCATGAGAAAATGGCACCGGTAAATAAAAAAATGAGAAGTGATCGTCTATCATAGTATGGACATACTATGAAAAGAGAAGATAAGTGTTTCCTTCTTCCTACAGTCCCGGTTCTTTTAAGCAGGGCGTGAAAAAGCATCTGATGAGGCCGTCAAGCTGATCGCCACTACAGTAACAAATGTTAAAAATGACACCGGTAAATGAAAAATGAAAAAAAAGAAAAATATATATATATATACGTGTTTGCAATAGTGACCCTCTTTTGTGAGACTTTGCCTTTAGTTTAACATCAGGCGAGGTGAAGACAAATTGACGTGCCATAAATATAAAAGCGGGGCAAACAGGCGTCCTTATTCCCATATTCTTCCACATAGACATAGATTTATTATGCACTAGCGAATCCGGCGAACTCCTGGATGGTAGGTGGTAGAAGGTAGGCTAGACGGTGGCTAGATAGGCTTCGTTTTATGTAACATTTCGTTTGGTGATTAAAAGAAGATTTTTTTTTTCCTGAATTTTCTTTGCTATAAACCTCACGGAGCCCGAGACCTTTCCAACAAAAGCAAACCCGTGTAAATCGGTTCGTGCGTTCTGGAGTTATAACGTCAGGAAGGAAAACCCGACTTATTTTTATTGTATAGTAGATAGACGCGTACTTGCAGTCAGTCACGGTTCCGTGCGCAAGTGTGTTCGGTTTGCAGCACCCTTGGGCAAGTGACACTGGTTACGCAGGTTAGACGGCTTTCTTGTAATAAACTATTTGGAACGATTACTGCTTCAGTCGTTATTCAAGACACTTCCTTCCGTAATATGGGATTGAGTGTAGATTAATTAAAAAAAAACTAAATTACGTAGACATACTTTTTTTAGCATAACTTTAAAAATTGTCATGTAGTTTTTTATGTATTGACATAGGACATTATACAGGGTGTAAGGGGAATACTCCCGAAGTCCAAATCCCCTGGTAGTACTCGTGGTACACAACATTGGCTTTAAAAAAAATTATTGCTACGCAATTTTTATTTATTTTTTATTTTTTATCGTTTTATATTATACCATAGCACAATTAATCTGTGCATTGGTTTACGAAGCTAAGTTTCTGTTTGAGTTCCTACTGGTACCACCAGTTGTGGCTAAAATAATATAGCAGAACAAAATAGTAGATATATCCCCAAAAAATTATCTCGAGCGTAAAAAGATAGGCCCTTCTAGTTATTATGCTATTCTATGGATAGTATCTGTGTCGGCGCGAGCGGTGTCGTATTCTGCTGACAATTATTAATATATTTGGCTACAAATTCACCATATTTAGCAACAAAATTTTAACTTTGTTGACAAAAAATATATTTACCTTTTAAATATATCGGATAAAACGACTATAGGTAGGGTTGCCAGGTCCCCAAACCTAATAGTTTCCGGCTTATTTACGTCCAGGCTGTTTGGCCGGACATATGGGTAAAAAACCGGATAACCGGTTTTTAACCGGTCTTTCACAGAAACATCAGTCTTCTCTGTATCATTAATGAAAATTGACAAATGACCATGAAAAAATGAACAGGCCAATAACAAACTTTATTAAGGTCATTTGCTTGTATATTAGCGAAACGTAAACAGTATATATGGCGTGGCGGTAGTGAACGCGACTGCTACGTAGGAGGCGCGGATTCGATCCCCGCTCAGTGCAAATATTTGTATTCATGAATATGGCTATTTGCACATGTCTGGTCGTACCTCGGAGGGTACGTTAAGTCGCCGGCCCAGCTTGCCATACGAAGATCTATGGCAGTCGTAACAAGTAGTTGGAGCCCTCAAAAGTCCGACTAGCTACAGAACTTTGATATCGCCAACTTGGTTGTGGAGGTCCGATGGCAGTCGCTTCACGGAAAATATAGAAGTTCAGCCGTATCTTAGTTAGACTAGAAAGCCGACCCGAACTGAGTTGGAAATAGGCTCAGAGAATAATGATGATTAGCGAAATGTAAAAAAGCCTTACGATAGCCGGATAGGCCCACCCGACATCATCTCCTTTAGGTTGATAATGACCACTTTCCTAAAATGACCACTTTTCGGAAATGAACACCTTTGATTCCGAAAATGGCTACTTTCCTGAAAGGACCACTTTCCTAAAATGACCTCTATGAACCGTACGCTTGTTTGCCGTTTTCGCTGTATACATAAAGAACCGACCTATTCCATCTATCCCTACTAACTCACCATGCTTCGATTTTTTTCCAAGTATCCGGGAATGGACGTTATAGGACACCAGACATTGGACATTTGGCCGGACACGCGACCAAAAAACCGTTCTATATCCGGCTTTATACGGACGCCTGGCAACCTTAACTGTAGGTTACTGTAGGCAAATAGCACTAAGTAAACATTAGCGCAAGTACCTACCGCAGACGTTCATGTCCATTATAATATTTGCTAAACACACAATAATAAAGTTATTTGTGCTATCTTCAATATTGAGTATTGAATGCTAAACAATATCGGTAAATTACCAAGCTTGGAAATGAGCTGTTCGCTCAACTTGCTACTCAAGAAAATTATTGTATCTAGGCTAAGTACCTACATCTTCTTGTTCCTCTGTCGAATCGACGGCATTTCTGTAGCCTTAGCACGAAATACTATCGAATTCGTAATGTAAAGGTATCGCCAGAACGGAGCATTGCGATTGGCCGGCTTCACACGCACACAGGTTCATAAGAGGTAGACTGACAATCACAATGCTCCGTCCTCTCGAAACCTTTACATTGCGAATTCGATAGTATTTCGTGCTAAGGCTACAGAAATGCCGTCGATTCGACAGAGGAACAAGAGGAAAAGATGGTGTAGTAATTTGTTTCACGGCAGCCGTGTCGTATGTAATGTACGGCAATATCTAAATGCAATAACTAAAAAAAGTAACGCTGCCCTTGTCTGAGTTTTCTCAGGCAGGGGCTGCGTTTCGAACAGATGGTCTTTTTGCTAAACGAACTAGCTATTGCCCGCAGCTCCGCCCGCATGGATATCCGTTATCGAGCAGTGCAAAATAGCCTATGTTATTGAAACAACACACACACACACGCGCGCACACACACACACACACACACACACACAAACGTACAGACACAAACGCACAGCCACACATACAGACGCACGCACGCACGCACAAAGAAATATTTCCAATTTTTCCTCTTTAGAATAATAAGTGTAGATTAATAATGTTGACGTTTTAAGTGCAGTTTAATGGTATATACAGAATGAATGATTTTCGAATTTGAATTTGAATGTGAACTTATATCCGCGCTCGAGACCCGTCATGTATTTCTATACCGGAATGCATAAACTGTAATATAAATTATAATATATCATTGGAACTTGTTATATTAAATCACCTGTTACATCATTTAAAATCAATATTATCAATGTTATGGGTATTTGTTTAATGTTATCTATGTGTTTGAGTATTCACACTAACTATAATAGAGACCGGCAAACTTCTTGATAATTTGCTATAACAGCACATTCCATTAAAATCGGGGCCTAGTCACTTCAGCAGGTCCACTTAAAATTATGAAACAATTAGGATTAAATTCGTAAACACATACTTTTTTTTTTTAATTTTGTCTCGCCTGATGGTAAACTGGAGGCAAACATTGATTTCCTGAGACTTTGCCTTCATTTTACGAGCAGGCAAGAGTCACCATTACAATACAAACACGTATAGTGTTACAATGGTGGCGCTCAACTTGACGGCCTCATCAGATGCTTTTTCACGCCCCGCTTAAAGGACCCGGGACTGTAGGGAGACACACTGAAAACACAGTGGGACATTGTTTATTGTATTGGGACTCCTTTTTCCGCACGTAGCCAACTTTTTGGGCCATTGTGCGTGCAGGGTTACTGGCTAGAGCAGCCAGCCCAGCTCCGCCCAGAAACGCAGAAGCTTACTGGGGGCTTCACAGGCTTCGCGAAGCGACCTCACTGTGCCGAGGATTTGTGATCGTTGGGGGGCTACTGCCTCGCATTCCAGTATTACGTGGGCGGCCGTTTCCTCGGCAACGAAGCAGCCCCTGCAGAGGGGGCTGTCTGTTAGACCGATGGTATGTAGGCGTTTGTTGAGAGGACAGTGGCTCGTTATTGTCCCCATATCAGTTTTTAGACTTATTCTGTCTTAAACACAATGGGACAACCGAGAAACCCCTTGTCTCCGAGAAAAGTCTGCAGTGAGTGCAGTAAATAATATAGAATTTCGGTTAAACTAAAAATATATAAGGTACCGCGGTAGCCTAGTGGCATGGGTAATGGACTGCTGAGACGAGGTCTCGGGTTCGATCCCAGGTTTACCATGGCACACAACAATGACTTTTCGATGCTTTTCGAAGTTATGTGTGTATTTATCGCAGGTTTTTAAGTGCCCGGTTAATGGTAATAGGCTCGCCACCTTTTACATTGGGACCTAAACATAAACTGGCAAAATGTGGGTGCTAGCACTCTTCGGGGATACAGGCGTGAGTTTATGTTATGTTAAAAATATATATGTCGGTTATTTGCCTGCGACTTTAACATAGATATGAACTAACACGCACGTAATTATTGCTTAAAAATATAAATTAAGTAATATAATTAAATCAACTTTAAAAATAATTACTCAATATTATGTAAATAATGAATTAGGGTTAAATTCCATTTGGTGTTGTTGCCAACTGTTGTTTAATATAATATAATAGAAAATATAATAAAATTACAAAATATTAATATTCACGCCGGGTACAATCTGACTACATGTTGTGTATAAAGTATCTGATAGCACGAGTGTCAAAATGTACAATATATTTGCTAAGTACTATTTTACATGCGGAAATTTTCATATCATATTTTTATTTTTTTATTATTGTTTTATTCATGCGCATAGGCAATTACATTTGGTTTATTAAATAGTCTCGATCTCGAACTAATATAGGTTCCGTTAGGCACCTCTTATGAAACTTTTATTGATATTCTTCCTTCGTCACCACACTATGATGGAGAAAGAATGTACACATATTGAGGATAATTGTGTAAAAATATGCATAATAACACGTTAACTACACCTCAAAAGAAACAATAAGAATTATTTAAACTGAGCACAACGCGAAAAACAGTCCAACTTACTTGGTGAATAGTAATAACTCCAGATTGTTCCGTCATTGTAAATATACACTAGTATCACAGATTGAATAAATAAATAAATAAATTTAAATTAAAAAAAATAAAAACTATCACATTATCACTCCTTCGTCGTCTATATCCAAATCCCACAGATTAGCTAATCCACTCAACAGTCCCCGCAGCACAGAGTCTACAATTTTATTCAAGAATATACAATAATAAAACAATATCCACCAGAACTCGATAAAAATTCGTAAATCGGCAGTCATCGGCACGACACGCCCGCGCGGCACGGCGGTCATGAATCGAATGTGATATTTGTTTTGAATTTGTTGGATCATTCGATGTTTGAAATTCATGCGCGAGCGCCGATAACGTAAGCGGTTATCAAACGTATTGTGGTTGTAATATATGCAAGGAGTTTAGAGATACGTAGGTACAATGAATTATTTAATCTTTGTTTTTAGTTTTTTTTTCTAACAATTAGGTAGGCAGAACTGCCATCGGACTTCCACAACCAAATTGGCGATATCGAAATTCTGTAGTTAGGTTAGATAGACAGTTGTGGACTCCAACTACCCGTAACGACTGCCATAGATATTCGTATGACAACCGGGACCGTCGACTTAACGTGCTCTCTGAGGCCCGACCAGACCAGTGCAAATAGCCATAATCATGCAGACAAATACTTGCACTGAGCGGGGATTGAACCCGCGCCTCCTGCGTGCGTAAATAGGCCTAATAGTTGGAAGGCTTTGTCCTACTATTTCCACGCAGACCAGTCGGGTTGGTACAGGGTTTTATTTCGAGTTTTCCTTCTCTCGCAGTGATATCGTCTCCCACGAACGCCCTGTTGCTATGAGAGTATCCCTATGGAAAGAGGAATTGCCACCACCCTCTGACTTCTTGAACTTGAAACTAGCTTCCGGGCACAACCTCCCATGGCCGGTATGACGGTCTCTCAACCGTCTTCGCACACTGGTCGATCGGTCGAGGCAAAATCTATGCAAGTGGGGAATGCGAGAGGGGGGCCTAGCCGCTTGTGACTGGGGTGCCCCCGTGCAGTCCATGACGCACTTAGTTTCGTGCCACTTATGCCCTGCCTGGAGTGGTCTTGACATTGATGGATTATTGACAGGAAAGAAGAACATCGTCTGCGTTTTCCGTTAGTCGGTTCTTACGGCATGAGTTGGGGTGGTGGTATTCATTCTACGTCACCCCACTCAATATATTCTATGAATAGAAATAAATTCAAATGTATCGCGTACTGTATATAAGTAAAAGTGACGTCACTAAAGGTCGCGAGGTCATCCACTACGATATTCTGTGACGAATAAATATGTTTCAACGTTTTTAATCCTATTCTACATAACATAACATAAACTCACGCCTATATCCCCGAAGGGGTAGGCAAAGGTGCTAGCACCCACATTTCGCCAGTTTATGTTTAGGTCCCAATGTAATAGCTGGCAAGCCTATTGACACTAACCAGGCACTAATAAACCTGCGATAAATACACACATAACTTCGAAAAGCATCGAAAAGTCATTGGTGTGTGTCATGGTAAAACCTGGGATCGTACCTGAGACCTCGTGTCACCAGTCCATTACCCATACCACTAGGCTACAGCGGTTGTCTTTTTTAATCCTATTCTAATAAAGCAGAATTACGTTTTTAAAACGAATATTTATTACATGAGATCTCTATCTACCAGTGACGTCCATTTTACAAAACTATTGCCACTTGTCTAAGCCTGGCTTGCACGATCGTACTTTAACATTAACACTGCAGTTAAAATACCGGTCAGGTATAAAACAGGTTGCACCATTTGACAATTGTTGATATCACGTCATAACTTGACGCTAACTGTAACCGGCCACGCTCAAACGTCAAACTCTATCAAAAATATAACTATAACCGAGCTACTAATAACACTGGTGCAACACATTTAGCCAAACCATTAGAATCAATGTTACTGTTACTGTTAAATTTGACGGAAACCTTAACTTTAACAGGTAGTTGGAGCAACTAAGCCTAAGTTCTCAGGTTATTCAACGCGATCCTTATTAGAAGTGTGTTCTGCTTACAATAGCGTTTGTAACGAGATTGATATTTTTGGCTCATCTATGTGCTCACTGAAGCATTACCTAAGGGAGCATGTATAATGACTGAGCTGCTTCTTTGTTAATCCACCTTGTTCAATAATTGTGCAACAATGTACCCCTAGCTTTATTAAGATATGCATGCAGTGTTCACTTCCAGAAGGACAGACACTAACTATCACTTAAGATTTCACATGTTAAGCCACGCAATTATGTAGTGTGTGTCCAGTTTAGTGAACCTATTAAAAAAAAAAAAAAAAAAAAAGAAGTGACCGATGAACATTGGCGAACAAACAGTATATTCATTAATTATCATGTTATTGTGAACAGTGGGTGTGTCCCAGTCGGTAACAACTTGGTAACAAGGTGATTATTTCGCGTGCTGTGATATTATTTTAAAGTATGGTTAGCGAAACCTGGGTATTAACGCGATCACTACATAGTATAAAATAAAGTCGCGTTTTCAGTCCCTATTTTTCTTGTACCTTTGTATGCTTAAATCTTTAGAACTACGCAACGGATTTTGATGCGGTTTGTTTCAATATATAAAATGGTTAAAGAGGAAGGTTTATATGTATATAACATCATGCTACGACTAACAGGTGCGGAGCAGGAATGAAAAATGTTGCAAAAACGGGGTGACGCAGACGAAGTCGCGCGGGTCAGCTTGTCATATGATAAATACAATAATTTACCTTTCGATTTGATTGACGATTCGGCCTGTAGCCTTAGCACGAAATACTATCGAATTCGTAATATGAAGGTATCGACAGAACGGAGCATTGCGATTGGCGGGCTACACGCGCATACAGGTTCACAAGAGGCAGACTGCCAATCACAATGATCCGTTTTCTTTATACCTTTACATTACGAATTCGATAGGAGTTCATGCTAGTGCTACTGATTTGAACAATAATACGGGACTTCTTGTTATTGGTAGATATAAATTTTGAGGTTATACAAATCTATCAATAACATGTATTAGGTATGTGTTACCCAATAGACCGAGTATTTTGGCAAAGTAGCACAATGTCAACAAGTTCATGAATAATTAATATCATTTCGTAACTGTTAGCGAATATTATTATATTTTTTTTTTCATTCACGACTGCTCGCTCATCGCACTATAAGCTATGCCTTCCGGCTTTCCTTGGTGTTAACTTTTTTTTTGACAATCTACACAACACCACCAAGACCCATGGTTAGCATCGCGTAACTAGCGTGTGTTATGGGCTCTAGAATGCCGATAAACATACTTAGATTCTTCTTTTTGATATAGGTACACACATCAACAAAGTCTAGGGAACAAGGACATTTCTAGTTTTTATTTAAAAACCCTTTCTTGTAATAGTGAGTGTTTTATATCAATAGAAGGGTATTTTTATACCGTTTTTAATTTTAATTTTAATAAAAACATTCTCATATCAAAAAAATTTTTTTTAAGAAAGAATTGAATAGTGCCAGTATTGAGTATTACAACCTTCTATGATTAGGCACAAAAATAACGAGGTAGTAAGAAATACAGTAATTAACCGTACTTTAAACGTTTTTAATAATCTGTAGGACCTCCTAAAGCATTAGCAACAGCTCGACAACGGCGTGGCATACTTAGTATGAGATTGTCAATCATCGTCTGTGGAATATGGCTCCATACACTGCGAAGGTGTAAAAAAAGTTGTTCTTCAGTGTTCAGATTTTCCAAAGAATCACTGAAAGCTCTTCTCCCAAGCAAATCCCAGGCATGCTCTATGGGATTGAGGTCGGCAGACTGAGCAGGCCATTCCAACGTCGTAATATTGTGCTCGCTTAACGCATTGACCACTACCCTCGCGGTGTGTGACCGTGCATTATCTTGCATGAACATAAAATCTTGACCGAACTGCTGTCGATGAGGGATTACCATGGGGTGTATAACCTCCTGAATGTATTGGTTTGCATTCAAATTGCCCCGTATCCAAACGAGGTCGGTCCTTCCACCAAGGCGAATTCCAGCCCATACCATGATTGTTCCACCTTGGTAAGGATGAACTTCTTGCGGATTCTGGAGACGACTCCCACGTCCAGGAACTCGCCATATACGCACTCTTCTCGAATCAGGATGAAAACCGAAGCGAGATTCGTCGGAAAATAGAACCCGTGCCCATTGATGGTCGGTCCTCTGTAAATGTGCGTTAGCCCAAAATAAGCGACGACCTCGATTTCCACGTCGAAGAGCTGGAACCCTAAGCGGTCTGCGAGCATGAAGATTGGCTTCGTGTAGTCTTCTCCTGACAGTTTGATCGCTAATAGCCACTTGATGCTGAAACTGGAGGCTTGTGACCAACTGACGAGCAGTAATCGTGGGTTGCCGCCTTGCGGAATTTTGCAAGAAACGATCTTGTCGCGGGGTAGTAACCCTATTTCGTCCCCTGTGACGTTCGGCAACATCCCCTGTAGACCTGTAGCGTGCCCATAATCTGCAAATTACGCTTGTTTGGGTGTTGACAGCATCCGCTACGTCGCGTTGAGTTCGTCCAGCTTGCAGCATACCAACAGCTCTTAACATCTCTTCGCGACTTAAATGACGACGTGACATGATGACTACAGTCACAAAAATGCACAAACCATACGTAAAAGACGTATTATTGATAATAAACGTTATTTACAATCAAAGAAAATAATTTTTATTTTGCCTCAGAGAAACTGCACAATCAAACACTTAAAAGTTTTCCCTCCATATTCGAAAATCATTACTTATTTAAATTTATTTTTAAATTTCGAACAACTCTATAATCTACTTTATTCTATTTTTATTTATTTGCTGCCAGTTATTTGCAAAACAAGATTTATACGAAAAAAAAAATTGGGGTCATCTTGTTCCCTAGACTTTGTTGAGGTGTTTATATACGGAATACCTATATAATAGGTATACATACCTATATTTTACATACATCTATACTATTATATAATTGTAAAAAGTTTATGTTTGTCAGCGATGGACGCCAAAACTACTGAACGGATTTCGATGCAGTTTTTTCTGTTCGAAGTGGTTTGGTCCAACATAAAAACTTACGTTTCTTTGATTGCAATTAAGTAGAACCAGAGTTATGATTAGTAATAAAAAATTTAAGTTGCACAGATGGCGCTTATGTCGCGGTAACTGACAGCCACGCGGGCGAAGCCGGTGGCATAGGCTAGTTTCTTATAATTTTTAATCAAATTTTCTATCTATGGTTTATTACTATTGCACTGAACAGACATCGAACCCACAACTATCGATCGCTACAGCACACCGGTCATAAATACAAACTTCACAGTTAATTTGACCTCAATATAATTAACGATCCAATCGATAGAAATATCACGTGTCCATATTGACAACAAGAAGGTCATTGACGACTTTCCCGAACACGTTTCGTTCGTCGTCAGACCGGCAGCAAATCACGTCCCTCACTGACCTAGGACCTTTTATCACCCACGAGGGTTCTCAGTTATCATAAATACCTACTCGCAATTAAATTTAATATCTATATGTCTGCGATTTCAACTTAACAATGCGCATGCCACTATATTTTTTTTTTATTTAGGGCACGTCAATTTGGTCTATGGTAAGCTGAAAGCAAAGTCTCAGAAAAGAGGGTTACTATTACAAACACGTACAGTGTTACAATGGTGGCGCTCAGCTTGACAAATGACCATATCTGAAGGTGGACCACATTGCCCATCTCTTCAAAGAAACAAAAAGGATTAAGGGGGGGGGGGGGGGGCGGGATAGCTCAATGAACTATAGACTCTTCAAGGAGAGAGAGATGGGCAAATGGATGAATGGTCACCAGTGTCGTTGGTGGGTCATGCATCTGGTCTCCGATGTCCTCTTTTTGAAACAATAATAATATACAAGAACGCTCAGCTTAACGGCCTCATCAGATGCTTTTTCCCGGCCCGCATAAAGGACTGTAGGAAGAAGGTTACAACCTTAACTCGTGTATACAGAGGACTCATTCTCAATCTCAAGTAGATGTTATTGGAATATATCTTCGATCAAACAATTGTTTTAAAAAACGATCACATGACTAAGATCTCGCCTCTCTTGTGATCCTTTCATTCCTTTCATAAAAATCCTGAGATTTCTCTATCGATCGGTTGGATTTCTGAGATCTAAAGACAAATCCCTTTCGGGGAGTATATTATAATAGTCTATTAATTAGGATCAAAAGGATTGTAGGAAAACATGACTTCTATGTACGAATATACTAGATAACCAATTCAGAATAAAATAAAAAACAAAAAGGGTTATGGGTGAAGCGAAACTAAATTTCAAATTCTAAATTAGGAACGGTACACGAGTAACTAGTTGTTAGTTTACGAATTTTGACATCCACCCATATAGAAATAGTGTGTCTTTTACAATGTCATTGCATGACACCAACAGTTCAGTTTCGATCTAATCTCGATAACTGAAATGTCAAAAATATATTATTTATTAATATATTTTAGTTACGCAATTTCCAAGATCAAATAATGATCGTAATCGTTTTTGACATTTGGAAAATCAATTTTTTTGTTCCGTACTCTTGTGTTAACTATCTATGATGATGATACGCAAAAACTACTGAACGGATTTCGATGCGGTTTTTTTTAAAGGGGTTTGGTCCAACTTAAAATCTTACATTTTTTTGATTGCAATCGGTTCAGTAGAACCAGAATTGGGATTAGTAATATAGAATTTAAGTTGCACAGATGGCGCTTAGATCGCGATAACCCACAGCCACGCGGGCGGAGTCGCGGGCATAGGCTAACACTATTATATAATTGTTTTGTTTGTCCGCGATGGACTCAAAACTATTGAACGGATTTCGGTACATAGAAGTCATTGGTAGAAAAGGAAAAGGTGCTTACAAGGTGTAGTGGACCTCCGATGCAGCTGATACACTTGTGCCGTTTGAAGATATTGAGGAGCAGGATACCTGCGGGAGGAGGCAAGAGGTAAAGAACTTAAAGACAGGAAGAAGGTAAAGACTTAAGTGTTGCTATACTATCCACAGAACAGAAAAAAAGTAGTAGAAATGCGACACAATAGTTTCATTAGCGGAACCGTTGTCGCCAAACTCACACATACGACTGTTAATAATACCGCGCATTACTAGTAAATAATTGGTTTGAGTGGTGAAATTTACTAGTACTTTTAATGCCTTATTAGCTCAAATCATACGTACTATAAAACGAAAACACACTTAACCCTTTTTAAGGTAGTGGCAACTATACTATTATACCACCATTTTTTTAACCGTTCAAAACAGCGATTACTTTGCTATAGATAAAAAAGTATTTATGGTGTTTCATACTTTGGATCGAACAATCTTGAATATATACGAAAAATTTTAGATGTATTCTTACAAAAAGTTCCATATTGTCGAATTTATCCTTCGGTGCATAAATACGCACACATTGACACGCGTGCACCGACTTCAGCACATTTCCACTTGTTTTATTTTAACATTTTACTTTTGATTCCATTCTGACATTATTTTGATTTTATATTTTGACCTACATTGGGAACTTTAAAAAAAAAGTTACAGTTTTAGTTTAGTCACCGATATTCAATTGCAATATGATTTTTATTAAGCAGTATTAGAAAGAAACTGACGACCGTTTTAAAATCCCTATTGGCGTTTTCCCCGCGAAAGCTGCTGTCCACGTGTAGGTTTTGGACCAAACACCTCATATTCCTAAGCATCCTTACCTAGGAATAATAACATCAAGGGCACTTAAAATCACCCAATCGATATGCGCACGATCAGCTGTAGGATACCCGTCAGTGTCAATGTCAACGCAATGTCAGACTATAATTCACTCGCGGAGATACACATGAGCGGTTATGTCACGGTAATACTATCCATACTATATATAGTATTACCGTGGTTATGTTGATATCACGCGTTGGTGACCTGACTAATCTTTATGTAATCGTTTGCACTTATACACCACCTCACAGATGGCCTCTGGTGTGGCAGTAGCTAACGCGGCTGCTACGCAGGAGGTGCGGGTTGAATTCGTAAGGACGAAAAATGCTCTTTAAAAACCTGTAATACGTTACTTAGTGATAATGACAGAATATGTATACTACTGCAACGGTAAATATTGTTAACAGAATGTTATTTGTTACAATCTCAGTCAAAACCAGTTTCCGTTAACAAATCCGCTAGCCTTTATTCTTATTTTTCCGTCAACGCTGTACCCTAATCCGTTAGATCTTTTTTTTCCGTGCGCGAAATCTCACTGCTACCTATACCACCGAAGCCGGGAATAAATCCAAACTTAATTGAATGTTAGATTTTTCATTCTGCGGTAGCCTAGTGGTATGGGTAATGGACTGCTGAGACGAGGTCTCGGGTTCGATCCCAGGTTTACCATGGCACACACCAATGACTATTCGATGTTTTTCGAAGTTATGTGTGTATTTATCGCATGTTAATAAGTGCCCGGTTAATGGCAATAGGCTCGCCACCTATTACATTGGGACCTAAACTAGCGAAATGTGGGTGCTAGCACCTCTGCCTACTACTTCAAGGATATAGGTGTGAGTTTATGATATGTTATGTTAGATTTTCCATTTTAAAAATGACTACCAAAGGTCCGTGGACTGGATACGGGTGGCAGAGGATCGAGGCCAATGGCGCAAGTAAGGAGAGGCCTATGTCCAGTAATAGACAGCGATCGGCTCATTGATTGATTATGAATATTATGATTATTTATTCAAGTAACTTACAAGTTAGAAACTCCATTTTTAAAATGACTACCACAGGTCAAATACGTAATATGTAATACTAGTAAGGCCATCTTGCGAACTTATTTTGAAGTTCATAATATCTCTATAGACCACTTTGCAAAATAACTTATCGTAATTTTATTTATCACACCGCCATCTATGTTATTTACGTCGAACTGATACCGTGTTGATAAAGTTAATAGGTAGATTATCAATTAGCAAAGTTCTATGGTTTGTAAAAAAACACGTCTATATGACTTCACCTCGCCTAATGGTAAACTAAAGGCTAAGTCCCAGGAAAGAGGTTAACTACTTATAGCTAGCAATACAATGGTGACGCTCAAGTTGACGACGACGTCATCAGTAGCTTTAGTACGAAATACTATCGAATTCGTAATGTAAAGGTATCGACAGAACGGAGCATTGCGGTTGGCGGGCTACACACGCACTCAGGTTCACAAGAGGCAGACTGCCAATCACAATGCTCCGTTATGTCGAAACCTTTACATAACGAATTCGATAGGAGTTCATGATAATGCTACAGATGCTTTTTCTCGCCCCGCTTAAAGGACCTGGGCAGCCTGGGTGCTATTGGACCATTGGTGCCAAAAGGTTCTCGAATGGAGTCCACCTACCGGTAGACGATGCGTAGAACTACTCCCGCGAAATGGACGGACGACATAGTTCAGAGTCGGGGGTACCCATTGGATGCAGACCAGTATCTCCCATCCTAATTGAGCAGTCCGACTGGGGAAGTACCTCCGCCCTACAGAATACCGCGGCTAATAATAACCTTGTGTTGTGTTTCCGGCGGTGAGTAGGATAACCAGAGCTTACTGGAAAGGTTTTGTGTTGTCAGTGGGAGGACCGAGAAACCCTTCTTTGTCTTCTGCACTGACAGCACAGAGACTCTCTTCCCCTTCCCCCTCTACTCTATATGGTCGGCAGCACGAATGTGACGCCCCTGGTGTTGCAAACGTCCATTGGCCACGGTAACCACTATCAATCAGGTGGGCCACGTGCTTGTCTGCCACCGAAGCGGTATTAAAAAAAACTTCAACCGGTCGGATAGGAGATGGATGGGGAGGAATATGTTCAGCAATGGATGTCCTATGGCTGAAATGATGATGGGTCCGTTCCGTCAGAAAATATAGCAATTGGTACTCACCTAACAGCATCCCGCAGGGTTGCGGAAGCGGTCAGGCGCTGATGAGGAAGTCATCAGGGTTTCCGTCTTGTCACCGAGCAGCCATTCTTCTGATTCCTGTGGACAAAGGTTTCCAGTTGAACTCCTCAGAATTTTACGTCAGAAATGTTTCGGATAATACCCAGGTTTTTCCTACTACAACATGGGGTTCTTCACGAAGGGCTTTAGGAGTCTACAGGGTAGACAGGACAAGTGTAGCGCCCCTGGTGTTGCAAACGTCCATAGACGGTGACCATTTTCCATCTGGTGAAACGTGTGCTTGTCTGCCATTTAAGTGGTATAAAAAAATTGACAAAAAATGCGCCCAGCCCTCAATAAAAAGCGGTATATTTTCAATCACTATACATTTGTTCTAAAAAAATTAAAAAATCGAAATAAAACCCAGTACCAAGTACCAACCCGTCTGGCCAACCAGGAAACAGCAGGCCTAAGCGAAGCTGAGTGAAGTTTAAATATAACCTCAAATTTCTCATAAAAATCATTTATTTGCAGTTATCTAAATCTAAACTAATATTATAAAGAAGAGAAATTTGTATTTTTGTATGTGTGTATGTTTGCAATAAATAAACACAAAAACTACTGTGCCGATTTTAAAAAGCCTGTTCCCTTAAGAAAGCTACATTCACTCTGAGTAACATAGTCTATATTTATTGCTAGTAGGAGGGGACGTAGTAAGCCTTCCCGAAGAGCGAAACCTATGCTCGGGCCCTCTCCGTGAGTAGCGGCGCTGCCGTGAAACAAATTAGTACACCACGAAGGCAACTGCGGAAACTATTGATGATAAACAAAAGTGTATTTTTTGCCGCACCATTAAGTCTTGGAATCCTTTATCAGCGCACATGTTTCCATCTTCCTACAGTCCCGGGTCCTTTAAGCTGATCTGATCTGATGAGGCCGTCAAGCTGAGCGCCACCATTGTAGAACTGTACGTGTTTGCAATGGTGACCCTCTTATGAGACTTTGCCTTCAGCTTAACATCAGGTGAGGTCATGTCAAATTGACGTGCCATAAATAAAAAAAAAGTACGTTCTACGCGATAACCCACATCCACGCGAGCGGAGCCGCGTGCTACAGCTAGTTTATTATTATAATGACTTTCATTGTCAAGTCTCAATAACAAAACGGTTTTATATAACAATGAAAGATAGGTATACTAAAATAACTGCTCTAAAAAAGGTTATATACAATCTGTAACGATCTAAGATGCCAGATAAATCTTGATTATGTGCATAGGTATGAAAAGATAATTCAAAAGAACTGACAAAGATCCTCGTTAGCTGCTATACAAATTTCTGAATATTTTCTGAATAACGTTTTCCTTATAATATAAACAAGCAATAACCCGCGTCTTCGCACGCGTGGATATCGGTTATCGCATAGAACATACTTTTTTTCCATCTATACTAATATTATAAAGAGAAAAGATTTGTTTGTTTGTTTGTTTGTAACGAATAGACTCCGAAACTACTGGACCGATTTCAATAATTCTTTCACCTTTAAAAAGCTACAATATCTAGGAGTATCATAGGCTATATATCATCACGCTACCATCCAAGGGAGCGAAGTAATAATCAAAAATTGCAATCGATCCGGTAAATTTCTATATATTGGTGCTAATGTCGACAGCAAGGAAAAGTAGTATAGAGAGGCAAGTAGACAATCGAGTAGAGTCGTACAACGCGATAATCGGCACAGTCATCAATAATTTCCGCAGCGCATGCAACTAAAGACATTTTAGGGTAATTTTTTACACATTGAGTTACTTTACTTAAGTTTATTAAGGATTCGTAATCTTTTTTAGCAATAAATATAGCCTATGTTACTCAGGTAGAATGTAGCTTTCCAATGGTGTAAGAATTTTTGAAATCGGTACAGTAGTTTTTGAGTTTATTCAATTACTAGGTGACCCGCGCAACTTCGTCTGCGTCACCCCGTTTATGCAACATTTTTCATGCTTGCTCTGCACCTGTTGGTCGTAGCATGATGTTATATACATATAAACCTGCCTCTTCAACCATTCTATCAATTAAAAAAACCGCATCAAAATCCGTTGCGTAGTTTAAAAGATTTAAGCATACAAAGGGACATAAGGACATGAAAAATAGGGACAGAGAACGCGACTTTGTTTTATACTATGTAGTGAAGTACAAACATACATACACACCCGCACACAAAAAATACGATTTTTTCCTCTTCATAATATTAGTGTAGATGAAGATAATGAAACAGAGAAACACGAACTTTACCCCCACCGCCTAAAAGTAATATTATTTCAATCTTAGTTTACTTTCAAGTGAGATTCGGGCTCAGACTGTCGTCCATCGATATTTGTAAACTGAATCTTGTAAGGCAAGTGTAAAATTTAAGAAATAATATAACATAAACTCGCGCTTATATCTCTGAAGGGCAGAGGTGCTAGCACCCACATTTCGGCAGTTTATGTTTAGGTCCCAATGTAATAGGTGGCGAGTCTATTGCCATTAACCGGGCACTTATAAACCTGCGACAAATACACATATAACTTCGAATTAGTAGAAGTCATTATTGTGTGCAATGGCGCAATGGTAAAACCTGGGATCGAACCCGAGACCTCGTCTCAGCAGTCCATTACCCATACCACTAGGCTACCGCGGTAATTAAACAAGTAAATCCAAATCGCACTACAACTATTTTCAGTGGGGACGCCGTTCTGAAGGTTTATTTCATCCATTTCCCCTGTAACGACACCCAGACGTTTCTATGACAACCGGAACCGACAGCTTAACGTGTTCTACGAGGCACGACCAGACCAGCGAAAATAGCCATATTCATTTACACTGAGCCCGAGCGACATCTACGTCAACTCCTAAGTTTTTCTTCCCATTTTGGACTGTGTGTGCTAGCATAAAGTTATCCTTACGCCGCGTCTACATTTACGTAACATTTTACCGTGACCGTGTCAGAGGTGTGTGTCCGTCGCATATTCAGCTGCGTGATAGCTGAATGAAACCATATCGATCGACTGGTGGCCGTGCATACTGTATGCTAAAAGAGAAAAGGCAGACATTTTGGATACTACAAAATGTCCGCTTTTTCCCTTCTAGCGTACAGTGTGCCGTGTCAACACAACTCTAGTTTGTGTGCCCATGTGCCACAAGTTGTTATGTCCACACTCAACGTCATGTCTTGATGCCACGCTGTCCGGTCCGCTGTTCATGTCAGAAATCTGTATATTAAGATGGACGGACTCACTGCGAACGCTCTCTCTCACGGCTACATAGAAAATATTCATATACAGTGTGTTACCTTCTAAATCTACTCAATCATTACACTTAACATCATAAAATATTACTTTTTGAACAAGACATGACGTTGAGTGTGGACGTAACATCTTGTGGCACATGGGTACACAAACTAGAGTTGTGTTGACATGGCCACCAGTCAATCGATGGTTGCCAGTAAGTTCAGCTAACACGCAGCCGAAAACACAACGAACACGCACTTCTGACACGGTCACGGTAAAACGTTACGTAAATGTAGACGCGGCATTTGAAGATGATCCGTTCGTTTTATTATATCACATCACTAAATAAAGATAGTTCGGTAATATGATACTACATTAAGTATGTACGTTATTTACTTGTGCGCCGAATTTATCCACGCCATCTTTTTATGACGAACGTGCTAATATTCGCACCAATGAGTGAGCATTAGCTGTGTTGATTTTGTTCATAATAAGTATATGTTAGCGTATAAGATCAAATAAGGACCCGGCCCACAGACACAATACTTATTTCTGTGCGGAAATCCCCAGCGAGTGGTTATGTCGGACTCGAACCGACCAAAACCGCACGGACATCTCGGGCCATCAATTCCCGAGGTGGAGGTAGCCTCTGACTGAGGTCATCGATGGTTCACATGGGTGTGGGACTGTGGTGTCCCCATCATTATAGGGAGGGCATTGCACCGCCGCTGCGGCCTACTTCTGCTAGGGCGACATTCGGTTCCACCTGTCACCTGGGCCCTCATAGAGGACATAGGTCATTCTACAGCATAGCCAACACTGACATCATTCTCTGAACCTTTTTCCCAACTCAGTTGGGGTCGGCTTTCCAGTGTAACTGTGATGCGGCTGAACTTCGATATTTTCCGTGAAGCGACTGCTATTTGACCTCCACAACCAATGGTCCAATGACCAATGGCGATATCGAAGTTCCAATATAATAGACAACACTGACAATGAAACTATTTATTTTGACTATTCCAATCCCGGGAATAGGTTCCCATGGGACGCACGCGGGTGGAGTCGCGTGCAACAGCTAGTAAGGGACGTAGTAGTAAGCCTTCCCGAAGAGTGAAGCCTATGCTCGGGGCTTCTTTTTGAGTAGCGGCGCTGCCGTGAAACAAATTACTACACGACAATAGCAACTTCAAATTGCCGTCGATGTTACACAATTTTACAAAAGAAGAAGCTATTAAAAAATTACTGGCAGTCTGCGTGTGCGTGAAGCTAATAAAATTAATAATTAAAAAAAAAACTCAATAGAGAACATGGATTCAAACAATCCGGGAATACTCAAATCGAAAAACAATGTCGTTAAAATAAACTGACACAGTGTTGTGTGTTGCCAGCCTTATCATTATTATAAAAGTAATGGAGGGTAGGAGCACAAAAATTATCGCATCTCCTTACGGCACTCGCCGGAAAGTCAACTTGTGCGTGATTGCGAGATTCCAACGAAAAGAACACAGATTGGGGCAAGGCATTCCACTCTTTCCTGATACTGTAAGAATTTTTCTTATCTTAATACCCTAAAAATAGTGAAAGCATAATATGCATGAAAAAGGTGAAGTGCTTCGGTGGGTACTTTAAACAGTCGGTCTCAGTTTTCATACAACTATTTATGGTCATTACTGGTACTTGGGGCCCAAAAAAGTCTAACTATAACATTTGCAGGGTGGTAGGGCAGGTGAGGTTTAGGTGATATTATAGTGTAACATTTTTACATAATATTGCTATAAGGTGGGCCATATCTTTTAAGATAACCACCCTCCGCCCCCATAAAAAAAACCTATAAAAACAAATATAATTATGTAACTTCAAAGTATTATGTCATTTTACTAATTTGTAAGCCAAATGGTATGGGTAATGGACTGCTGAGACAAGGTCTCAGGTCTAATCCCAGGTTTTATTTTTTGATGCTTTTCGTAGTTATGTGTGTATTTATCGCAGGTTCATAAGTGCCCGGTTAATAGCAATAGGCTCACCACTTATTACATTGGGACCTAAACATAAACTGGCGAAATGTGGGTGCCTTTATGCCCTTCGGGGATATAGGCGTGAGTTTATGTTATGTCATATTTATAATAAATAAATTTTCCACGCTTTATTGTACACCTAGTAAAAATGCATAAATAAATCAAATTACGATAATAAAAAAAATTTAAAAGTCATTTATTTTGTACAGACCACTAAACTGCACTTACTAAACATCAATACCAACAATATTTTATAAATTAGTATAGTAGTTTTTAGTTTAGTTAGGAAAAAGTGAACGTTTTGAATCTACACTTTGTGTAAAGATAATAATATATGTCACTCACATATTTTGTTCCTTTAAGTATAACTTTATGATTAAAACAGACTGAATAAAGTAACTATGTGTTCTAAAAGAAGTTTGTACAGTTACAAGGTATTCTTCACCGACTTAAAAATGAAGAAGTTTTTCTTATATGAATGTTTGGTCCGAAGTTTACATTTTTTGTTCTAAGTAGTTCACGTACACAAGGCAAAACTATTTAGCATAATAGCGGTTTTTTGCTCGACTTCCTATAAGGCTAACTAAGCATATGTAGTAGATTTGTAATACTTTTAACTACAAACAGCGAGACGTCTACAGAAAACCAGTTTCACAACTTTGACGTTGTTTATCTCTAAGATGAATGAAAGTAGGCCTCGAAATGATGTAATACCATTTAAAAAATACTACTAACGGATCATTTGCAACGTCTATTTATCTCAATGTAGACATTTACGTAAAATATTTAGATACTAAGATAAGTATGTAGTAAACAAACTAATGCACTTATTTCATTTGCAATTACGACCATTATTCGTTTTAAAACTTACCGGAAATTTGTAATAAAGTGTCTTTGGTGCACTACTAGATTTTACTCGTAAATCAACGTGGAAAATTGGAATTGGAAAGAAAATTAACAGTGAGCAGTCTTCCAACACATTGACATTGAAATAAAGCACAGGTTATATATGGCAAAATAAATCAAAAATAGAGTACGTATATTAATAATCTACACATACCCAAACTATGTAATCTGTGCCAAAACTACTAATTACTAAAAGCAATAAACTGCCATATAAGAAAACTTTTGCTTTGAATTCGTTCTTTGTTTGAGTCGTTGTAACTTCAGGTCAGTGGTCGTTGTAATATGAGACAATCAAAGGATGAAAGGATGCAAACATATTCTTTTCAATCTCATGAGTTTATTTACGGATAATAATTTTAATACAAAATATTTTGTATCATGCATTGAACTGCACTTAGTAGTTTTACTACTCCATACTCTGGTAGCCCTGTTATGAAATGTCAAAAATTTTCGCACGCCATTGTGTGCGGATGTTACCCATTTTTTAAACTACAAAATACTTGTTAAATTTTAACAATAATCAAAATTTAACAGTCAAAATAGATTTGTTTAACGAAAATGGGGCTGCCAGGGTGCAGTATACCGGAAGATGATCTTCCCCAGTGCTGGTCGGACGATGTTCGGATGAACGCACTTTTTGCACCTTTTCGGATAAAGACGACGAATCCTGAATCTTGGGATATGAAAATGAAGTTTTGGTCAGACATGCTTCGGCTGTGGTGTAAACATAAAAAAGATCCCATTGTATCTGCGGCAGATGCAAGAGCTGCTTTTAACAGAAAAGGCAGAACACCAGCGTGTCTTGATATTGTTGTCGAAGAAATGTTAAGGTGAGTTTTTATGTGAACTTTTTCATTGTTTATTTATTTTATGGTAGTGGTTCCTGGACTAAGATATAAGGCTGTTTTCTACGCCACAATAAACATCCTTGTCAAAGCCTGCTTGACGGTAATCGCCTCGTTCTCTTTCACATGGGACCTATTATTTTTATTATTTCCAGCGGGAACGCCGTTGGCCGGACGGACAACCCACCCACGATTCTTGTGGGCCACTTCGTCCTTTTCCCCATTCACCCTAGGGGAGTATGGTTGATCCTCGTAATGGCACCTCTTTCCCAAATCAAAGTTTGGGAAATGTGGTTACTGCACCTCTTTCTTCCGGCATTTACGGATTTACGACGTTTTTGTTTCGAAGCAAACAAAACCTTGGTTGATATTTTGATTAAAATTATCTTTTTAAACCTTGAGATTTTTTTTAATAGCACCATTTATATTCTATTTATTCTTGTATTCGGTGATAAATGCTGTTCGTCGAATTAAGAGAGTTTAGTCTACTAATAAATAGTATATTTCACTGATATTTTAAATTTATATATTATAGATTCTTTTGAAATTAGAATTATCAATTCCAATCACATCACATTTGAGCACAAAGGATTGCATCACAACTCAATTATCTAGCTGCGGATCATGGTTTTGGTCAATTGGTTTCATGGTCTACATTTGCTCGAAAATAGATTACAAAACTAAATGTCACTCTTTCAACTTTAATTTCTTAAAATGACTTGCAATTTTGTCAATCTCTAGAAAAATATGGTAAATGTAATATAAAATTAATGGCATAATGGCAATGTCAAGTTTTTCAAGATAATCTACAAGAGCCATATTAGTCACGATCACGACAGTTTAACCGAAACCGCACTGCAACGCCACCATCAACGGCAGATGGTTGCGTACGCCCGTACTCACCAATGTCTACTACTTAGGGTGCACAGGCCCGATTCCCTCCTAAGCTGACATCTTTGTTTCTATGTGACTCTTTGATTCCACTTCTTCAAGTGGAATGTACATATTTGTCGGTTTTAGTAGTTTAGAGAACGTAACTAACTTAAATGACGTTATAACTTGACACTGTTGTTGTGTGTTAACTGTAACCGGCTGGCCTCGACCAGTTACTGTTAATTGTTAACGCCAAATTCTATCAAAAAGATAACTTTAAAAGATAACCAAGCTGCTAATTGGTGCTGCACACTGGTGCAACACATTTAGCAGAAACCATCAATGTTTTAGTTTAATAATACTACTTACTACTTCCAATGGTGACACGTTGACTGGATGGGTCCTAATTTAGTTAGTAATTAGAGGTAGATAAAAACTATAACAGTAAATTGCAATTACGGTTTTAATTATTACCAATTGTAATTGGTACTTAAATTTTTACCTATCTTTATGTATAACTCGATTCTAAAAGTGTGTACCTATGTCAATGAACTCTTATATCGTCATATAAGTCTGTTAGTATAAAGAATATGACTAATTGTTTTTGAAAAAAAAAATTTCATGTATGTACAGTAGAACTCAAAAGTGCAGTAGCAATCCTACGCAACTATAGCGTCAACATTCTGACGCTACTTGTGACCTTTTTCTTTTAAGACAAGCCAGCGTCGCCTCGTATTGCATAGTAACATTATACACACATATAAGCGCGCCGGCCGCACGCTAAACCATTTTGAGCCTTGATGTGCTAAAGCACTTATGAGCTCTGACTGTACACATGATGGTATCTCCCATCCCAATTGAGCAGTCCAACTGTGGTAGTCACACCGCCTTACAGAATACCGCGGCTAATAATAACCTTGTATTGTGCTTCCGTTAGTGTGTAGGTTAGCCAGAACTCACTGGAGAGGTTTTCTGTTGATCAGTGGGACAACCGAGAAACCTGCTTTGACTGCACTGACAGCACAGACTCTTAACCTGCATATTTCATGAAGCAATTTGTTTGTTCCAAACATGCGATCGGTTTTAGTTAAACCATAAGCAGTTTTTTAAAGAGTTGCTTGGCGTGTTGGACAGTTAGGCTGCCCTCATTTTAAAAACATAATACTCATAAATTCACGCCTTTATCTCCGAAGGGGTAGGCAGAGGTGCTAGCACCCACATTTCGCCAGTATATGTTTAGGTTTCAATGTAATAGGTGGCGAGCCTATTGCCACTAACCGGGCACTTATAAACCTGCGATAAATTGACACATAACTTCTAAAAACATCGAAAAGTCATTGGTGTGTGCCATGGTAAACCTGGGATCGAACTCGAGACCTCGTTTACCTGCCCTCATTTTATTTTCTCTTATAAGTTATCCCAGGTGTGCAGTCTTATTAAACGTAATATCGCAATAAAAATAAAGGAGTTTCATCCCGCGCACGCTCAAGCTGTGGAATGAGCTCCCTGCCGTGGTTTTGCCCAAGCGACTACAATATGGGGTTCTTCAAGAAGGGCATTAGAAGGTTTCTACAGTATAGTCAGCACGTGTGTGGCGCCTCTGGTGTTGCAAACGTCCATAGGCCACGGTGACCGCTTCCCATCAGGTGTGCCGTGTGCTTGTCTGCCACCTAAGTGGTATAAAAAAATGTGTTATTTTTGTTGACAGTAATGGAGATTTGTGTCCATTGTCCAAGTATCACCAGATACTGCACAATGGTCCTGAAGGTTGGGTGAAGTGGGGTGCGCGTCTCGCCTTCAGACCGGCCGCCTTCGCCCTGACAGCGGTAGCGTCGTTCCTTCCTGCAAGACAATCTTTAGACAGCGATGGACTGCCTAAAGCCAGTATCGATTCTACACAACGACTCGTGTTGGAAAGTGCTGTGAAGGTAATTTTTTTTCTAGTTGTCATTGTGTGCCCTATTTTTATTTTATCGTGCGCAAAACCCCCACGGATACCACCTCCACCAAAACCGATTGAGGTGATTATGTCGAACTCGAACCGACCAAAACGCACGCCGTCCAAGGGTCCTTGATTGCCGGAGGTGAGATTATACAAGACATATCTCTCGCACCCCGTGGTACAAAATACAATAAATTAAAGATTCATGAAATGTAAAAGCACTGCGGTGGTATCGAAGGGAAAATTAATTACCCACCGTACCACCAGGTAGGGTTAGTGGTACTATGGGTCAGAGGCGCCTCAGATCCATAGTCTTTTCAATTGTTACCTGTTAAATATAAAAAGTTGTATGTATGAATATGGCTGTTTGCACTGGTCTGGTCGTGCCTCGGAGAGCTTGTAAAGCCGTTGGTCCCGGTTGCCATACAAACATCTATGGCAGTCATTGCGAGTAGTTGAAGCCCTCAAAAAGTCCAACCAGTCTAACTTGGAACCTCGAAATCGCCATAGGTTATTGGACCATTGGTTGTGGAGGTCAGATGGCAGTCGCTTCACGGAAAATATCGAAGTTCAGCCGCATCACAGTTAGACTGGAAAGCCGACCCCAACTGAATTGGGAAAAAGGTTCAGAGAATTATGTTAAATATAAATGTTAGTCTTACAGTATATTTTCTGTTAACAGGATCAAGCTACAGAACTTCTACAGAAATATCCATCGGATGCCGACCGCATTGGCACGATTGAGGAGCATATGCGCAATTGTGAGTGGAGTCAGAGCAGGGAGACGTTCGAACTACTGCTAGGATACCTCGTGTCACAAGGATGTGCTGTTAAGAAGGGAGACGTTGTGAAACTAGGTGAGGCATAAAGTTAACCTTTGAGATTATTTATACTCTTGATTGATGACACTTGGTGGAACTTATTGTTATACATTATTGATAAAACACTTGTACTTCTCCACTGTATTTATTATTGTCCCAATATAATATGTGGCGAGTCTATTGTCATTAACCGGGCACTTATAAACCTGCGATAAATATACACATAACTTCGAAAAGCATCGAAATGTCGTTGGTGTACCATAGTAAAACCTGGGATCGAAACTGAGACTTCGTCTCAGCAGTCCATTACCCATACCACTAGGCTACCGGGTACGTGGGAGTCCCATTGCATTCCAATCTATCTAAACTCAATCAATCAATCAGCCTATCGCAGTCCACTGCTGGACATAGGCCTCACCCAATGTGCTCCACTGCTCCCTATCCTCCGCCTTCCGCATCCAGTCTGTCCCAGCCGCCTTTTTCAGGTCATCAGTCCATCTCATCATCTAGGAGGCGTCCTACCTTCCGTTTGTCCACTCGAGGACTCGTTTGCTCCAGCGACCATCGGTCCTCCGACAGATGTGGCCAGCCCACTGCCACTTCAGCTATCTAAAATATTCATTGATATTTAACTTTGCTTTTCGAAGTTATGTGTGTATTTATCGCAGGTTTATAAGTTCCTCGGAGAGCACGATAAGCCGTTGGTCCCGGTTGCCATACAAATATCTATGGCAGTCGTTACGGGTAGTTGGAGCCCTCAAAAGTCCAACCAGCCTAACTTGGAACTTCGATATCGCCATTGGTCATTAGACCATTGGTTGTGGAGGTCAGATGGCAGTCGTTTCACGGAAAATATCGAAGTTCAGCCACATCACAGTTAGACTGGAAAGCCGACCCCAACTGAGTTGGGAAAAAGGTTCAGGGAATGATGATTCATTGATATTTAACAGCGGATGGTGCGAAGAAAGTGGAACCGGTAACAGAATCAGACGAAGCATATGTTAGACTAGTGAGTGCGGAGCGTCGTCTGGCGAGTGACGAGGCGAGGCTCACGCGGGACCGAGCCGCCTCGCACCAGGACGCCGCTGCTGCATTACGCCTTGGGGATAAACTCACGGTACGTACTTTCACATAAAGGTGCGTCCAGATTTATGACATTAACAGCTGGACAGCGAGGCATCAAGACAGGACGTTGTGTATATAACAACTTGTGGCACAAAACACAGGGCATTAGATGCCCTTCTTTTTTTTTTTCTAATTTATGGCACTTCAATTTGACTTCACCTCGCCTGATGTTAAGCTGAAGGCAAAGTCTCATGAAAGAGGGTCACCATTACAAACACGTTCAGTGTTAGAATGGTGGCGCTCAGCTTGACGGCCTCATCTTGCTTTTTCACGCCCCGCTTAAAGGACCCGGGACTGTAGGAAGAAGGCAACACGTGCGCTGGCAAGAATTTTCAGGACTTAATGGTGCGGTAAAGGAAAGAGTCACCGAACCGCTTGATTTTTGATGGAATATTCTGTACCGTATGCGAGTGACATCTAAGCCCTGCACGTGTTGTCCTGTGTAGGAAAGGGGTTCTTGATATTCCCCCTATGTAACGCCCACTTCTATATCAATTATTATGTGTCACTCGAGAGCTTTTGTGTTGTCAGTAGGAAGACCGAGAAAATTTAAGCATACCAAGGGACATGAAAAATAGGGACAGAGAACGCGACTTTGTTTTATTTATATTACGTAGTGATAACTCTTGTTACCCAGGCAAAGAAACACCTCCGTCGCAAGCACATCATCCAACAGAAGCTGGACCGGTGTACCGCGGCCTTGGAGAACGTTCACCAACTGCTGCAGCAGCTGAGGGAAGTCGCCGTCAACGTCGCCATCGTTGACACTTACAGGTTTGGTTTCTTTTCGTTAATTTTTTTGATACTTGGGTATAAGGAAAACACTCTGAAGGTTTGTGTTGTGTGTGAAGTGTTTGTGTTTGTTTGTGAGACGGCCTTCACCTTACCATTGGGCGAGGTGAAGCCAAATTGTAGTGTAATGCGTAGTGCCCTATACAGGGTGTAAGGGGAACGCTCCCGAAGCCGAAGGCCCCTGGTAGTACTCATGGTACACAGCATATTGACGTTAAAAAAAATTACCGGAACGCAATTTTTTTTTTAACCGATTAACTTGCGTTCTTCACTCTCGATCGTGTTAGTATAGCCGAATGAATCTTTTCTTTTAATTCTCTTTAGTTGTTTTTACTCTTTAGTTACTTTGTATCGTATCAGCAAATCTAAATGAAAATAAAATTTCATCTTCCAAATAATTTTATAGTCGCTTTTTTAGCATTTTTTTATTTTTTTTTTATTTATGATACATCCACACCTCGCCTGATGTTAAACTGAAGGCAAAGTCTCATGAAAGAGGGTCACCATTACAAACACGTACAGTGCTACAATGGTGGCGCTCAGCTTGACGGCCTCATCAGATGCTTTTTCACGCCCCGCTTAAAGGACCCGGGACTGTAGGAAGAAGGAAACTTTCCATAGGTCATGATAACCACTTTCTTTCCGTAAGCCGTGTGTTTGTGTACCACCTAAGTGGTATAAAAATTCTTGACGTCAAAGTTTCCAATGCAGCAAGGATAAGCAGAATCGTATTGTAAAATGTTATATTTTTCCTCAGGACCACTTCTGAAGCCATGAAACAGAATATGAAAGAAAATGGTCTGACTGAAGACGCTGTACACGATACAATGGACGATTTGAAAGAGGTGAGGCTTTTCAAATTCTAATCATTTTATAAATAGACTGACCCGCGCAACTTCGTCTGCGTCACCCCGTTTTTGCAACATTTTTCATTCCTGCACCGCACCTGTTGGTCGTAGCATGATGTTATATACATATAAACCTTCCTCTTTAACCATTCTATCTATTAAAAAAATCCGCATCAAAATCCGTTGCGTAGTTTTAAAGATTTATGCATACAAAGGGACATAGGGACAGAGAAAGTGACTTTATTTTATACTATCTAGTGATTATGTCTAAACATAAACTCACGCCTATATCCCCAAAGGGGTAGGCAGAGGTGCTATCACCCACATTTCGCCAGTTTATGTTAAGGTCCCAATGTAATAGGTGGCGAGCGTATTGCCATTAATCGGGCACTTATAAACCTGGGATAAATACACACAATTTCGAAAAGCATCAAAAAGTCATTGGTGTGTGTCATGGTAAAACCTGGGATCGAAGACCTCGTCTCAGCAGTCCATTACCCATACCACTAGGCTACCAGTTTAATATTGTTTTAAAATTTTGTACATAGGTAATGGACTCATACAATGAAGTAGAAAAAGCTCTCGGCACGACAGTAGAAGACATTGATGCAGCAGACCTGGAGGAGGAGCTGGAGATCTTGCTGTCATCGCCCGGCGCGCCCGGCGGGGGAACCCCCGGCAAGGAGGATAGGAAACAACGTGAGTTTCTTAATATATACTTTTTTTTATGGCACGTCTATTGACTTTACCTCACTCGATGTTAAGCTGAAGGCAAAGTCTCATGAAAGAGGGTCACCATTACAAACACTTTCAGTGCTACAATGTTGGCGCTCAGCTTGACGGCCTCATCAGATGTTTTTTCACGCTCGAAGGACCCGGGACTGTAGGGAGAAGGAAACACGTGCGCCGGCAAGGAATTCCAGGAGTTAATGGTGCGGCAGAGGAAATACTCACCGAACCGCTTGGTTCTTGATGGAATATTCTGTACCACTTTAGTGGCAGATAAGTACGCGGGCGCCTAATGGATAGTGGTTACCGTGGCCTATGGGCGTTTGCAATACCAGGGGCGTCACATTTGTGCTGCCGACCATATAGAGAAAAGGTGGGAAGGAGAAGAGAGGAAGGGGTGAAGGAGAAGGTTAAGAGTCTCCTTACTGTCAGTGCAGAAAATAGGGTTTAAGGTTTCTTGATCTTCCTACTGAACTGAACTTAAATAAAAATCTTTAGTTTAAACTAGACACCTTTTCCCCTAAATATGGGAAAAAAATTGTGCTGGTATACTTGATTTTAATTTTTTAATTAAATCGAAATGTTCTTAAATGTCAGTGTAAATGTAAACCTTTGAGAATGCCGCAAGATGAAACCGGTTAGGTACAAAATAAATACAGTGGAGAAGTACAAGTGTGCTATCAATTATGTATAATGTGACAGTTACAATTATATATTAACTAGCTGACCTGCGCAACTTCGTCTGCGTCACTCCGTTTTTGCAACATTTTTCATTCCTGCTCCGCCAGTTGGTCATAGCATGATGTTATATACATATAAACCTTCCTCTTTAACCATACTATCTATTAAAACCGCATCAAAATCCATTGCGTAGTTTTAAAGATTTAAGCATACAAAGGGACATAGGGACAGAAAAAGCGACTTTGTTTTATACTATGTAGTGATTTCAACGTATTTCCCTACAGCATCTTCAGCCAAGTCCGTTCCCAAGCCGCTGGAGCGCGACTTCGTGTTCGATGGCGAGGCGCGGATGTTGGCGGAGCTGAACCAGCTCGACATCGAGGACGGGAGCCCTCGCGCCAGGAGGAAGAAGGCGGCCGAGGCCGAGGCAGAGGCGGTGGCAGTTCCACGTGAGTCCAAATCAAAATCAAAATCAAAATCAAAATCAAAATCAAAATCAAAATCAAAATCAAAATCAAAATCAAAAATCATTTATTCTGCATAGACCAGTAGACGGCACTTACAAAACGTCAATATCAACAATATTTTATCATTTAAGTGGACCACCGGTTCGAAACGCGGCCCCGACTTGAAAAGACTCCGGCAAGAAACTCAGCGGGCTTTTTTTTTTGGTCTATTTACAATCATTTACTTTTCTTTTTATAATATCACGCCTATATCCCCGAAGGGGTAGACAGAGGTGCTAGCACCCATATTTCGCCAGTTTATGTTTAGCTCCCAATGTAATAGGTGGCGAGCCTATTGCCATTAACCGGACACTTATAAACCTGCGATAAATACACACATAACTTCGAAAAGCATCGCAGTCATTGGTGTGTGCCATGGTAAACCTGGGATCGAACCCGATACTTCGTCTCAGCAGTCCATTACCCATACCACTAGGCTACCGCGGTTTTTTACATTCATCATTTACTTAGTCTAGATACAAAATTTAGCTGAGTAGCACATTGAGTGAACAGCTCATTTCCAGGCTTGCTTATCATTCAAATGATCCTATATTTTATAATAAGCTTTTTGACATAACTTTTTTTTTTTACTAAATTTTTAAACTTCCATGTTATTATACTGCAACTGATGGCGCTAATGGCTGACCCGCCTCCGCCTGTGTGAATGTCAGTTATCCAGATGGAGAATCCTTTGATATAACAAGCTTCTATAACGTGGCGGTAGTGATGCTTTATGCTCCTTGAGCCTGCATAGCAGTCGTGGATTCGATCCCCGCTCGATAAGGCCGCCCATTGTACATTAGAACAAACTGTAACTCTCACTACTTGTCCTTGGTGTTTTCTTGTATTTATTTTTTGTTTTGTTTTTGGTTTACAATAAAAAGTAATCTATCTACACTAGGAGCTATTACGAACTCCTTCAAGAACACCATTTAGGTTACACACTGGCAGGCAAAATTTGATATGCTATCAATACGAAAGACCAAGAAGACATACTACTCGCAGAATACTACAATAATCTTCTTCCACAGCGTCCAGTCCAGCCAAGCCAGCTCCGAAGACCAGTAAACCGTCTAAAGCGTGGTATCCTCCGCCCGGCGAGTTCTCTCGCTCTCGGCCCTGGACTAACAATAACAACGACTGCACGCTCGCGGACATCGCCGGGGGCTTCGGCGAGTTGAGGCTGGACGAGCGGCTGCACCCAGGTACAACCGTCTTATTACAGAATAGGGAGATGTACGGGTTAGGGGGCAAGTCGTCCACTTCGAAACTGGGACCAGGACGAATCCTAAGTGACATTTTAAGAAAGTGACTTTTTTGAGAAAGTGACATTCTAAGAAAATGACATTTTTGCGAAAGTGACATTCTAAGAAAGTGACATTGTGCTAAAGTGACCAAATTTTTCTCGATGATATTTTGCGGAAGTGACGTTCTGCGTCAAGACCTTATCTAATTTTATTAATAGACAACTGGGCCCACCTTAATTTAAGTACTGGGACGATTGCACTACTGAATATTCTCTAGGGGTTTACCTGTAGCAAAGGGTAATAAAACATTAAGAGTTGCATTAAGAATTTAATAGAAAATTAATAATCGTCTGGAAGTTTAAATTTTGAAAAAAAAACATTACTTTATGTATGGCAATAATGTACAGGTGAATAGAAAAATTTATGGGACGTGTAAAAAAATTTTTTTTTCGCCAAATTTGGACTTCCTTACGATTTTACTATCGAAATTGTGGCCAAAATCTTTTTTCCGAAACGACTATAAAATCAGCCGGTATAGGGTGGAAGGGGAACACTCCCGAAGACCCCTGGTATTATTCATGGTACACAACATATTGGCATGAAAAAAAATTACGGCAAAGCAATTTTTTTTGTCATTTTTTTTTTTCACATTGTCTACTCTCCGTCGTATCAGTAAAGCTAAATAAAACGAAAACTCACTGCAAAAAAAACTATGTTCTTGAAATTTTTGTTTTATTCAGCTTTACTAACACGATGGAGAGTGAATAACGCAAGTTAAACGGTTTAAAAAAAAAAATAACTGCGTTGCCGTAAATTTTTTTTTGTGACAATGTTTTGTGTACCATGAGTACTACTAGGGGCCTTCAGCTTCGGAAGTATTCCCCTTAGACCGTGTATAAATTCAATAACACATCATTCCCAATAGAAAACACACCCAATACACCGCCATTTTGATTATTCTCAGGACAAAAGTTAAACATGGACTTCACAACGCCCCCGCGGTTGTACAACACGGACTTCCAAGTGCGCGACCACAAGATGTCCGCCGGCGTGTGGCTGTACAACACGAGAGATAACAATTCTAATATCGACAGCGGCCTTGGACAGAGCACTGAGTACTTCAGGTAAATAAATAAATATTCTAGGACAATCTACACAACGCCACCTATAGTCGGATTTTTAATTAGACGAAGCTACCTGACGTTTACTGGGTTGCAAGTTTTTGATGAAATAAAAATAGTGTAGTGACAAAGTGAATGATTATAATAGGTCTTTACATAGGAAATTACCGAATATTTCAAGATCTGTTTTCTAGTTCCTGTAAGATTTCATTTCCTCATAATCATCATTCTCTGAAACTTTTCCCAACTCAGTTGGGGTCGGCTTTCCAGTCTACTGTGATGCAACTGAACTTCGATATTTTCCGTGAAGCGACTGCCATCTGACCTCCACAACCAATGACGATATCGAAGTTCCAAGTTAGACTGGTTGGACTTTTGAGGGCTCCGATTACACGTAACGACTGCCATAGATGTTTGTATGGCAACCGGGACCGACGGCTTAACATGCTCTCCAAGGCACGACCAGACCAGTGCAAACAGCCATATTCATGCATACAACTTTTTTGCACTGAGCGGGGATCGAACCCGCGCCCCGTGCGTATTATTTGCGCGCACTACTTCACCACGGAGGATGTCATAATGTATTGCTGTCAATCATTTCCTCATAATAATGTATTTAAACCATTTCAGCTCGGAGAGTCCAGGTAAGTCCGGGGCAGGTTTCCAAATGGCCCCCGGGGGTGAACGGAGGAAATCCAGCCAGGAGCCTGAGGGGGCAGCCTGGCCTGAGGCCGATGACTTGGAGCGAAGACTGAAGAACCTCAGAGGTTTTAACTTATAATATTAGGCTTAAGTAGTATTTAAGTTAGCCTTGTTGGTGATATGTATTTATTTATACAAGTTTTGGTAACCGCTGTAGCTTGGTGGTGGGTAATGGACTGCTGAGACGAGGTCGCGGGTTCGATACCAGGTTTTACTATGGCACACACCAATGACTGCGTTGCTTTTCGAAGTTATGTGTGTATTTATCGCAGATTTATAAGTGCCCGGTTAATGGCGAAATGAGGGTGCTAGCGCCTCTGGCTACCCCTTCGGTGTTATGTTGTTGTGTTATTTTGGTAGCAGGCAAGCACACGATGCACACTTGATGGTAATTGGTTACCGTGGCTTGTGGACGTTTTAATCGGTTAAAGACAAATCAGTCTCGGCGCCATAAGTCAACACTGGTAACACGCACTGATTAAAGAATTTTCGTCTTCAAGAATAGATTATGAAGCCATCCACTGTTTTAAGCATGGGCATGCATGCTGGCACCCACACTGTCCATCATTATGCTCAAAATAGTAGGCAGTCCGAGCGCCTGCATAAAGATCTGATTCTGTAGCCGATCGCAGACCGCAGAAGCATATACAGCGTACCGTGACATTAGATATGAATCAGATAATTTATTGTTTTCATTCATTGCGCTACTCAATGCCGTTTAACCAAAATTAAAAAATCATTTATTCTCTGTAGACCATTAAAGGTCAATGTCAACAATGTCAACAAAACGTCAATGTCAACAATATTTTATAAATTAGTGAGCAAATGGACCACCAGTTCGAAACGCGGCCTGAAAAACTCCGGCAAGAAACTCAGAGGGCTTTTTTTTGGTCTATTTACAAACATTTACTTAGTCTAGATACAGAAAGTAGCAAGTTGAGTGAACAACTCATTTCCAGGCTTGTTTATCATCTGTTTCAAAGTTTAATAATCAATACACGACACGTCATCCGACCGCACAGATTTTCCCTAAGAAAAAAAAAATGTCAGACCAGCAATCCGTTCATTTCTCTATATCCAAAAAGTTACATCTTTTCACACATATTACTTATTTAAACCTTGATATGGGTAAACGGTGTCATTAATAAGCCACAATTAATTGAAAAAATAAACAATATTGACATATATAAGCCCACGGTACGCTGTCTGCTGCATGCGTTTGCAGTTGTATGCGGTCGACTACGGAAACTTACCTTTATGCAGGTTAGTCTAAAGGCGTTTTACCTCATTACAAATAATAGTCAAACAAAATTACATACGTATAATACTTATGAACCAACAAGGCTTAAGTTGTGTATAGTTAGTTATAAGGAGAGGAATCTTATTCATGACTGTGTTTTAGATTGTAATATTTAGTTTATAGTTTTCACGTACTGTAACACTACCAGTTGTTAGTTCCATCATCATCCTACTGTAGTCCCGGTCGTATACGAACACTTTCTACAGGTTTCTACAGGGTAGGCAGCACGTATGTGACGCCTCTGGTGTTGCAAACGTCCATAGGCCACTGTGACCGCTTCCCATCAGGTGGGCCGTGTGCTTGTCTGCCACCTAAGTGGTATAAAAAAAAAACTTTCAGTCCAACCGCGACGCCCTGTCACCCTAGCAAAAGCAGGCCGCGCAAAGTGGCCCATACCCGGTGGCTAGACGGGGATATCGTGGTCCCCTATATCCGAAGGGGGTCATCTCGAAAGAGAGGATCCCGGGTCTGCCGAGTTACGAGAGATATGTTGGCTACTATCTTACCTCCGGCTACTAAAGACCCAGAAACGGCGTGCGTTTTAGCCTTTGGCGATATCGAAATATTGCAGTTACATAATGACGAATCCTATGCTTGGGCTCTTTCCGTCAGTAGCGGCGTTGCCGTGAAATAAATTACTACACCACGATGGCAACTCGAAAATGCCGTCGATTCCACAGAAGAAGAAGAACTTTGTTCCTCTGAGGATACCTATGAATCTATCTTAACACGAATCCATAACCATCAAGAACCAAGCGGTTCGGTGAGTCTTTCCTCTGCCGCACCATTAAGTCTTGGAATTCCTTGCCAGCTCACGTGTTTCCTTCTTCCTACAGTCCCGGGTCCTTTAAGCGGGGTGTGAAAAAGCATCTGATGAGGCCGTCAAGCTGAGCGCCACCATTGTAGCACTGAACGTGTTTGCAATGGTGACCCTCTTTTATAAGACTTTGCCTTCAGTTTAACATCAGGCGAGGTGACGTCAAATTGACGTTCCATAAATAAAAACCCCTTGGTAGGTACTCCATCGGCAACTGGTAGTCTTACCGAGTCATATACCTGCCATACTAGATTATAAATTCATAAATAAATAACTATAAAATTAAAAAAAAAATGGTTTACGTTACGAATTCAAAGTGTTATGGTAATATCATATTTTGTGTATATATTAGGATATGTTGTATTAACTGTGTTATGGCTGGTACCGTGATAATTAATGATATTGAAATACATATGCTATTAATCTTGGACGAAGATAACTATATTTCAGAGGAAGAGAAATATGATTCAACTAGCCTATGGCTGTCGGTTATCGCGACCTAAGGCACCATATATTATTAATCATAACCCTGGTTCTACTTAACCGATTGCCATCAAACAAACGTAAGATTTTAAATTGAACCAAACCCCTTCAAACAAAAAAAGCCGCATCGAAATCCGTTCAGTAGTTATTGCGTCCATCGCGGACAAACATAAACTTACAATTATATAATAGTATAGATTTTTTGGTAGTAGATCCAACATTTTGAACATCAGCATAAATGTTGAGTAATTTAAAAAAATTGCTGACATAAAATTATCGTATTGTATCATCATCATCATCATCACCATCATCATCAGCCCGCGGCAGTCCACTGCCAGACATAGTCCTCTTGTATACACTCAACTATTTATACCTACTAGCTGAATTCGCTCAATACAAGTATAAAACAAGTAATGCTGTTCAGAGAAGTCTTCTACAAGTTTTCCATTAATCTCTAATCAGTTTTGAATCAAAAAATTAACAAACTGTCTATTAAAAATTTAAAAAAATACCAATTTTGAAAATAGCATATGTATTTTAAGTATCATATAACTGATATACTGTAAATATTGTATATAATGAAATATGTAATCCGATGGACATAGGCTATAATTTTTTATAACGAGACTAGATAGAAAATTAAAAATTTTTGGAAAAAATACCAAAAAAAAATTGTAATGTTTATAAAAAAAAAATGTAAACTAATTTAGTCGTAATTGTGGTGACGGGCCAGTTGTCGACCTTGTGATATTCATTTTAGTTGTTCGGACAGTTGGTGCTTTCACCTTATTTAAGATTTCGATACATCTGACTACTTTAACATATTTTTCGTAAAATGTTAAGAAGAGTTCCGTATACTCTAGATGTGGTTCCGTAGCTCAGTGGTCAGAGCGTTCTCAATTTAAGAGACTTTTTCAATTTTAAATAGTTTAAACTGAGCAAATTAATGCCTCAAAATTTCAGTGAAATAAATTTGGTCTTTCGAAAATTTCTTGGTTTATAATAGGTCTTTACATAGGAAAATGCCGAAATTTTTCGGCATTTTCCTATGTAAATACCTATTTAATCCTAATCCGATTTTCAAAAACGGTACTTCCTAAATGTTATCCATTTTGATGCCAAAATTCGTTTTGCCTTTTTACAGCTGTCACTTTTCATAAATGAAAATTCAGCAAATTGGGTTTCCTCCAATTTCTTCAAACAAATCGGCAATTTCATATTTAACGACCTAATACATTACAATTATAAACAACGATCTCAATACCGTACAGTATTCAACTAAAATATAATTATACCTCATTTGGTTAGGTATTTAACTAAAGTTAAACAAATCTTGATATGCGACAAACACATATTAAATAAATGAACTACTGCTCAAACTAGAGGTTCGATTAAGGTTTTTAGTCGCGGTTTTATTTTTAACAAAATATTTTCGACATATCTTTATAACACACTTTTACTTCTTCACGATATACAGGGTGGAATTTTGTAATGCCACCTGAAGGGGAAGTACTCTTAATACTGTAGATAGAAAATTTTACTCAAAGGAAACATTCATTTATTGTTTTAAAGAAAACAAACTGCATTCAAGGATTTTTGAAAAATTGCTTGCCGCACCCGGTAATCGAACCGACTAAAATCTGTAAAAGTTGCACCCTGGACTTTTATTGCATTGATCGTTAGGGTTTCGCCTTGCGGCTTAGTTGGCAGTCAATTGTACCGACAACTATATGCCGCCACGTATAATAATGTTATCCCGTAGAACACACTTAGAACATACTTTTGTTCTTTCCTCAATAGTTTGCGCAGCGTATGCAACGAAATACGTTTTAGGTCACTTTTTTTACACACTGGATAACGTTACTCAAGTTTTAGTAAAGATACCTAATCTTTTCTAGGAATAAATACTGTTACTCAGGGTAAATGTAGCTATCCAATGGTGAAAGAGTTTTTGAAGTCGACACAGTAGTTTTTAAGTTTATTTATTACCAATAGGTACAAAGTGTAAATGTAAACTTTTGAGAATATCGCAAGGGTAACCGGTTAAGTGTTCATCGTGGAGAAGTACAAGTGTAATCAATATGTATAACAATCAGTTCCTCCATGTGCCATTAATCAACAGTATAAGTAGTCTAAGGCAGTTCTCGAGTTCAATTCAAATGCATTTCTTTCTTCCAATATCAATATATTGACAGGTTCACGATGACAGTTATCCAACTCATGTATGAGATCAGTTGTATATAATTGTAATTATAATTGACTATGATTTTTAAATGTAGTGTTACAAAACACTGCGGGAACAATATTTATAGTGGTGTGGTGATATTCTGTAAGATAAATCTCGACACCTGAATCTAAGGTAAGAAAATCTTATTCGCCATAAATACTCACCTTGGATTCAGCTACCATGATTGTTACACCGCTGTTTCCTTGGGTAAGTGCGCGGTGTGAGGGGTATTATCGATCATATACCATGATTTATACCTGTATTCGCAAATAACGATTGATTATGATTATGATTATGAAAAATCGATCGATACATTTGGTACGTCCGCCGGACGCTCACAACGGTATTTCGGTTGTTTTCGCCTCATGTTCTTTCTCTTTCTTATACCTGGTCCCCCGCCACACCGCGCTTACCTTGGACACGGTATAGCGGTCTCGGTCGGTACAGATCATTCTTACAGAACAGCAAGGCTGGTTTTATATATATTATATGTATATTCAAATATATATTGTATTAATATAGTGCCTTTCCTTTGTCACGGAGATACTCAATATAGACTTCTCTAATTTTGTATTTAAATAGAGGGTAGTTTTATGGTTTTTGTAGTGTGTAAAGTTTGCCTACCCTCAGTTTCTTAATTTTTTCATGATTACGTATTAGAAATACGATAGTAGAAAGAAAAAATACTGCCGGACAAATAATATTATTGTATTTTCTTTTGTTTTTTTAAGTATATTATTTTTGATATTTACGTGTGGATTAAAATAATTTTTGTATTAAATCATCAACTGTTGTGATGATGGTTTATGTCAGGGCATAGATTACATGTTTTTTTTTATGAGAAACACTATTTGTTAATGTTAAAATATTATTGTTATAATGTACCTATTCGCGCTATGTTTTGCATTTTTTTATGTATCTAAAGTGAGTTCACTATGGTTTAATAAGTATCCTTACGATCTTAATATTTGGATCCGGTAACAAAAATATCCGTACGACCTTATTTCTTCATCTTAGTTGGCACACTAGTTGCCAGATTGGTCGTGGCAGTTTATGAACAGTGTGGCTGTTGCACGTCGCGCTGTACAGTAAAACGGGGTAAATAGGGATCCAGGGGTATATCTTACAGCAAAATCTAAGATATTATACAGCATTGGATAGAATCAGACGACCTTGGCAAAAAAAAAAACAATATTCAAAAATCATTTATTCTGTATAGACAACTAAACGGCACTTAAAGAAAGTCAATCAACAATATTTTATAAATTAGTGAGCAAATGGACCACGGGTTCGAAACGCGGTCTCGGCCTGAGAAGACTCCGGCAAGAAATTCAGCGGGCTTTTTTTTTCTTTGGTCACATTTACTTAGTCTACATACAGGAATTTGCTTGAGTAGCAAGTTGAGTGAACAGCTCATTTCCAGGCTTGTTTATCATCCAAATAATCCTGGATTTTATAATAAATATCATCCCTATTGACGTTTACACTGTGTTATGTTTAACAAATATTATTTTTAGGCTTAGTTGCACCACTTACCTGTTAAAGTTAAAGTTTCCGTCAAATTTAACAGTAACAGTAACATTGATTCTAATGGTTTGGCTAAATAAATGTGTTGCACCAGAGTATTTAGTAGCTGGTTTAAGTTATCTTTTCGATAGAATTTGACGTTTGAGCGTGGCCGGTTACAGTTAGCGTCAAGTTATGACGTCATTTTAACAATAGTTAAATGGTGCAACCTGTTTTATACCTGACCGGTACTTTAACTGCACTGTTAAAGTAAGATCGTGCAACCCAGGCATAGTGTGTAATAATTTATCTGTACTGTTTTTTATTATGTGTAACATATATAGACACATAGTGAGTGTAAGTTCGGACGTTTTTTTTTTATAATACCTATTTGATAATTTTGTATCGTTATTTATTACCTACTTGTATTTTTTTTGTTATAATAATGTTTATTGTAAATAATCGTGTAAATATACTATACGGACGTGCCAATTTGTTATATTTTAATTGTAAACCTTCATGAAAAAATATAGCGCACGATACTGTACGCGAATATCAGTAGTTAAATTACTTTTTTTACGATTTATTTGGTATTGCTTTACATTTAACATGAAGTAACTACTGAATAGTAGCTGAAATGTCGGGCTAAATATGAGTGATACCAAAGAAATGTGAGTGAAAAAGCAATTTTTATAAAAAAAATGTATAATCTCATGTGACTTTATTCTAGGTATTTGTGTACATCGAGAAGGAATGAGGTTAGATCATCATACAAAGGAGTGATCCTCATACCGAGCAATCCAAATACGATTCCCAGCAGGAGCTCCCTGAATCCAACTGGTCCATTTATGTTTTGCCTTATAGATTATTAATGATACGAATTCCCCAGTGGCATTTCAACAGAAGTTTGTAGACTTAGAAGAATTTAGTATGATTTCCGGATTCTTAAGGAAAAGAAGAGTCTGGTTTTTTTGGGGCAGTCATAGAATTCAGTCTCGTCGAAATTGAATATGTTTGACGGCGTTACGTCCACGCAGAATTTGTTCATGCAAATGATCGAAATAATTTTGAATCGTTTCTTTTGATACTTGAGCACGCTTTCAACTAATTGCATGGGGGCTACCTTCTGTTTGATATCGGGTAACGTTCGAGAAAAAGTTTTCCCCATTTTCAACCAGGTAAATTGTCCTTAAATTCTTTAATTGTCCTCTTCAATTTATCTACAAATCGTTTCTCAATTATTCGGACGTCTAGCATGCTAGCAGGTTACAGGAATCCCCAGATCCGTTAGGGTTATGATATGTGCAATTATGGTATCTTGCTCTTCACTGCTAAGTACTGGCAGTTTACATACAGTTTGGTGTTGACTCCTTTAATTTATATTTTAAGGTACTGACAGGAACGTTATAGTCTTCTGCATGGGATCGAGACTCGTTCTTTCCTTAACTTGTCAAATCGAGTTTCTGTTGAAGTCAGTTCAGCACCTACATAAGTGGATAATAGATTTACTGCTTTATTATCCTTCCAGACAATTTCGCTAACATCTCCATCCACAGTAGCGACATTTTCTTCCTAAAGATCTCTCAAGGCTCTGACCTTGTAATTACAATAAAGCTTGAAGGAAACTTGCCGATTGGGCGTGTATTAACCATATTATTTTTAAACCACCTGGGGGACATTTTTTAAATCCAGTTCTACAGCAAATTGGCAAGCTAGTTTTCGGAGTTCTGTTGGTAGTAAACCAAAATATATTCCTAAATTTTGGATAAATAAGAAGCTAATTTATTTTCTGTTTCATGTGAGAATACCAATATAGGTTTACTGTAACCCAATGAACAGCTTTCGTTGTTTTGGCTTTTTCTGACATCCTGGTTAAGGTCATCGGACACAAATTAAACATTTCGCTTTACGAATGCTTATCTTATTCTGCAGTACTTCTGCAGCAGACTCGTTTACTTGTTGACTAGTTGTACTTCTTTCTGTTTTTCTTTTATAGTTTCTCATTATCGAAAAAAAACAAAGAATATATTAGATTATTTGAAATAATATAAAGGCGTATCAAAGAATCAAAGAATCAATTTCATTTATTCAGTTTAGGCACATAAAGAGCACTTATGAATGTCAAAGTTTTACAATAATTATGTACCTACATTTGTCAATAATATTATAATTCATAATAAATTAGGATACTTAGTAAATAAATCATTAGAAAATGATTCTTTCGCTGGTTCGGTAGTTAAATCTCCTGAGAAGAGACCAGCAAGAAACTCAGGTAGATTATCGTTATTCTTTTTAATATTTAGTTGTTTATTTATAATAACTGGGTGCAAGAGCAAGAGATTATTATGACCACGCATTTTTATCATCAAGATATTCGTCTACTTTATAATAGCTTTTTTTAATTAAAAATCTTTTCAATTCTATTTTAAACTTATCAAGTGGCAGGTCAGCCAAATCCTGAGGAATTTTATTATATATTTTTATACATTTGCCCACAAACGAATTACTGACTTTATGAAGCCTTAGTTTCGGTATCGCCAGTTTATTTTTATTTCGCGTATTCAAGTTGTGAAAGTCTGATTTTTTTTGGAAGAGGTCTAGGTTCTTCCTTACATATAAGGCGTTGTCGTAAATATATTGTGAGGCAACTGTTAAAATATTAATTTCTTTATGGAAATGGCTTCAGGCTGCTTGTCAGTAGGTTCTGTAATTATGTCACTTATTGCTTGGCGTCCTAAAATGAGTCCACTTTGTTTGTGATCCATCATTCGATATTCCATCTCCATGGGATTGCGTTGTGGAATTCTCATATTGGTGTTTGGGATTGGGTTGTGGGGTTCAGGGACATTGCTTCTATTTCTATTCCGGTTTCTACCATTATGTTTGATATACTATTTTCAAAGTTACCATCCGAATTTAACAATGGAATGATTCCTATACCCACTGGTGATGTGAAACTAAGTTGAGGGACATCTAATATATTGATGTATAGGTAATTAATTATCTGCTGTTGCGTCTTCAAACCATTCTTAGAGTTAAGATATTTTTTTTTTAAATCTGCTTCTTAAGTTACAGCAACTTCTTAAATTTTGGGGTGACTTTGATAATTAGGGGGGACTTTGATAACGATGATAAATGTCCTATGGCACGGAGAAAAACATGTTCTTAGTTACAAAACTTAATACAAAAAAGCTTGTACTTTTGTCAAAACAACATTTTTCAATAACTTACAACTATTATAACTAAAATCACAGTAGTTTTCATCATTGGAAACAGCTACGGACTAAAATTAATTCAAGTTACTCTGAACTTACCTAAAAAAGAGTATAAACTACAAAAACATTAACCTCCTCATAAATTCGTTAAGTCTTGCATGAAGGCCTCAATTTAAAAAAATAAAATAAGAAAAAGTAAACATTCAACTATGAGCACACTTTCAAATGAGAAGGGAAAATACTATCAAAAATGAAATTCAAAATTCTTTAAAAACCCTATCATTAATCAGATTGCTAATAATTTTGGTAGAGCAATCTTGTTTGATTGAAACTAACCTAAAGTTCGCTAACATTAATATCAGATGGAAAAATATAGCCAATTCGTGTGTATTTTGGCTGCGGAAGATACATTTATATATTAATTATCTCACTTTTTTCTATTATTGATATGTCGCTATCAACAATCCGAAATTTCCGCTTGTCTTTCTGGACAGATTTTAATCCTTTGATGACAATTTTGTTTTCACTTATATCCTCAATAACACAGACATAGCGATAAGGGTTTTTGCCTTTTGTTGATGAAAATTTGGCAAATATGAACTTGACAATTTCTGGTACATCACATCGCTTTTTTTGCCTTTTGTTGATGAAAATTTGGCAAATATGCCGAACCGAGTTTCTTCACTGTCTATGTCAGAGCCTGCTTCTGCATCATGCAAACTTCTTTTAAATGGCCCAGCGGTGGGTATTTCTTCAGCATTGGGTAGTTCTGCACCAGATTGTGATGGCTCCAAAATCTCTTCTCGACATTGCATATCACTTGATTCGCCATTTTTGCTATATTCGCCGTTTTCAGATCCAACTGTTGGAATACTTTTTCCTGGCTCAACTTGAATTCTCGTTCTTTTTGTTTACCTGGCTCAGATTGGTTTCCAAATCGCTGATCCTTCAAAAAGAAACTAAAGTATCTCTCACAGGAGCATCTGGTGTCTCAGAATCTTCACGAGGAATTTTTTTAAAAATATAATCTTCCTTTCCATAGGGTTAGACTTCCGTCTATGCAAATAACTTTACTTAAAATATAATTGAACTGAAAATGTGAATTTAAATGTATCAATATTGGTCTCAAACGATGTACCGTTTTCAGATCTAATTGCTGGAATACTCTTTCCTGGCTCAACTTGAATTCTTGTTCTTTTTGTTTAACTGGCTCAGATTGGTTTCCAAATCGCTGATCCTTCAAAAAGAAACTAAAACATCTCTCACAGGAGCATCTGGTGTTTTAGAATCTTCACGAGGAATTCTTTTTACAATGTAATCTTCCTTTCCATAGGGTTAGACTTCCGTCTATGCAAATATCTTTACTTAAAATATAAGTGGACTAAAAATGTGAATTTAAATGTATCAATTGTAACGATCGGTGTAAACGATCAATGCTTCTATCGGCAGTATTGAAGGGACTAAAGTAATGGGGTCTGAATCTACAAAATGCAATGCCCTTGACAGCATTTCATACCTTCTTCGTGTGAACATTTTCCTGAAAATTTCTCTTTTCAGAAGATGATCAACAGATAAACAATTAACTAAAGTTGACTTTTTGATGATCCCCAACATCATCCAGAACGAAAAAGGCATAAAATTTCATGTAAATTAGTGGGGTACCAATCAGACTGGAAAGCAGCAGATGCAATTTAAACCGCATACAGGTTCGTTTCAGTAACAATTAGGTCTATGACGTCATCGCTGGAATAGCGACAAAAAGCATCATAGGCCAAATTGGTAACATGAACCGAACCAGTACGGTCGGATCGAAATTGTTCATCTTCACCATAAAAGGAATCCATTGGAGACCATTCAAAGTGGAGGTTCTGGTGTTGCAGTCGTGGGGATCATGCGCTCCATTACTAGCGTTTAAAAATTCACCATCATCGTTCTCGTTCAGCGTTTTTCTACTCGTATATCCTATCCTACATTCTCATCTGTCGCCTCCTCAATACATTCGTCGCCAAACTTACCAATTCAGGAGGAACATCCTCATCTGTAGCCCAAGAAACAAATTTCTTGGAGAGTATGCCCCACTTCCCACCAAAGGTTTCTGGCTGTCATTCGTGTCGTATTATATTTAAATGTTTTATAGTTATTGTTCTTTATATCGATCTCGACGTTTGTAAACTGACCAATCATTTCAATAATTTCCTCTCTATCAAAGATATGAGATAAATCTTTTGGCTTATCTTTAGCTACACCTACAGAACCAAGTACAACATGCGAAAAAAGCTGTAAGCACTGCGAGTACATCATCTCTATGTTTTGTAGACCATCTATGGTCATTCTTACCCAATAGGTGTCTGATAATGCACGCATTTATGTATTGCCTCATTTATTCAGGAATCGTCAGAACAATATATGTATATAAAAGGAATTTTATATAACAAACAAAAAAAAAAGTATATTCGTGTCTTCAGCATACCATTAGGTGAAGTAAAGTCAACCTGTATAAAAATAAATATACCTGACTTATTTTCATTACATCTTTCTGCCAGTGCCCTTGTGGCAGTACATAAATTCAGTAGCGCCTCAGTCTACCTCGACATGTTATTGTTGACCTCCATAAAGATGTCAAACATTCTTTGCTGGTTTTGTAGCAAGACCCATTCAGTAGCGCCTCAGTCTGCCTCGACATGTTATTGTTGACCTCCATAAAGATGTCAAACATTCTTTGCTGGTTTTGTAGCAAGACCCATTCAGTAGCGCCTCAGTCTGCCTCGACATGTTATTGTTGACCTCCATAAAGATGTCAAACATTCTTTGCTGGTTTTGTAGCAAGACCCATTCAGTAGCGCCCCAGTCTGCCTCGACATGTTATTGTTGACCTCCATAAAGATGTCAAACATCCTTTGCGGCTTTTGTATGAAGACTCTTTCATTTTCCAATCTTTTCTCCTCGAGGGCAATAAACCTATCCGTTAGCCTTGCCATCTGGTAGCGCGACCCTTTCATTTTCGAATCTTTTCTCCTCGAGGGCAATAAACCTATCCTTTAGGCTTGCCATCTGGTAGCGTCTCTGTGAGAGTGGAGATCTATGGGAAAGACGGCGCCGAGCCGTTATTGGGTGACGTCTACGTGATGCTGTGATTGAAAAATATCAATGAATAAAATGTTATTCAAATAATAAAGATACTAAACATAAAGAATTTGAAAACTTACATGGTGTCGTAAATTGTAAACGTGGCGCTGTAGATTGTGGAGACGACTCAATCTGTAATTGAAATAATTTCAAATAAATAACCATCATTAAATATTCTTGGATTGCTGATTATCTGAATCCTCACCAGTTGTCCTGGGTCAATAACATTGTTCCTGCTATTTGAGCGGCTGGGCAAGACTTGCTGCAAAAATAATTCATATAAGAAGTTACTCATACACAACATATTATGTACATTTTTTTTTTGAATCCTCACTGGTTGTTCTGGTTCAACGATGATACGATTGTCTATGCTGGTAGAGGCTCCAAGAAAATCTTGCTGCAAAGCAAAATAATAATTATAAAATTTTACTCACTATGATCATTACTTATTGTGATAATTTAAGCAGGCTCTTTTCTTATGTGGTTGGAGGTTTGCGTCGGTTTTCATTCCCATATTATCGATATTATTATGTAACATCTCTTCATCTTAGTTTTTACAAATCACATCCAAAGCTTTGACCTCATCTGGGGTCCACTAATATCATGTAGCATTTTCGTGTAAAATGCTTTGCGACAAATTTATCTCTGAATCTTCTTCCTCAGGTAGAAACTGTAGGCTCACGCCTATTTCACTTTGGAGTAGGCAGAGCATAATACTCAAATTACAATGGTTGGTATAGGTTAATGTTTTAGTAAGTGTACATACCGTTATAGATGAATTGTGTGAAGCAGGAATAACATTGTGCCCAGGCGTTATTTCAGCTTGAACACTAATAGATGGCAAGAAACATTAAAAAGATGATATAAAATATCTTCAGGAAATATAGAAACTACACATTATCAAATATACAAATCATTATTACAGGAAATATACTATATTACAAGGTTCTACACTATCCTACATCTTTCTATACTATAGATTCTAGCTAAAGGACATAGTTTTAGTGAGTGTCCTAATTCTACAGTGCATGATTTTTTATATTTGTTTGAAAAAAATTTATTGTGCTCTATTTTGGTCCTCAAATACGTAAAAATAAAAACTCAATATTAGGTGAAAAAATAAGGGTCTTTTAATTATATCTGCCCTAATCGAATATACACATCCTCTAACCCAAGTGCAGGTGGAGTGAGGTACGGGTCATATCTAGCGTAACCCATGTACCAGACTATGGTCATAGTATGAGAGCAGCATCCAATAGTCCTCTTGCCGATATTGCATGTACAATAATAATGAGCTAATGCTTGACGACCATTTATTTGCTGCCCGATCTAGTGCAATGTACACATAGTATTTTTTTGATCGAATGTGTCGGGATTGTATTCGTCCTCTTATGATCCACAAGTTTTTGCCTTCCAGTTCCCTCACAATTCTCTGGGGAATCCCACCACCAAGCTCAATGATGAAAGCCCCATTGGGTCGAAGGTGTTCCCCGTAGTAGCTTCTTGCTTGTTTAATTTGATAAACACCAAGGCTGAACAATGTTAGATCCTCTTCAGTCAGCCTTGGGAAATCATTAAATTCAGCCATATCCGCAGCCATGGGTTGGAATGGTGTCCGTTTCATGTTTAAATTGTGCCTGACAACAAGATCTGCCAGTGTATTGGGCAGGTTTATTCTTTCACCTATTATTCTAAGAAAATCGGTTGCGTGAATATAATCTACTATCAAGACATGACAGGCATTGATTAATGCTGCAGCGATTCTGAAATAATCAATCATATACTCCAATGTGATATTGAAGTGGACGTGTCGCAGTAGGCGAAAGTCTCTCTTAAATCGGCCATTGATGACCTCCACGACCCATCTGCAAATAGTAACCAGTCGCGTCTTATTAACTTGCTCTGTTGTCAGCTGTGATTCTCCAGGTAGCTTACTCTCCGGCATCTTTGCGGTGTATCCATATTGTTCCAGGGTCGGAATTACATCCCTGAAGCCGCGATCTAATATAAAAACGTCTCCATTTCTGAAAAACCACTGAAATAGTCCATCATCATGATCATTTTCATTTAATAATATGTGATGCATTATTTGCGCATCTGAGGATGTGGCAGCGTGTGGACCAGATACTTCTATGATATGCCCATCACAACAAACGAACAGAAAGGGCTTCAATAAGTTGCGGTACTTGTGGTTGCTATAGGATTTTCTTTGAAAAAAGTAGTTAGAGCTTTTTTGTATATATACATATGTATGTACCATCTAAAATGGTGATCGCTTTTCTCTCGTCGGGGGGACTCAGTGGGTTTCTAAAAATTCTTTCAGGAATCATTAAGTGCCTCCGTGCTACATCTTCTCGAGTCATATGGTCAAAGCCTAAATGCAACGGAACGAAGTCTTGTCCGTAGTTTTGCTAATAATGCTGCTAGGATTGTTTTTTTATTCCTCCTCTGATGTTGGCTGGGTGTATTTTTTAGAATAAATTATGAAACTGCTCAATAGTCAGGCCAGTCCAGTCATGAAATTCTTTTTCTTTTATTATTTCATAATTCTCAAAATCTAACAAATCTGTAGTTATGTGACTCACCAATAATTTATGAGCACTAACGATTTGAGCTGCATTAAATTGCTCTATTAAATTGTCTTGCAAAGCAAGTAAATGCCACTCTCCTTGGTCAAAATGTTCATTGCATACACGACTGTTTTCGGGAATAAATAAACTGTAGCGGCAAAGTACTCGTAGAATTATGTTTTCTGGTAGGTATTCTACGTCTCGTTACATTTGCACAATGTTGAAATACACACGTGTTTGCAGAATTACTGGTACGGTAGAACCCGGGTAAAGTGGTTGGCGAATCTCGAGGCTCAGCATTGACATCTTCACCTGCAACATCAGGTTCAGGCACTGCACGTTGAAGTCGGAGATAACGACGTTCTGCTCGTTGCCAACAGGGTCGACAAATAACCTCTGTAGCTTCTTGCTGTAAAACAACAAACATAATTGTCTTTACTATACAGTATTATTAGTACCTATTTTTATTTGTTATACAGTGGTCAATGCCGTGACATTCTTCTCTTATTGCTATCTGGATTTACATCACAAGTGGATTCATACAGAGAAACAAAAACATGTGACATGGAGTAGTTAATAATGTTAACTAAATAAATTGTAAATGCATTTAAAGAAGTTTGAAATAAGATGAAATCGCAAATCTGGATAAGGGATGACCGATTTCGCCACATGGCATTCTCAAATGGTTTTTATGACAGTTACTGTTGATGAAATAATATAAAAGGTTTATATTGGGGGAGGGAGGAGGGCCCACCGCTCACCCGCGGTTCAACACTCCAACAATATATATTGGAATGTCAAACCACCCTCTTCAAAGTAAGAAAAACAAAAAATCTTACCAGAGAGTAATGTTTTACCATGCAGTATTCCGCTAATGCGAAGGACTTAAATTTCGACACGTGTTTCGCCTCTACACGAGGCATCTTCAGGAGCAATCAAGCGAATGAGCCGAGCTGCGGGTGTCTGGCGCTTTTATATTATTTCATTTACCCCCACCGTTCGATGAAACATCGGATGTTGTATGTTGCCGGTGTGAAAATAATTTTAGTAATGGGGACGAATGAAATTGCGTTTGTTCATTCAGCAGTATATCGGTACTATTTTTTATTATTTCTAAATTTTCTAACACTGTTAATTTAATACTTTTATCGCAACAATGTAGTATCTCGAACGTGTGGCCATCATTTAATATACCTAATAATTACCTACCTAATAATAACCTAATAATTAATTCATACCTGTTGAGCTAGTAGATCTTGAATAACAAACTGTGCGATATCAATGTGTTGTGATTCTCTGGAAGACCAAGTATAACTTCGGCGATCACCAATAGCCGTACAGCACGAAATACACAGTTGAGCATCCATAACGTCAGCAATAACAATTAACAAGAAAACTACGAACTCGAATAATCGCGCGATTTAGCCCTCCGATGTAACAAGGGTCGCATGGATAACTAAATAAACAAAACAGTCAACAGAATATTCGGGAGACGCGGGGTGCGGTGGGAGGTGGCGGGCGGGGTGATTCGCCAGTACAGGTAACAAAACCTTCTATAGCTGGGTGCGCGCGCGCGCCCGGCGCGGCGTCTTTATTATTGTAAACAAAAAGCATGCCTACAACGTAAAAACAAATCACTATTTAAGTGATCAATGTTTAAAATACGTACCTAGTCAAAATAATAATTTCATACGTTTTAAAAACATTATAACAACAAAACGGCTGCACTTACAGGGTTACTATAGTAATATTTTCTTCTTAAAATGGTGTGTTCTATCCGAATATCACATTAATTTTCTTTGCTGGTTTTGTAGCAAGACCCATTCAGTAGCGCATTAGTTTGCCTCGACATGTTATTGTTGACCTCCATAAAGATGTCAAACATTCTTTGCTGGTTTTGTAGCAAGACCCATTCAGTAGCGCCTCAGTCTGCCTCGACATGTTATTGTTGACCTCCATAAAGATGTCAAACATTCTTTGCTGGTTTTGTAGCAAGACCCATTCAGTAGCGCCCCAGTCTGCCTCGACATGTTATTATTGACCTCCATAAAGATGTCAAACATTCTTTGCTGGTTTTGTAGCAAGACCCATTCAGTAGCGCCCCAGTCTGCCTCGACATGTTATTGTTGACCTCCATAAAGATGTCAAACATCCTTTGCGGCTTTTGTAGGAAGACTTTCATTTTCCAATCTTTTCTCCTCAAGGGCAATAAACCTATCCGTTAGCCTTGCCATTTGGTAGCGCGACCCTTTCGTTTTCCAATCTTTTCTCCTCGAGGGCAATAAACCTATCCGTTAGCCTTGCCATCTGGTAGCGCGACCCTTTCATTTTCGAATCTTTTCTCCTCGAGGGCAATAAACCTATCCTTTAGGCTTGCCATCTGGTAGCGTCTCTGTGAGAGTGGAGATCTATGGAAAAGACGGCGCCGAGCCGTTATTGAATGACGTCTACGTGATGCTGTGATTGGAAAATATCAATGGATAAAATGTTATTCAAATAATAAAGATACTAAACATAAAGAGTTTTGAAAACTTACATGGTGTCGTAAATTGTAAACGTGGCGCTGTAGATTGTGGAGACGACTCAATCTGTAATTGAAATAATTTCAAATAAATAACCATCATTAAATATTCTTGGATTGCTGATAAAATCTGAATCCTCACCAGTTGTCCTGGGTCAATAACATTGTTCCTGCTATTTGAGCGGCTGGGCAAGACTTGCTGCAAAAATAATTAATATAAGAAGTTACTCATACACAACATATTATGTACATTTTTTTTTTGGATCCTTACTGGTCGTTCTGGTTCAACGATGATACGATTGTCTATGCTGGTAGAGGGTCCAAGGAAATCTTGCTGCAAAACAAAATAATAATTATATAATTTTACGCACTATGATCATTACTTATTGTGATAATTTAAGCAGGCTCTTTTCTTATGTGGTTGGAGGTTTGTGTCGGTTTTCATTCCCATATTATCGATATTATTATGTAACATCTCTTCATCTTAGTTTTTACAAATCACATCCAAAGCTTTGACCTCATCTGGGGTCCACTAATATCATGTAGCATTTTCCTGTAAAATGCTTTGCGACAAATTTATCTCTGAATCTTCTTCCTCAGGTAGAAACTGTAGGCTCACGCCTATTTCACTTTGGAGTAGGCAGAGCATAATACTCAAATTACAATGGTTGGTATAGGTTAATGTTTTAGTAAGTGTACATACCGTTATAGATGAATTGTGTGAAGCAGGAATAACATTGTGCCCAGGCGTTATTTCAGCTTGAACAGTAATAGAGGGCTAGAAACATTAAAAAGATGATATAAAATATCTTCAGGAAATATAGAAACTACACATTATCAAATATACAAATCATTATTACAGGAAATATACTATATTACAAGGTTCTACATTATCCTACATCTTTCTATACTACCTTACTAGATTCTAGCTAAAGGGCATAGCTAAAGGGTTTATGATAAGCTCCCTATCACCCATGATTGTCACAATCTTTTCTTCCACAGTGGACAAGACTAGGGGTCTCCCACACCGCCACCAGTCCACCGTGTAGCCAAATGATTTTGCTGACTTTTTTTTTGGTTGCCCCCTTTTTGTCTTTCTAATACTAAAAAGTTATCATCATCTTCCTGCCCTTGTCCCAATTATTTGGGGTCGGCGCAACATGTCATTCTCTTCCATACATTCCTATCGGATGTCATTTTCTCAGTCACTCCCTTCCTTGCCATATCAGCTTTCACACAGTCCATCCATCTTTTTTTGGGCCGACCTCTGGTTGTAAAGCCCTCTACACTAATACTTTGGACCTTTTTTACGATGTTGTTATCATCTCTTCTCATAGTATGTCCATACCACGCCAGACGTTCCCTTCTCAACTTTTCATCTACAGGTGCTACCTTCAAACGTTCTCTAATATACTCATTCCTTATATCAAGTTATAATATATCAAGTTATATACAATAAAATTAAAAATTAAAAACTAATGGCTACACGATACGTTCCAACGTTGGCATCCATTCTATCAACACCTCCCATAAAACGATTGTATTGAAATACAAGGTTGGGTTGTGGTACATTTACCCTTTGTTTTTTGGCAGCTGAAAATCTCCTCGCAGTTCGCATAGGTTCCACACCAAATTCGCTTGATAATAGAGTTGCAATTCTATTATCATTCCAGCGCACAGCCCAAATTCCGCTGTTTAGGTAAAGTCGCCTACCATGGTAACCTCTCGGTTCTTTCTTGCATAATTTATCGTCTTTCAATGGACACTTTTCTATGCGATTGCTACGTACGGTACCGGTTAGAAAAACATTTTGTTCTTTCATTTCCGTAACTAAAGGTAATCCAGTGAAGAAGTTGTCACAGTAAACTGAAAAACTTGTTCCTTGGTAGACATTCGGCACCTCAGTCATCAACTTTTGCACTACATGTTGACCAAGTCCAGTACTATACTTTTCAAAACGACCGTTGTATGGATCTGCATATAAGCAATATCACATAGGTTCACAACTTACTGATTCAACGGGCAATGAACGTTCTTCTCCTTCAGATTCACTATCTTCACTGATATTATGGCCAATGCAGTATCAGCTCAGCTGGTGCCAAAAGGTGTCGACGCGATAAATTATCAAAACTAAAATTGGTTTCATCCCCTGAGTCCGAATCTGATACGAGGCTCCTGTAGTCCCATCGTCCGAATCCAAATCATTCAGCAAATCAAATATTTCATTAGCGGTCAGCTGACTACTCCGTCTAAAACACAAAAACCTTTTTTAGTACAAGACTCAGCAGTATATTTGCCCGATGTATCGTTTTCGAAACACAAAAGTTGAGTCACCGATTTAGGTATTTATAAATTGGAATATAGTCAGTGAAAAAATTACAATATTTAATTATGAAAACTAATGTTTTACGATGGTTGAACTATAGTACTAACTCCTGTTTCGTTATCGAATCACTGGGCATATATGGGTTAATACACTTTTGTAGAAGCAATTTTCTATATTACTAGGATAATAACTGTGATGGTGACACTGTTCAATGACTCACTGTGTAATGTTGAGTGTAAAAATTAATATCTAACTGTACATAGGTACTTATTGTTCTCTCTTATTTGGTGTGGTATTCGACAACAAACTGTTAGACTAATAACTAAAAAAAATATGGCAATACTGGCAAAGAAGAAATTAAACTTCCCCTACAATAAAAGAGAAAACGAGCAAAACATGTTATGTCGAAATGACCAACATAAAGTGCCACAACCATAGTTAGGAATTAGGAATTTATTGCCCTAGTAGTATAAACTTAAATTGCATCATAGTAATTCATAAATTAATGTAATAATAGCCATACCTTTGGCCATTGTTGCCAACTTTTGATGCAGCCAGTAGCATCACTATTTAGTCTAAGAGCAATTTGTTCCCAAGCTGCTTTTGATTTATCTCGGGCATGTGCTGTCCGCGCATGACCAGGGGCCAAAAATCTGTGTTGATCGAGACAGTCAATTAATGTCTCCAATTGTGCTGGGGTTGGAGCAGCAGTTCTTGATATTCTTGAAAAGATAACTTCGGTAATTATAATATGTACACGTCTTGCTATGGATCATATATGGTTACCGACATCTGTCGAAGTGATGCCATATCCTCTTCAGACCCAGATCAAAACTGTTCTGCTTCACTACTTAATTTGCTTACATATAACCGATCATAATACAGCTAGTAATTTGTATAATTATATTTTATTTGACTCAAACAGTGGTTCTGCTACACAAAACAAGGTCTTCTTTTTGCCAGTGGCATGCATTTCAAGTTGTGTTTGAGCTATAAATTTTTGGCATACAGTGTTATCCTTAACGTATCTTTCCATGGAAGTATTACTTTATCTCCACACTAAAATCATAATACAAGCCATCAGGTGAAGCACCATTAAATGGTGACATCAAAATAAACCCACATTTTTGCACTGGAACTGCTAGCTCAGCTTCAATTTCTTTTATAACTTTGTTTTCTAGACTGTTACAGATTTCAATAGCTTTAGTCTCAAGGACTTTGTAACCACCAAGAATAGTTTGCACTAATATTCCGTCAGTCTTGCATTTAGACACTTCATATATTTTAGAAGGTGTGATCCGACCTTGTCGCAATGTATGCCACACTGTCAGCTTGACCTCTTGTTTGGGTTTATATTTCTTTTGTTACCTCTGCAGTTAATAATTGCTCGGTATACAACTACGAATTGTTCAAATTCACTTATTACTCTGTAAATCTAAAACTAAGTTGTATAAACTATACTTGTCGACGTTTTCTTGGCACTGTCTGTATCTATTCCTATGTAAAAATTATATGTTCGTAAACGAACATGCCAAACTGAATTCGGAGTAGGAAGAATTCCCTCTCTAATGTTCAGCAGGTATTTCTCCCCCGAGTTCAATAGCAAATCTACCAGTGCCCTGGATGTGTTCTGCATAGTAGCTTCGTGCCTGTTTTATTTGGTAAATACCGACGGCGAATAAAATAAGGTCTTCCTCCGTTAACACAGGGAAGGGAATTTCGGACGGCGTGTCTATTCGCTCAACGTGTGCCCGTCTTCGGTTATAATTATATGAAGTAACTATATCGCCCGATCTATTTGGCATATTCATTCTTTCTCTCACTATTTGTAAGAACGCTGGGGCTCGGACATTGTCCACAATCAGCTGATGATATGCATTTAATAATGCTGCAGCAATCCTAAAATAGTCCATCATATTAGGTAGGGCGAGATTACTATGGACTGTTCTTAGTAGTCTAAAATCCCTTTAAAATCGTCCGTTGACAACTTCTACCACCCAGCGGCATAGGGTGACAAGGTGGGACTTGTTAGCTTGTACCGTAGTTAATTCTGGAGTGTCAGTGAAAAGTGATATAACTCGAAAATCATAGTTTTGAGAAAATCCAGTTTAAAGTTTTAAAAATTTGTCACTTATTTTACAGTGAATTAAAATAAAAACATGCTAATGCGATTAATAAACACTTTATTAACGAAGGTTTTTATGGTTGAATTTGAGGATTAATATGTATAGTTTTTTTATAATTTATGAAAATATACAGTTATATCAATAAACACATCAAACATTTATTAACCAATTTTGTGACCATTAATACAAATTAACTTGACTTACTTTACACATAGTCTATAGGTTTCATGACAAATGGTACAATTTTTTTAAATTCTATTGTTGTGCTCTAGACAAATGAAAAAATAGAAAGTGTTGAAATAAATATTATTCATTTAAGTAAATGTGAGTTGTTTTGAGCGTTTAATTATAAATTTGTCAGAAAAAACACATTCATATCATTATACACCTCTAGAGTCTATAAAAATATGATGTGTTTTTTTGATACAAAGTGTGGTTAAGATGATACAACTGAACATATCAGCGTGTATATTGATATTACTTAAGTATATAGGTAGTACTATTAGTGATGAGTGAAATAATAGGTACAAATTTTGGTACAAACTGTATTTATTAATAAGTATAATCAATATAAATCAATATTAAACAAACTCGCCTTATGTTCTAACTACTTGAAGTAAATAATCAGCCTAGAATGAGATCATATCTCAGTATATGTATCAAATAATATGGTTAAAACTTAATAAAACACTTATTGCAACAGTCTTTTTATAATTCTCTCGTATATAATAATATCACAAATTACTTATATATTGTTATGTATTTCTTTAAATCAGTCTAAACAAATTTCTTAGTCATTTTATACTATAATTTTTTAATGCAAACAAAACAACAATCAGTGAAGAATAAAAAGGAATGTGCATTTTTTCCATATAATTAAAAAACTTTTACTTTAACAATCAGATAAACCTTCAATCAAACAGCAGATTAGTTATGCCTTTTCGTATACCTTTATTCAGATATAATATCAGGATCTATGTCACGTACATGAGTGTTAGTTAATAAGTTGTGATAAAATTCATGAACTCCTGGGTCAATATAATCTAAAAGCGACAGTAGGTCTTTTTTCTTTTGGCTACTAATTGGAACTGGACCCTTGTAACATTTCTGTATGGCGTCTATATTAACAAGGCTATAGTCTTTATTTTTCTTTTTGTATGACATTAATTGGTAATCACCTATGAATTTCTCTTTATATTCAAAATCGGGAAATTGACCTTTAGTAAATTTCATTACACAAACATCGGACCAAACAAACTTTTCTCCGACCTCATTTATTTTTTTTATTAAAAGGTTATTTTTTGAAAAAAGGGCAAAGTCATAAAAATCATTTTCTGTCATTTCAATAACTGAAAATTTGTTACTTTTATTAGAGGCTGTTCTTACTAACTGACACCAATCACGAGGATGGTGAATGTTCATAGATGTTCGTTTTTTTGCTTTTTCGATAAGTGCATGGTCACTATCAACCTCCATGTGTGTGTGGCCGGGAACGAGGAACTTATGTTCTATGTTATTCAGTTGCGTAGAATCGTTGACAGCTACTAGCAATGATGTACAAACTATAGAATTTTTATTTTGGCCGGAACATGAATCAGAATACATAATTAGCTTATTTGCAGTTGGATGAAGTAAAGGTAATCGTACGTTAATAAAATCATACAAACATGATGCAATCTGATTTGCACCTCTGCCACCACTTGATTCAGGCCACATGTAACAATAAGCGTTATTCGACATAAAATCATGAACTGTTAGGTTGTAAACCCATAATTGTCTTTTATAAAAAGCCGATTGGGTATTTAACATAGGAGTTGGTAAACATTGTTGCAAATCGAATGCAACTACACATGTTTGTAAACTATTCATTTTTGCTATTTCTTTGTCTTTACGTTTTTCGTTATATGCATTCTCATAAGCTTCCTGGTGTTTTTGTAACAATTCTTGTAGTTGAGTAATCTCTTCAGCGTCTATAGAATATTTTAGTTTATTTTGTAACTGGTTGCATTTGTTACAAGTATCAATGCTTGGTTTTTTAAATGATAAGTTCATGTCATGGAAAACTTTGGCGTACACAGTCTTACAAACGGGGTCACTATTTTCATCACAATAAAGTTGATACATCTTAGTTATGCAGAGATCGGCACTAAGATACTTTCTAGAAGACTTGGCTCGAGAATAATGACTCTGGTAGGCAGGAAATTTATTAATGTGCTCTTCAACTGCTTTAAGTCGGTCTTCAGAAATTTTCTTGTAACTGGCAGCTCTGCCTTTTTCACTTTTAAGTACCCGACCATATTTTATTATTTTTTCACAAACAGTCTGTAAGAATCGATTACTCTCACCGAGAGTTTTTAATAAGCAACCTTTACATATTTTATATTCATCACCAAAATATATAATTTTATATGTATTATTGTATTCCCGTTTAAGTTTCGCCCCTATGGTGTGCGTTTTCTTTTTATTAATTTTTATTAAACGTTCTGTATACTTAGCTCGTTCATCATATGAACCTAAAAGCCAATACTCTTTAAAAACACATTCCCTAATATCATGAGGTATACGAATGTTACATTTCATGCGACAATCCGTTAAGGGTGCTAAAGATCTGCCCTGTTTTACTTTACCCAATTTCGTAACGTAGCTTTTCCCTGCATTTCTTAACATGAGTCTCTCCTGTCTGTCAGCTCTTCTCTCTTTGATCGATTTACGTAATTTTTTAACATTTGAACTAGAACAACTTGGTTCTGATTCTCCTACCGACGTAACCGACGAACTTTCTGAAATTCTGATACGTTTTTTTTGGCGTACATTATTGAGGCAGCGTCGTCGACAAAATACACTATTGTCAGATGAATCATCTGTGTCTGTATTTGGTACGTAGTCGTCGCTGCTACCAGAACTGAAGTCAAACATTCTAGGTGACAAAGTTTCAGGACAGTCTGATTTAAGTTCAATATTTGTATTACCTGATGGCTCTTCTTTGGAGACCTCTAACGCCATATAAATAATTTCATTTTCTTTGTCTGATAAATTTAAACTTGTACCTGTGGTCTCAAAATCTTGATATGTTTGAATTTCAGTAGTATTTGATTCTTCCGTCTGCCTTTCAATTTGTTTTTTCGTAATACTTGTCTTTTCATCCACTTTAGTGTGTTCTTCACCTCCTACGCCCTCCATAATCCTATTTATTCTTGCTTTTACTGCGGACTGTAAAAAATCGAAAAATCAATCCTGGTGAAAATAAGACTTATACTTAGATATTAAACTTATATTTAAAGAATACAAACAATATTCTTATATACATATAAAGTTCTCATGTCACAGTGTTAGTTAGGTACTATACTCCTCCGAAACAGCTTAATCGATTATTATCAAATTGTATATGTATATATATGAGTAGGTACCTACTCAATAGGTCTAAGAATTGGCTACTATCTATTTTTCATACCTACCCCGAAAGGTTAAGCACCCGGGGGTATGAAGTATACGACGGGCAAAGCCGTCGGGCACAGCTAGTATACTATATAACACTCCCAAAAAGAATCCTTTTTGAACCCTGGTACACCCAGTAGTACCACTAGTGGTACTACGGTTACTTATTCATGACCGTGATACCCTAGTAGTATCCCTGGCGGTACCATAGTTATTAAAAATAACCGTAGTACGACAGGTGCTAAAGTAGTACCAGGGTAATTACCGTGTTACCACTCAGTTTAAGTGATTATTAAATAGAGTAACATTACTACACTTATTAAATGTATTGAAAAAGATTAATGTAATTGCTGAAGTAAATAAAGTTACAACACAACCCAAACGGAGGGCCTTAGATGTTATAAATGATGACGTGATAAGAGAGATTCAAATGGAATTAGTAACAGATGTGATATCTGTCGGCTATGCTCTAGAGAAATTACGTTAACCCTTACACAGGCCCCATGCATCTGGATGTGCTCTTTCGCTCTGCCTTTGTAAAGGGTTAAACCAATTGTCAATAAACGAAATTTTTTTTTCAGTTATTTTCTCTTCTCGTCAAACCTGTATTTTGTCAATTTCAATTTTCGTCAATTATACGACTTGTTGATGACTGGCACCACGGTATTTTTTACCTAACTGTGGTACCATTGACTGTGGTTAGTAGTACTACAGTTATAACCTTAGTACAACCAATCCACCGATTGTACCACGGTCATGAATAAGTAACCGTAGTACCACTAGTGGTACTACTGGGTGTACCAGGGTTCAAAAAGGAAAAGAATGAATAAATAGGTAAGCAAGACATAATCGATTTAATCATTACAGTACACAGTAATTTAATATAAATACTCTAAGCTTATGATCTTTATAATTGAATACTATATTAATTAACTTTACTTAAATAGCATTATTATTTATATTTGCATAAAACTTGTATCAAATATTAATAAAATAATGCCAATAAAAATATTACGTATTTTGTGTAAAATGATACAACTTACTTACCATAAGCATTGTGCGCCCGTGAAGAACGTCGAAGCGAGACTAGCGAGTCGGTTGCATCACCAAACAACGTTATTCCTGTTTCACTTGGGTATTCCCTGTTAATATTACCATCCCGTTCGCACAGTGTTCAACGCGGGAAGGGGTAGCGGGAGGTGTACGCTAGGTAATTACTGCTGAGGATTTGTATCACTTTACACTTAATTTTAGATGATGCAAATATTTGAATAAGCTTGTGTTTTTGGTACAACTATAATTGTATTATTAGACACTTATACCGACACTGTGTTTATATTGATACTAATTTAGTTATATCACTCGACACATTTTAACAATTGTTATATATCATGGTGTTAATTGATTCTTTAAGAATTGTATCATTTTACACATAACTTTATTAAAATTTATTTGTTTTTTTAACGTCATAAATATAATTGTATCACTTTTCACAAAATAATCTAAAGTAAGTTTTAAAATGTATATTAATGGAAGTGTACTTATATTACAATGTACTAATTCTAATCCATACATTTACATTGTGTTAAACTCTTTGATTCAATTTGTATCATTATACAGTACAGAAATAAAAATATTGTTTAGTTCAATTTGATATGATTTTAAAAGTATTATTTTACACAATTGAAATGGTAAAAAAACGTTCAGTTATATCATTATGCTCCAAATTAAGTCGCTCATTTTAAACCCTAAAGATACGGGGATAAGAGTCAAAGATAGATAATTTTTTATATATCTTCTATATCAAAAAATAAAATAAATAATATAACTCGAAATGTATCACTTTTCACTGACGCTCCAGAATTGTGGTTCATTAGCATCCTTTGTTTGAGGCATATGCACCGTGTATCCATGTGTCCATAAATTCAACTCTGCATCTCTAAAGCCACGATCCAAAATGAAGACATCTCCTGGTCTATAGAACCAGTGAATATACTTTCTTAGTCCTCAAGAATTGAATTTATTATCACATCTGATGCTCACATCAGAAGTAGTCGCAGCATGAGGCCCAGACACCTCAATAATATGGCTATCACAGCACACAAATAAAAAGGGTTTTGTCAGATTTCTGTGCTTATGGTGACTGTACGTGAGTCTTTGAAAAAGGTAATTCGAACTTTTTTGGTTATATATATATATATATATATGTACCATCGCAAATGACTATGAATACTAGAGAAATGCTTTCTCTGTTCAATAGAGCTTTCAGGATTTTCGAATAACGTTTCGGGTATCAATACGTTTCTTTGTGCCACATATTGTCGATTCATATGATCAAACCCTAAATGAGTGGCACAAAATCTCGCAATAGGGCTTCACGACCTAAACTCAGTAATCTTCGAAATCGAGATTCGCTTGTTCGAAAAATCGAAGCGAGCCTCGCATTGGAATCCCCTGTACGCAGTTTTGCTAACGTTGCAGCCAGTATAGTTTTTTTTTAATCTGTTATTATTTAGACTGGAAGTTCCTCTCCAAACAACATTTTAATTGTCTCGAATGCACTCGATTCGCAGTGTGGTTCATTCCACAAAATTATTCTACGGTTTACACATTCCATCAATGGAAAATTATTATACTTATTATAATTTCCAATTTGACCGAAATTTAAAAAGTAATGAATGACAGCATCAAAAAATATTTTTTTCCAGCATTGGGATGTGACAACACAAACATACAATTTTTCTTCGGCGCTACTTTATCTATTATATTATATAAACTTACTAAAAAATCTTTTACTCTATCATTGTCGTTGTTAAATTGGAAATTAAGCAAATGAACGGCTATTCTTAAACTTTGGTCAGTTGTAAAATAGTAATCGTTTATATCCAATACACCACAGTTAAAAAATAATTGTTTACTGTTCCGATATTTAGTTATGTAATCACTGAACTTCATATCACACAACTGTCTTTGATATATACGCTGTACTGATTTGATATGGCTATTATTCAAAGGATTTACCTTTGAATAATCCAAAATCCAAGTACTTGAAAACTTGTATTAAAAACGTTGTTTATTGGTGCTGTTGGAAATTTCCAAAAGAATTCCAATAACTTATCTCCTTTTGTTCCTTTACGATTCCTTTTATTCCTGTTATGGCTTTGGTCGCTTGATTCTGCAACTTGTTCAGGGTCATTTGTATTGGGTCCACAAGCGAATTGGTCAAGAAAATCATCTTGGTTTCCACATGCTTCCACCAAAACTTCTTGTCCAAGTTCTTTATTTTTTCGAATGGATAAACTTCGAGCTTTACTACAGTGTGACCACATTCGCCCGGCGATTTCAAAATGTCCGTTCATCACTTTCGAGATAGATTGCGAGATTGACCCAGTGCTCTGCTGAACATTCTGTAGACCGAAGAAGTCTGCGATAAGTCTGGGGAATCCGCATTCGTCTCGGATTTCTTTGACTCGCTGACATCTGCACGTACGTCCTGTGTAGGGACAATCATGGACGACGTGGAGTTGATCGGCGCTATGTTTGCTGACCCAGAATATGCTTCCTTTGAAACTTCTTCTTGTTCATAAATTTGTGAAATATTTCTATAGCTATAGGACTCATTTTGAATTGTGAACACGTCGTGTATAATTCTGAATCTAGGAGGATGGTTTTGAAGGCACTCCAAGACAAACCGTCGGACTTCGTCGCGCGCAGTTTGTGCACTGTTAATTTCAACACCGTTTTCCATAATGATATCATCTTCACGAACTCGCGTTTCAATGTGAGATTATATATTAAGAGAGATACTTACTGAAGTGCTTGGGTCTTCTTATTGTTGTTGGGTGAATTAACTGTTCTGTGGGTATCATTTGCACAGTTAATCAACTTGCGATCCATACTGAACTACTGTTCTTCAAAATATTGAGTAAAACTGCAAATTTTCTGTCTCACTGGGGGCAGCAGCCAGAATTACACGGCAGGCTTCTGTCATATGCGTCGCGGGATGTAGAACAAAATAAAAGCACATTTGCACGACATTACTATCATAATTGTGAGCAAGACTGTTGGTCGTGGACTGACCGGCCGTTTGCTACCTCCACTACCCACTGGAATAGCGCCACTGCTCAAGCTTCGTTACCTTGCTCCGTGGACATCTGTGTCTCATGACGTTCCTTTGTGGGTGGGACATAAAATACACATTACACATTAACCTTCAATAAATTCCACGCTGTCTCCGAAACCCCGATCTAGGATGAATGCATCGTTTGTTTGGAGCAGGCAATATAGTTGATGCTCTTCGTTATTCATTATGTCAGCTATTATATTATTTCTTTTTTTCTTTTTGCATGGTATCTCCTACCAGTTGATAATTATTTGTGTCTCTGCAAAAAACTACATATGAAGAACCGAGTTATTAAGTCTTCCATGAAATTGACAATCTCCTTTTTATGTTCTCCATATTGTATAAAACTATAGTCAACATAAAACAATACACTTCTTCGTTCTAAATGATACAATAACGATGATATCCAGTCATAATCAATACAGCAATATCGCAAAACAATAAAAAAGCACAATACTGTTAGAGGCAACCACTCCCGGCGATCTAGAGACGTGAACATATTAGACTAACTTAAGTGGTTTATTACCTCATCATCTAAATATTACTCGTCGCCGCTTTCCTCCTCCATACTGTAAAGCAGGTTGATGAAATCCTGCGGCGCCGCACTCCCATCAACTTGCCAATTGAACATGCTATGTAACAATGCGAGACATGATTATCAAGCACCAGTAAACTTAGATTTTCTTTCGTTGGTCTCGTAACTCTCGTATGAGACCTTGTATGATTCATAAGCAGCATTTTTTTTATCACGGTCATGATATTCTCGATGAAAATCACGGGATCAAACTTGAACTAGATCCTACCGCGTGGAATGGAGGATGGAACCAGACTGGCGTATCCCTACGTCCCTGGATAGAGCCAGCGACTCACGCAAGGCCTGTCAGCAGAAAATAAAAAATGGCAACAAAGTCACTAACATATTGGGTATATAATTTTAAGCAGCATTTTTTTTATCACGGTCATGATATTCTCGATGAAAATCATGGGATCAAACTTGAACTAGATCCTACCGTGCGGAATAGAGGATGGAACCAGACTGGCGTGTCCCTACGTCCCTGGATAGAGCCAGCACCTCACGCAAGGCCAGTCAGTAGGAAATAAAAAATGGCAACTAAGTCACTAACATATCAGGGATATAATTGTAACCAGCATTTTTTTTATCACGGTCATGATATTCTCGATGAAAATCACGGGATCGAACTTTAACTAGATCCTACCGTGCGGAATGAAGTATGAAACCAGATTGGCGTGTCCCTTCGTCCCTGGATAGTACCAGCAACTCACGCAAGGCCTGACAGTAGAAAATAAAAAATGGCAACTAAGTCACTAACATATTAGGGATATAATTATAAGCAGCATTTTTTTTATCACGGTCATGATATTCTCGATGAAAATCACGGGATCAAACTTGAACTAGATCCTACCGCGTGGAATGGAGGATGGAACCAGACTGGCGTGTCCCTACGTCACTGGATAGAGCCAGCGCCTCACGCAAGATCTGTCAGTAGAAAATAAAAAATGGCAACTAAGTCACTAACATATTAGGGATATAATTGTAAGCAGCATTTTTTTTATCACGATCATGATATTCTCGATGAAAAACACGGGATCGAACTTGAACTAGATCCTACCGTGCGGAATGAAGTATGGAACCAGACTGGCGTGTCCCTTCGTCCCTGGATAGTACCAGCAACTCACGCAAGGCCAGTCAGTAGGAAATAAAAAATGGCAACTAAGTCACTAACATATATTAGAGATATGATTGTAAGCAGCATTTTTTTTATCACGGTCATGATATTCTCGATGAAAAACACGGGATCGAACTTGAACTAGATCCTACCGTGCGGAATAAAGTATGGAACCAGACTGGCGTGTCCCTTCGTCCCTGGATAGTACCAGCAACTCACGCAAGGCCAGTCAGTAGGAAATAAAAAATGGCAACTAAGTCACTAACATATTAGGGATATAATTGTAAGCAGCATTTTTTTTATCACGATCATGATATTCTCGATGAAAAACACGGGATCGAACTTGAACTAGATCCTACCGCGCGGAATGGAGGATGGAACCAGACTGGCGTGTCATGATTGCTTAAACTACGGTTACCCCTGTATCTTAAGAGGATGGAACCAGACTGGCGTGTCCCTACGTCCCTGGATAGAGCCAGCGATTCACGCAAGGCCTGTCAGTAAGAAATAAAAAATGGCAACTAAGTCACTAACATATTAGGGATATAATTGTAAGCAGCATTTTTTTATCACGATCATGATATTCTCGATGAAAAACACAGGATCGAACTTAGAGCTAGATCCTACCGCGCGGAATAAAGGATGGAACCAGACTGGCGTGTCCATACGTCGCTGGATAGAGCCAGCGACTCATGCAAGGTCTGTCAGCAGGAAATACTATAGGACAGAAAAGTTACTAACATATTGGGGATATAACAGTAAGCAGCATTCTTTATCACGGTCATGATTGCTTGTGACGTTCCACAAAGACTTATAAACTCTTTCTTCTTAACTTAAGATCATCTGTTCTGGGCGCACGCGTCTGCTTCACATCTATAATAGGATTATTAACACCCTCACCGCCACCCTTATACAGAATTTGCCAATGCAGCAGGCCGTGCGGTGCGCCGGCGTCCGCAACTTCTAGCAGACCATACGGGCGGCCTGCGGGCTCACCCTTAACTTTTAAATGGCAAGCCATGCGTTCCGCTGTAACCGCAAATCCGCCATCAAATTTTTCTGCGTTCAAATTTTCTTTTCCTCCAGCGTAAATTTGCAAGTGGCTCATCGTCGTCAGAGTCACTTTTCGATGATGAAGAATCACTAAAATTGGCTGCTCCAGGTCCTTCTACATAATCTTTATCATAGCTACCTTCATTTCCAGAGCCGTTAAGGAGCTCGTCTATATCTTCGTCTAATAAAATATGTGACAAGTTGGAAAATTAATCCTGTAAAATAGACAATCAATACATTAACAATACAATCGATATTTTTAGTCATAGGGCCCGAGTTGAAACAATTTTGTTGATAAGTTCGTTGGCAAAGTACATCAAAAGACAAAGAAAAACTAATGAAATTACGTTAATCAATAAGACTTCTTATCTTGAATAAGGGTCCTCACTTTCCATCTCCGAGGTAAAATGTAGACACCTAAGGAGAAATCTGTTTCTGCTCATTTGCTGAGCAAAGATCGGTATTGAAAATAGTCTATCTGTTTTCCAATAATCATTTAGACGACTCAGAGGTATAGTCCCCATGTGGAATTGGAGGCCGAGAAAAATTCTCATCTCAGGGACGGTCACACCTTTCCAAGCGGTAATTCTCGAATAATCTCTACCTCTATATGGTTCTTCCTCGTTTCGTGGCCGTTTATGAGCATCTAATAATTTTCGAGCCTGGGCATTTGTCTCACTACAAATCCGTGTGAACAAATCGTCATTGAAAAAATAATTAATATAATCAATAGGCTCGACTCCCATTACTTCGCCATAAAATTCATTAGATTTTCTAAAATCTAATTTAGTTAGTTCTCCCGTAGTTGTCCATACCGAAGTTGAGCCTACTGTAGAGGGCTGATATGCCTGGACTTGACTTTGATTGTCTAGTGGTGAAGTGATAAAAGGTGAATTATCCTGCAGTTCTTGATCTTGAGCTATGGAAGAGGCAGGCATATAAAAGCAGGATGTTTTTTTGAACGTAGGGATTTTGGCTACCAATTAGTCCACTTCTCTTCATTGGCAACGCTTTTAGGTGTAGTGAAACTGAACTGTCAAAATCAAGAAAATTTGAGATCACAGTGATAGACGCAACAGGAACAATACATACTTATGTTTTTTCTCTGAGATTGTTCGTCATCAGAGTTTCCATTTTCATTTTATTTAATTTTTGAGGCCCAATTTAATAACATTATGCAGAATTAGCAAAAAGGTAATAGTAGTAATTCAGTTCTTTTATTAACAACTGGCAATAATTATTTCAGTGAACTGGGCTCTATTTAACATGTAGAAGAAGTAACTATATGATGCTGTATATTTGCATCCACTGATTGGACACATTTATTATCTACGATGACCTCTGTCATTTCGACTTCTTATGTTAAAAATATTTCTTGACTAGGAATTGGTTGTATTTGTATAGAATCTGCAAATAGAGAAAATAATATAAGGATGAGAAGGGTCGGGATTAATGTATTCTGTTCATCATATGGCAAAAAAAGATAATTCACATATACACAAACATATTATGTGAATTATCTTTTACATAATAAAAATATAAGTTGGCTAATCATATTGATACACTGGTATAGAAGTAATAACAATTAAAAACTTATTTTCTAACCAACATGATCGAGAGTCAAATTCACTTTCTAGTTCATGAACGGATAACAATATCATATCTTTGACTTTTTCCTCTATAGGCGTCAGAAGAGGAGAAGCACTAGGTATCCTCCAGTGCTATATGTTTCAGCACGTAATACAGCAGACTTTTTCCTAGTAGCTCTTTTTATACCTTCGTATGTAGCTTTTAAAGTTTTAGCACTTCGAAATTTGTACCACTTATACTATTGAAAGATGCCTCCAGTGTCTTCCAGCACTGTTCTTTTTCATGCCAAGTGACTGCGTCACTCTTCTTATTTTCTAAAATATTTTTATGTTGAGCAACTAATGAGGTTAGAAGCTCAACTTGTTCCCGGCTGAAATTGCCGCTTTTGCATTTCACAGTCGTCATTTTATTAGAGTACTTTAAGAAAATCACTGCACATAAAACAAACAGAAACACAAACACTAACAACAACTAAACTTGATATGACTCCTCTACGAAATAACATTAACAACTAAATTCCGCGGCATGGTATTTATTAGATTTGAGTGCAACGACATCTCGTTTTTCAAACGACAGTCCGTTTCGTCACAAGCAATATTCAATTATCATCAAATCGTTTATATACAGTTTTTATATAGAAAATTAACCGTTAACCATATTTAATTATAAAAACATATTAAAGTAAAACAATACTTCTAGTGTAAATTAAAATAAATTTATAGGTATTTTATGTTATCATTCGTTTTATTTATTGATCAAAAAACGGAACGTGTGCAGTTGGTGTTGCCACTGCGCTTACATATAAGTTCCATATAGTTGTGTCAGATAAAATGACATGGTGAATCGCAAAGTTTCTTATTAAGAACTTTCCTATCCCGAATAATTTGGCGGAGACATTTCTTTCACAAATACCTTTTTGGAACGTTACGTTATAACACTCAGGTGAGTAAAAAATTACCAAAAAAAAACAATATTAATTGTTTTATTGTTTGAAGTAAATCATATTACATATTTTTCTTACAACTATTACTATTTAAATATTGTCATTACTCTCTGAAAACAAATTCTCATAAATAGACGACATATCAGTCAAAAAGATATATATTGGGGGAGGGTTTTATTTATATTGGGCTCACCCGCGGTTCAACACTCCAACAATATATATTGGAATGTCAAACCACCTTCTTCAAAGTAAGAAAAACAAAAAAACTTTACCAGAGAGGAGATGTTGTACCATGCAGTATTCCGCTAATGCGAAGGACTCAAACTTCGACACGTGTTTCGCCTCTACACGAGGCATCTTCAGGAGCACTCTCAAGCAAATGAGCCGAGCTGCGATTGTCTGGCGCTTTTATATTATTGCATCGCTACCCCCACCGTTCGATGAAACATCAGATGTGTTGCCGGTATGAAAATAATTTTAGAAGTGGGGACGAATGAAATTGTATTTGTTCATTCAGCAGTATATCAGTATTATTTTTTATCAGTCAATTGTGATTCTTGTATTGACACATTCGCTGGGCTTTGGCTTGATTGATTCATAGAAGTAAAGTAGTCATGATGTTGTTGATAAGAATATTCGAAATTATCATTGATAAATCGTCGTATCAAACTGATCATTTCGTACTTTGCGTCCGTCTTGCGGTGTTCAGGTTAAAATCACTTAACAATGATAATTAAAATCACCGATCGCCATCATTCTCAGTAGATTCATCTCTTTTTTGCATTCTTTCAATGAGTATTTTCAAAATTTTATTAGTGTCATCTTCTACCGGCTCCGAAACTTTCCTCTTTTTTGACGTCGAGAGCTGAGTAGAAATATCAATAGGTCTGGACGCCGACAAACACGATAAAAATTGAAGAAATTGTTTCTGAGTAGGTAGGTTTATCTATATCAATTTGTTCAATCATTTAACCCTTGTTTAATAATATTTCTTCTCTTGTTAATGGAAATTTTATATATTTTTGACGAAAGTATGGGGCATTCAAGGCAATGGAGACTGCTCTCACACAGTTTGATACACTCACTTAGTGCATCTTAGTGTGTAGGTAGGTTGATATAATATAACATCTGAGTTGAAAAAAGCAAGTTTAATTATTTACATTCATTCGTTCATTATTTACAATCACTTATACAATAACATTTTTTTTAAATACTTTTCAATTATTATTCTAATGTTATGGAGTTCATCTGCAACACCGTCATGCTGCCTCGCTAGCTCCCCAAGATTGTCAGCTAACCGTGCAGAGGTAGCCGCAGTCGCCATATCTGACTGCAGCCTTTGCCGCTCGATTTGCGACAGGACCCGTCTAGCCTCTTCTAATGGCCCCAGAGTCCGTGCTGAAACAATGACAATTTTTTTTTTTAAATCACATTTATCTACTTATTATTCTTTTGTTAGCATAGTGCATTAAGGCTGTATGTACTAACAAATCCTAAAAATAAGATAGGAATACAAAAAAAACGTTCTAAATTCTAAAGTGTACTGAAGTATAATTCTTGGGCCGCCGGCGCCGGTCCAATGCAGTTTAACCGTATTGAAGCCTTTCTCGTTTCTGTCACTTTACCAGGGCCGGATGCTGACAGGAATATCTCGAAATTTGATAGAAAACGTTTCCATTTCGAGTATACTTCATCGATGTTTTCCAAATCCAATGGTGCCGGCATTCTAATTCGATGCCCGACATTTTTTCCAAGTCTTTGTTATCTTCACCACTCATTAATGCAAGTATGTTCAAAATCGACTGCGCCACGTAGTATTCTTATAACGAAACCAATTGTGAGGGAACAAACCGTATATTCTTATTATACTTTTTATAATGATGTTCGTCCGACCATACGTCGGCCATCTGCTCAAGTGACGCCATAAAGTTACCCGGCTCACTCTTATAACAAACATACAAGCTATAGCGTCTGTACTTATAATAATAGTGGTTGAACTGTCATTTCCAAACAGTCTGTACTTGTTGTGTTCCGATACATGCATACATATATTACACTTGTTTATCATATTTTATGAGTTATACTTACTGGCCAATCACTACTATGGGATATTCAACTCCTTCAGGCTCATCGGGAAGCTGTTGGCTGGTTGAAGGTTGAGGCTGTGATTGTGAGATGGAGGGCTGAGACTGCCTGGTCGAAAATTGAGGTGACGAGGACAGTGAGGCAAATAGATCCACTCTCATATTTGCCTCACCCTGGCCAAACCTCTCATCTAAGATATTAATACACCTCTCTTCTTGGTCAGTGAGAGGTTGTCCCTGTGGTGGTCCACCGCCGGTACCAGTGCTGTCTGTTATATTTGCACCAACAAGATTTTTCAATTTGCTTCGCTTATCGTGATAGTACAGTAAGCTTCAGAGAAAACGAACCCCCCTTCTAATGACATGAATGCATTGAAGTTTTTAGAAACTTCGTTTAAATCGCATGTTGGTCTTGTGGTTATGGCCGATGCTTTAACGATACGTCTAACGGGGGTTCGAATCCTCGGACGCAAAGTTCTTTTTGTATTCATATTATTATTTTTTTATTCTCTTAAGCACTTTTTGTTAATTATTATTTGAGGAATCACATTTAATAGTATGTATGAGGTTTGTAAGAAAAGATAGGATTGTTGTATAAACTATATTAATTTATTTCTCTAATTACATTTCTAGGACTACATGGAGTCCATTTCCTGGTTGAGTATACAGTTTTTCTTTTTTTTTTCAAAGTTAAATTGGGGTTACTTATTTTTAGATTTTAAGTGATTACATTTATTGACAAAACACAATACCCTTCATTTTTATCTTTAATATTTCACTTATGTTATAAAATGTTCACCATTAGGTAATTCTAGAAAGATAACTACAATATTTATTTACTTAATTATTTAAAGTTACAAACATATTTTACACTCTATATAATCTTCGAATATAAAAGAATGGTTGAAAAATGAAATATTATTTGTGCCTGTGAATCACAAAGAAAGAACCAACATGCTAAACTATAACAGTATAGCAATATACATCTTCCTCTTTGATCACATTTTCTGATAAGTAACCCTTTTAACACAACATTAGAAAAAAAAATGTGAGGTCAGATGATGGACAATATAGGTAAGCACTTTAATGTGATATGATTACTAGACAACTGATATACTTCATATTTATTTTAGATATTCTTTTTAGTTAATCACCCCCAGACACATAACAAATAATCGTGTTTATCACATAAAGATTTGTTCTGTGTAAGAATCGATACCTGCATTAATAGCGGAGAGGATGGCCCTCATTGTCTATCACTTCTTGAAGACGACTTTTCATCCCCGAAACCATATTAAAACATGCGGCACAATTTCGCAATAAGAAAAAGAAATATTCTAATTGCAACCTTAGCGCGCAGTCTCAGATATTATAATACTATAGCCGCAGCTCATACAGCATAAGTTTTTGAAATGAAACGTGACGGTAGTGCAACAAGCTGTATCAAGCGTAATCTATTGAACTAAACGAGAAATCTATACAAATTTCAACCTTATGTTTTAGTATTTGAGCAGTTATTATTATCACATATGTTGAAAGTTGAAATTTAAACCTTAAGGTCTAGAAAATAACACCGTAATCAACTTTGTTCGATAAAAGGAGTAATGTTATTCATATTTTCGACATTTTTATCAGATGAACCGATAGCCTAGTGGTATAAGGCACGGTCTAAGTGATCAGCTGGCGCTGAAGATACAGGTTCGTATCTGACAGCACAGAAAGTAATGTGGAATCTTTTTGTGAGTATATTGTATCTTGGTATACAATTGAGCCGAAAGAGCAAAAGTATTAGAAAAATACAAATATGAACATGTAAATAAAAGGCAAAAATGAAGCTGCTCGTTCGTTCGCAACTCAGCGACGATCGCATCACGTGACGTCATGTGAAGCGGCCGGCGCTAGCGGCGATAATCTTTAAGTATTGAGGGGGTCCGTTTTCTCTGACGCTGACTGTACTACGAACAAGAATTTATAACATCAGTATGGGAAGAAATTGAATGATTTTAATTAAGTAGAGTAAACAGTTGTCTTACTTACTTTAGACCATCCTAGGGTATCTTTAGTGGCGTCTGTCCCCTGTGCGTTGAGGACGAGCGCAACCTCTGGCCAAAGCCGCCGGCTTTCCGCTCTTCCTGGTGCTGCGTTGTTGTAGCCACTTTTCGCCAGCTGACGATGCCTGGTCATAAATTCTAAAAATCATCTTCCACTGAACCTCACTGACCCAATTAGGCATGTCAATTTTAATTAAGTAAGAAAACAGTTGTCTTACTTACTTTAGACTATCCTAGGGCATCTTTAGTGGCGCCTGTCCCCTGTGCGTTGAGGACGAGCGCAACCTCTGGCCAAAGCCGCCGGCTTTTCGCTCTTCCTCGTTCTGCGTTGTTGTAGCCACTTTTCGCCAGCTGACGATGCCTGGTCATAAATTCTAAAAATCATCTTCCACTGAACCTCACTGACCCAATTAGGCATGTTTTTTCAAGTGAAACAAGACAGCATCACTCCTAAGCAGTCTAATATACCTATCGATTGTGGACTTGAATGGATTAACTTCAAATTAGATTCGAAATTAGATAGAGAATCGTTGCAAAGAGGTACTCCATGTGGGGCCGAATCTGTGCCGTATAAAGAAGGTGTTTTTGCTCCGCAGTGAAGTACTGTTTCGCCCTGTTAAGCACTCCTTATTGTGTTGTTGGATGATTGCTGCGCAGTAACATATGGAAAATCATAACTATATGCTTCCATGTTCTCCTCAAGATCAATATTCCTATTGAGGCATATGTTAGTGCAAGTAATTTTTTTATATTAATATTAATTAGTTAATCTTTTTATTAATTTGTTAATCTTAGCATTTATTATTTTCGCTGCCATGTTGGGATTGAGGTGACGTACTCTATGGCCTAATAAGCACCGCCATCTGTTCTTCAGCACACCAATAGTACGCTCCACAGTATTACGTGCTGAACAGTGTAACTCGGTGTAATACTTTTCTGGAGAGCGCACAGCAGCATCTACAATCGGTGTCATCGTGTGATCCCGTTGTGCATATTCAGAATCACCTAAAACATATATAGAACAATAACATTATTAGAAAGTAAAGAATTATAAAAAAAATTAATTTAAACTAAAGATTTCATATTTGGTTACCCAATACCCAGGGATTCATACCACTTGAATTTCGCGGAACTAGGTACAACAAAGAACATCGTATTATTGTCTTTTTGTGAGTTATTTTTGCATGTCGGAAACACAGCAATATTTTGGTTCTTTCATCGGTACGTAGTTTTGATTAGGATTCATTTTGTGTTAAAATTAAATTCAACTACATATTCAAATATTTATGAAATGTACGTCAAGTGACAATCTGTCAAACACTGACAATACCGACAATACTGACATCTTTTTTAAATGTTTCATAAAACAGATCCAGCAAGGTTAACAACTCATACAGCCGTATGAATGACGTCACAGTCCGATTTTCAGTTTTTATTATTTTTCTTTAAAAATAAGTCCAAAAAATGAAATAAAATAAGTTTCGGAATCAAATTAGAAAACTGAAGAAACGGTATTTTTATTTTCAGCACTTTAAAATTTTGACATGTTGTCAATTGTCTTAAAGGCGTCGGTCATTAACGATATAGGTATGCCTGTTATCGGATACGCTAGTATTGCAGCTTCTTGTAAGCTTGCTTTAGATAAGATAAGATAAAATAAGATAATATTTATTTGTTCAATCATAATATCTTAAATATTCGGAATGGGATAACGGTCGGGCTTCGTGATTGCATTTAAAGCTCGATAATCACCACACGGTCGGATTTGACCGTCCTTCTTGGGTACCACGTGAAGTGGCTACTGGGTGAGCTGGTGGTTAAATTAAAAGATACGTTAAGTTAGTATGTCTGCTAAGCAGGTGATAGTAAGGATGCAACTCAGTTACAGTATTAATTGATTGCTGCTTACAGTTTAAAATTTTGGACGTTACATGTAAGCTAGTTTCGTTATCAATCAAAAGTTTGCCTCTCAAACCAACTATAACAGATTTTAGTGTTGTAAAAAATCTGCCCCAATTATGAGCTGATTAACATCGGCAATGATAAAATTCCATTTAAAAACTCTAAGCCTAAATGTAAAGCTTAGGTCTTAGTATCGTACGTTTTGATTTCCGTGCCGTCTGCCGCATAAAGTTTATATTTGCACTCTTTAACTGTGTTTCACACTAACTCGAAAGATTGAGAAAGAGATAATGCAGAGTCGACTAGCAAAGTGGCATACAGGAACCCATGGTTGCAACCTGTAATGTTCCTAGTTTTCCGGCTTTTTGTAGTTGCAGGGATTGACGCACTTGTTGGCTTTATCGCCAAATTCATAGTGGTAGAAACATAACCAATTTGGGTTGTTTCTATCTTTGCTGCTACGTCTTAACGGGAACGCGCATATCTACGCCTGTAATTTCCGGTCCTTTCCTTCCCTATTTCATTAATTTTGCAATTTCTACTAAGAGTTTCGATGTATTGAGTTCGATGTTTTCGATAGGCTTAGGAGCTAGAGTTTGTTTTAAAATAAGGCCTTGAGACATGTTCTGCTGTCTACTTTCTTCTAGAAACATTGATAATGACGGGACATGAATATTAATAGTCTTAGAACTCTTTTTACTCTGCCTAAATTCTTACCCATAACATGCTTCTTATCACTTACGGCTCTTGCGAATTTTGGTTTTGTCCAGTAACATACAGTTGAAGTAACTGATGGTTCATCTGAACGCTTAATGAGCCACATTGCAAAACAAATGCCATGTTTATATCCACCTGCAGTTGATACACAGTCGTCTCACTCCACTTTGATGATCTTATTTAATGTTTCATCAATGATAGCGGTAACAATGTACAACTTCCCATTAATTTGGTGTTCGGGTATTACTCGGCACTTAAGATTGCAGGATGTCCCTTCTCGCTGTACTTCTACGTATCCCACCGCTGTATCAACGTAAGCGTCACATGGCGCCATCAATGCCTTAGCACTTCGGATTTTCACAACATTGTAACAGTCTGTTTCATGCATGTACTCCAATAACATCAAATAATCTACTTTAAGTAGATTTCTACTATCTGCAAAATGATAGCCCTCGGAAACCCTTACTAACACAAATCACTTCATTACCTTCCTGAACATTCGACTTGCAAGTAATTGTTGCTGAACATTGATCACGATTCTAACACCTCCATAGTGTAGTACCCATCTTATTTACCCTACTTAAATTATATTTCTACCCATTTCCAACACATTTCCTTGTTTGACAATAAAGGAAAATTGCGACATTTGACTTCATAAAATTATACATAAAATACGAGCATCTACAGAATTAAGATAAAGAGGTTAGTATTATATAATAATAATCCTAACCTTTTTGGAGAAATTCCAAGTATTTAAAATAGGTTAGCATATGGGCATATCGTGAGGAGAGTGGACGTTCAAGGAAGTGGGACGTTCAAGGAAGTGGACGTCCAGGGAAGTGGACGTTCAGGGAAATCGGCATTCAGGTACAGCTTGGCAAAAAAGTCGTGAAAATAATAGGGGCGCCACAATCGTGCATATAGCCACCCTATAAACAACGACAATAACAGTTTTGATAGTTTGATTTTATTATATATTTCAAATCAGATAAATCGAAACACCTTGCATATTTAGGAATATATTATGTAAATAACATGCGATTTTGTGCATTAGTGTACCTACTACTAATGTTTTGTCAGTATATCCTACTATACAATATTAGAAAATGTAAAGTTTGTGAGTAGACCGGTATGTGAGAATCTTTGTTACTCTCACATAAAAATTGCTGAATGGATTTTAGTAAAACTTTAAGGAGCCTCGCCGGGTAGTTAGAACCTTGAAAAGTTCAATCATTGGTCTAGATCTAGAATCCTTTAATATCACCTAATATCGCCATTGGGTTGTGGAGATCATATGGCAGTTGCTCTAAATTTAGCCAAATCAGCAGTTAGACTGGTAAACCGGACCCCAGACTGAGTATTGATTTATTAGGACAACTGAATTTCTTCTACTCGGAATTTAGAAGACTTTCGTCCAAATATTCCACCCCAGAAATGTGCTCATCTGACTCTTCGGGTGGGTCTTCTTCAATAGTGTGCTGGCTATCGTCACTTGCTTCACTACTGCTGCTATCATCTTGGAGGTTTATGACGATTTTTACGATATCGTCATACATGGTTCGTCCCCTTTCATAATATTCTTTTTCTATTTTAATAACATATTGGCATGAATTTTTCCAGTCGTCAGCAGAGATGCTCTGAAATGCTTGTTCAGCCACTGCCTATTAAAATAAAAACAATTCGAATTAAATTATTATTATTTGGGCATAAGATTTTAAACCATATTTTTATATAACTATAAAATTACCTTGATGTCAACTGATCCGACATTATGTGACGCAATTTTGTGTTTAGCAATAACCCCAGATCAGTTCAATAGGGTTTAAGTCACAATGGTAAGGCGGAAGCCTTAGCACTGTGTGACCATGTGCCTTTAAAATTTCATCAGACGGGCTCCGATTTATGTTGTTTAACAAGCATTAATAAGTTTGGCTTTCTTGTTGTTTCTGAAAATGGTATATTATTTTCTGACAACCATAGCTTCATTTCACTCACTTTAGATGCGGAAGTGGGTGCCTTATTGAGAACTACTGAATGGTAGGGAGCATTAGCCATGACTATGATGGCAGGTTTACTTAAATTGGGAATTAATTTTTCAGTGATCCATTTTCTGAAGTTATTTTTATTCATTTCTGAGTGATAATCTTCGTTTTTATTTTTCCCACTAAATATTAATAAGGCATTTGGTACAAATCCATTTTCACTCCCGGCATGTATAGTTATGTACCTGAAAAACCCATTAAATATAAATAAAACACATATTATAGAGAATATTAGTTGTAGAGATTTAACAACTGCTCACCTTTTGCCTTTGGACACATTTTCTTTTATTCCACTAACATCTACAGATTGCCAACATTTTATCAATTTGTACGGTGTATGGACATAACTCACATATAGATAAATTATATCTTTTTTTAAATCATCTGGTAAATTCCTATTCTCTATAATCTTCTCTAGGTAAATCTCACGCTTTGCTGCAATATGTGGTTTTTCCATCAAAGCTTGTCTGTCAGACTGGCATTTTTTGTATTTAAATCCCAGTTTTAGTATGATCTTTCTTAAATGTTCACGGCTTCCGCTAAATCCTAGTTCTTCTCTTACCACCGGCAACAAGTTTCGTAAAGTAGGTGCCTAAAATGATAAAAAGTAAACTCAGTGAATTCACTATTAAACTAAAAAAAACATTTCCTTCAAATAAAACCTACCTACTTACAATCTTTTCTACAGTGAAAAAATATTGATTTTTTTGCCTGATTGCACACAAGTCAAAATCGTCCAAGTCTTTTCTGGGTCGTCCCGCTCTATGCTTCCCTGGTGTGGAGAAAATATCTTTATTCCTTTGTCCTTCCAATGCGATTCGCCGTATGGTACTGACGGATTCACCTAAAAAAAATATAGAGGAATAAGTTAACAAGACTGATTAGGGATGCACATACTGTATTATTGCTTATTCAGTATTAGGGAATATAAAAACTTACAAGCACGCCCTCAGCCAATCACCAAATCTAAAACAATAACACACAAAGCAAAGGATTACTAAACTTGCAAGCAGTAGGCACACACACAGTGTTTATTTACAACACATTTCATATGCTCATTTTCCACATGAACAGTATCACAATGCCAGCATTGTTGGTTTGAATAAGCAGGTAACCACATGACCACCACCTAAACCTCTGTTAGTAAGTATGAAGTATTGCCAAACACAGTACCTATATAGTTAGATAGCTATACCCAGTATTCAAATGCAGCCGCCATATCATATACGTATGGATTCAAATATGTACACCATTCGACAGATAGACAGCAAAACTGACGTCACTTTTGACTAATCTTAGCGCCTAATTCTAATGTCATCCAAGTGCCAAAAGAAGACAGTAACAAAATTTGATTTGAAATATTGTATATACACATGTGTGCATATACACATACTAAACTAAGTATTGACTCGCTTCAAAACCTATTGGACATGTAAGTAACATATCAAATAATTAAGGCATATAGTACAATCATCGGCGGCGGCGGTCAATTTGTCTCAGTTGCTGCGGGCAGCTGAGGCAGTGACTATCATCGCTGCGCCTCACCGACCGGCCGCCGGTGCAAAAAGGCCGGCGACACCAACACCAAAGCATCCACTATAGCTTGTAGGTATAGAAAACCAGATAGCTGATAAACATACTAATATATTTTTAAATACATTCTCATACAGAAAACATCCTAACTTTGCCACAAACATTTGAGTATCTTGGAAACTATATGTTCTGTCTCAGGTTTCATATTCAAGACCTCAACAACTGCATTACAATATCACTGCACCACCCAAACATATTTCTTATCAGTCTGATAAAGCACAATTTTTAGTGTCATGTGGTAGCAGCATTTATTTGTATGTTTTATATTTACATAATAAGGCTTAGCTGAGATACAATGTGTGTATGAAATGTATGTGTGTTCACCTAATTAAATGTAAAATAAATAGATTAGGAAGCCTTACATATCCAGTGGATGTCCTATACCTAAATTGAATACCTGTTAGTCATGAAACACCATGTTTTAGTCTGGCAGTGAACTGGTCATCTGAACAGTTTAATTAATAATGCATCATAATCAATTATAAAAAATAATTCTTACAAAAATCTCCCGAAGAGCCAGTCCTCGCATCTACAACAATAAATTAATTTTAAAATAACATGACATTTGCTGAAATATGAAGTCAAAAGTAGCAAGTGGTTATATACATTATTTTTGCCATTATCAGTTTCAGTAGGTACAATTGGCAAAAAATATTGGAATCAAAACAATAGCACCCAGATAGCATTGAAACAAGCAAATTATGCTTCACATAGGCATTTCCAGAACCAGAGGCACACATATAATGATTAAGTGAAAAGTTTGAAAGTATGCTGTTGTCACTGACATCAAATTTGTTAGTTTGCATTATGTACAATCTATTAGTTAGGCACACACAGCCATGCAACCCATTGAAAAGTACTACATGCACCATTTCTATTCATAGCTATGTATGTCCACACACACCTAAAATTTTACTACTATACCTATAAGATAAGAAGATATTCGAGTCCATCCAGTAGTAGGCTCAGGCTGCAATGGGCTGATTGATTGATGAAATATATTTTGATTCGTATGTAAATGCACTATTACAACGCACGTGTTTTATACCTACTTACATTTAGTTTGAAATTTAATACAAAAAAACATTAGAACATCTGAGTAAAGACAATAAGATAAATTAACTATACATACTTTACAAGAAGACTCGACATTTTTCACCTTTTCCAACCAGTTTTCTTTGTACAACTGTAACAAATTAGTATGAACTTTAAATTCGCAAGAGTTCTAATATGAATTTAAATTATTTCGTAAGAAAGAAAACTTTATACTCACTTTAAAACTTTCTCGCCGGCGCCGTCAGGTACAGGTAGCGTAATGTTTTCAGTGTTGCCAACATTCATTTCCAAAATCCGCTGTTCATATCATATTTTCCGTCAAAAATCCGTTAAATATATTTTTTGTTACGTCAAATAATAGAAGCTAAGCTAAGTTTGTGCAAATGTTTAGATATTTGTTATTTAATCACGCTCTAAATTCTGAACCTTTCAGGCTGAAATTTGGAGCAGAATAGATTGTTGTTTGATCACTTTGTCATAGTAGTGTTACAAAAGAAAACGAAATTGGTTAGTCACATTTTAGTTTGTAAGAAGTTGGCGAGATGGCATTATATATAATATATTTTATTTATTATATATATGTTAAAATATCTTTCTTTTATATGGAAAGTTATTTTTTACCATATCTCTGAAACGGTGCATCTGAGCGTGAAAATTATGTTTTTTGTACACAAAGCAAAAATGATAGCCTAACCATCTAATACAATCTATTTATGATTTGAGTCAAGTGGAAGAAGCACCCGTATGTTTTACATATGTGTGAGAACAGTCAATATCAATAACAATAACTCATTTCTTTGAAGTCACATATGTGTGCGTTTTTGTGTTCATGTGTGCCAGTGAATTGTGAACGATTGAATATGAATATGTTAGTGAGTGATTTGCCTGCCATCGAATGAGAAGGTAAATTTCACCAATACAGCACAGGCTCACGTAGTTGAGTGGTATTATAGGCGTAATGGCAATGCGAAGGTTGCGAGTTCGAACCTCAGCTATATTGATATAGGCGGTCTGATTAATTAATAGTTTTATTTTAGTTCTTTATTTTGTTTGTGATATTAAAGAACCATACAGTCGACTTTTATACTAAGTGTTCCGTAATCTCAAAAATAATAATAATATGGAAAATAAAACAACATCATTTATTTATTTATTTATTTAGTTATTTATTTATTTAGTAGACCTAAGAATAGTCATATACTATTGTGCGGGATAATTGAAATCCAAGCGGGCGTAGCCGAGTGCAATACGTTTAGGTTTATACATTAAACATTCTTTATATAATGAATAGGTTATTCAATATTATCCTTCTGGATGTTTAAATCAGACAAGTATGGACGCAGGTAAACTAATTAACTTTCAGTAACTAAAGTGTAGTGAATCACCATGTTAACGTTTAGAAATTATACTATATGCAAATATAATAACTTCTCATTTCGTTAACAATAACATCACTCACTTATTTACAGTTCAATTTCTTTATTTGTCAAAATGATGCCACATAATTACCTACATCTTTTAGTTCCTAGGCACTAGTGCGAAGAAATGGCGCAACATATTCCAACTTTTATTATAAATAGTAATAATAGTCATTTATTTGCTTAAATTTGCCTATATATTAGATAGTAAGTATATAAGTATAAGTATATAGTATATAATAGGTATATAGGTATAAGTATATAGTATATAATAGGTATATAGGTATAAGTATATAGGTATAAGTATATAGGTATAAGTATATAGTATATAATAGGTATATAGGTATAAGTATATAGGTTTTAATTATTCCAAGTTATCTATACCGGAGTATATATACCTAAGTATAATTGAAACCACTAAAATACAGACTTACAATGTAATTAAACAGAGATAATAATAATAAGAGGATATCCAACTCCAGTACCCTTAAGTAATATGACCACTAGACCTGCACGGTAGAATATTTTTTGGCAATATCGCTCACCTGCTTTTCTCCATAAAATTTTGCGTCTATCCTTGTCTGATTTAAAACATTTTTCGTCACTAAATATTACTATATTGTTGCACCAGTCAAAATTTAAATAGTCCCTGACAAAACTTAACCTACTTCGACGATGAAGATCCGACATCAAAATTTTTCTTGCCGGTCTGCGACATTTGATCCCAGCCGCCCGAAGATGGTTCCTTACGGTTTGCAATGTAACATGGTGTTTGGTGGTCATAACACGGGTGGACATAAAGGGGTTTTCTACCTATATGTTTTTCCACCACCTCTTTATGCAAAGAACACGCATCGGTGTAGGCAAAAGCTTTGGGGCCAGGCTGAAGACGGTCTATGGTGCCTGAATCGCCATATCGGCGCACCCACTGCTGCACAGCTTCCATCTGTAATGAAAATAAAGTAATAAAATTCCTTGTTAAAATTCTGTAAAATTTATCTACTTATATATTTTTGTTCATTATTAATATTGGAAGAAATAATAGATTATTCAGGATTATAAAATCAAATAACTTTCATAATAATAAATTGCAGAAAATACTACTTACCGATATGTTCAATTTTCGAGATATTTCATGTATTGAAATATTTTACTCATGCAAAGTAATAATATGCGCTCTCATAATAGTTGTAAGTTGTTGATTCATTTTTATAAATAAAAAAGTTGTTATTAACCGTGTGGAAAGCACAACGAATCCAATTGTTGACAGATAAAATTAAAATTATCATGTTATTTTAATAATGAGAATGAGGGTAGCATAAATTCCAATACATACGAGAAACATTCATGCAATCATGTGTGTGCAACAATACTCGCTCAGTAATAATAAAAATACTACTGATTTAAGTTGCTATAAAATTATAACTAAAATATCAAGATACTTTTGTGATGTTACCTAAACATTCCCTTAATAGGTAAATAATTAACATAAAGATATACAAATATTAAAAGTTCAAAAAGTAAAATTCGACTGGGAATCGAACTCAAAACCTTACGATGTTTAAACTTTTCAAAAGCGTATCTGTAAACCCCGGGGTCACAAAGGCTTACTAACATGACATGAAAAACCACGTTCATATAGTAGTAATAAGAATTTTATGAGTACTATTATTGAAGAGAATGTAAACTGATGATTGAAGATAAATAAATACGAATGGTTTTGAATCAATTGTAATTTGCAAGTGTGTAGGTGTGTGTGAGTGAGGAAACGAGTTATTGTTACACACACATACATGTCGAACACTGGTGACCTTTTCTGCTTGCCAAAATCAATATAAAGATCTGTATAATACTTATATCACTAGACAGGCTATCGTTGTTGTCTTGTGTACCCCTATGTTCCCCGCAAACACCTGATTTCCCACAAAAAAAACCATTTAAATCTGAAATTTGCATTCTGTTTCGTATTTTTTTTTTATAATTCTTAGGAGTCCCATTACTACGCTATGTCTTCTAAGCTATCCTAAAACCTTTTTTTCTTCAAATTAATTGTCAAACACAAACAAACGCGTGACGACTTCGCAACTTCGCAACCCACAGCGTGTGTGTTTTCCAGTCTGCTTGTAACGTCTTTTAGAACACATGCGTAGCGTGTTCGCCCGCACCCTCGTTACAAATTCTTTATAGCTCGATACGTGTGTGCGGATAACACCAATGGTGTGTTTTTCCAGTATAGCTGTATTTATTTTTGCTATTAGGGCAGCAGTGAATGTGTTAAAAGGGTGTACAGTACACTATGTACGTAATAATCTTTTTTGGTGATATCATAAAAAACTATCAATATTGTTCAAACGCACTACTCTACAAATGCATTGTAAACAACATAACCTCAAATTCATGGACATTTGTTAAAAAGCAGATATTCATTGTTTAAGAGGTTGATTGATTTTGCATGTTTATATCTACATGCCGTCTCATCCATAAGTGAACTTCCCTGAACGTCCACTTACAGCTTGGCAAAAAAATCGTGAAACGGTACTAAAATAATTAGTCACTGGCAACACTGTCAATCACGTCAAGTTAGTAGTAGTAGTAGTACTTGTTGTGTCATTGAATACATTCCACGATCGTTATTCTATATTTACTTGAAGTTATTTGAGTTATTGTGTTCAAAATGAATAGGTCCATAGAGAGATTATTTATAAAGTTTACTTGAGATGTTTGTCGGAACGCGAAGCCAGCCAGTGTTTATCGGATCTCAACGATGTTTATAAAAGGACTGCTGAAATGACTGGTAAAATATGTTTTTATTTAATTTGTCAGATATAATTTGTGTTATTCAACTTGTGAATTGTAAGCGTACGAGTTACTGGAAAACTTGGCAAATCCTAAGAGGCCGAAGGATCTTTCGTATTCGGCAGCAGTCAAGTTGTTTCGTGACCATTTACAACTACCGCTCGTCTGTGCACGCGTAACGGTACCGGTTTCGATAGCGGAGACAAACGGGCAATGAAAATATGGCGGCGTACGTGGCGGACCCTAAAAAGTTTTCTCGTCATTGCAATTTTGGTGGTAACCTACATATATATGAGACAGAAGGAGCACAGAGAGTCACACACAAGAGAGAAACAGTAAGGATATTAGGCACAGTAAAGAGCTAGTGTTTACGTTATAGTCGCACGGCAAAAATACCATCACCGAGCGCACAGGCGTCGTGTCGAATTGCTCTCAACGACTGACTGGCCGTCGTCAATCGCCGTGAAACACTCAGGCTCTCTGCTTCACATTTTATCGCGCTGCCATCCCAGGCGCCGCGCACCGACTTCGTCTCACGGCGGCCGCGCAGGCCTGCCCGTGACGCAAGCTCTGCACTGATGAGAGACATAGTAGATCCATCGTCCAACAATGCATTGCTAAGCCACGCCTACTTCGTTCGATATTGACGGCGGACGGCATTATCTATATAAACAAATGTTTGTTTGTCGCCTGTTCATCATCATCATTCCCTGAACCTTTATCCCAACTCAGTTGGGGTCGGCTTTCCAGTCTAACTGTGATGCGGCTGAACTTCGATATTTTCCGTGAAGCGACTGCCATCTGACCTCCACAACCAATGGTCTAATGACCAATGGCGATATCGAAGTTCCAAGTTAGGCTGGTTGGACTTTTGAGGGATCCAACTACCCGTAACGACTGCCATAGATGTTTGTATGGCAACCGGGACCGACGGCTTAACGTGCTCTCCGAGGCACTTATAAACCTGCGATAAATACACACATAACTTCGAAAAGCATCGAAAAGTCATTGGTGTGTGCCATGGTAAACCTGGGATCGAACTCGAGACCTCGTCTCAGCAGTCCATTACCCATACCACTAGGCTACCGCGGGTTTGTTTGTCGCCTGTTATTAAATTGTATTATATAATAATAGTTTTATATAATATTATTTATAGATATACAATAACCGCCATATCAACCCCCTCCAGAGACCGTCCTTGCGGGCGATAATAGTCGGGAAAGCGAACAGTACGTCCCGATCGTGTCCTTCCCACACTTTCCTCCTCAGAACAAGTTTCCCTGGCGGTCTGTGTTGGTGGCCTTGGTTTGTGTGGTATGGTAGTAGGGGAGAATAGGGCAATGGCGGTCAGTTAAGCAATGTTTGGAATAAAACTCAAAATATAAATCACAGCTTTATTAGGAACATAACATACCAATTCTATATTAAAGGACTATTATAATTTGAGATCAATATAATCATATTTGGCGTATTCATCTAATAGGTACAAAAATAAAAAATAATGGATTTGACCACCATTGTACGCACGTGAGGGCAATGGTAGTCATGATGTTGACAATGATGGTCAAACACTTCTAACACATGTCACATACGTATCCTGTAGCGGAATCCCAACCAGTGCAAGCAGAGTGAGCCCACAGCCCACAGGAAGTGCACCGGTACCATATTTCGTTATTTTGGCCGAATTCTCCGCATATAAGACAATGATTTTCTGAGTCCTCATCATCATCATCATCTACGCAGAGGTCCTCAATATCTACGTCAGTCAATGACGAGTCATTGTCTTCCTGAAGAACTTTCCGTTTAGCCTTTTTAATACTTTCCCTGTTCTGTTTGGTATTTTTTCCCTTCCCTTTGCCTTTTTGTTTTCCCTTTTCTTTTAAGATCTTGTTCAGTTTTTTGTTTTCCTTTTCTATAAGACTGTCTTTGATTGGCGTCGAGGTCAGAATCGTAGAATGTTGCTTTTTTCGTCCTTGCCTTGTACTAACAGACAGTGTTTTGGTAGGAAAATTAATAAAATTTTCAACACTTGGTCGTTTTCTTGGCGGTATTTCTTGCCCAGATGTGGATGCGACTGCCAGTTGTTCTTGCACAGATGTTGATGCAACCACCTGGGGTTCCTGTACAGGCGTGGATGCAACTACCCGGGGTTCTTCATCAGATGTTGATGCAACCACCTGAGGTTCCTGTTCAGGCGTTGATGCAAATACCAGGAGTTCTTGTTCATTAACCTCCAGGGGTTCTTGTACAGGTGTTGGTGCAACCGCCATTGGTTTTTGGGATGTCAGAGTTGCAGTTGTCTCAAGAGGAGAACAGCTTTCGTTATCTTGAATAATCACTGGTTCACCTTGCAATATTTCAGCAGGTAAAAAGTCTTCGTCAGTGAACACATCTGAGTTCATTGGAAAAATACCAGTGACTCTAAATCCGGACTCTCCCTTACTTATAGAAGCAACTTTCGAATATGCTTTGTTGAACAACGATGCAACATCGTATGGAGTTATTCGTTCTGCGAGGTGGCTCTTCATAAAGTAGTCAGATTCCTTTTTGTAGGCAGCCTTAAGAGGTCCGTAAAACGTCACGTCCAACGGCTGCAATCTATGGGAGGTGTGTGGTGGTAAGGACAGCATGTGAATGTTGTGGGCTTTGCAGTGCTTGTAAATATCATGAGATATGTGGCTCGCGTGGTTATCCAGTATCAACAAGACTGGTTCTTCTGCAGAAGGTTTGACAAATGTTGTGAAATGTTGAAGCCATTCTAAAAAAACGGTTTCATTGATCCAGCCATTGTCTGAGCAGCGGTATATAGCACCAGCTGGACCATCTTTTTCCAGGAGAGGGGAATGTCTTTTTCTTGGGAAGATAAACATTGGGGGTACAAATGACCCAGCAGCGCTCATCGTACACATAACGGTGATATTTTTGCCCCTCTCCCAACTAGTAAGGGATCCTACCCTTTTCTGTCCTTTTGGAGCTAGTATTTTTCCCGGATCTTGGACGGTTGAGATCCCTGTCTCATCACAATTGTAAATATTTTTGGGGGTAAATTTATAGGTCTCCATAAGTTTCTCCAAGTTTTTGTAGAAAAGTGAAACTTCTGTTTTGTTAAAGGCGGTTACTCTATTTATACTGGTGGGTTCTGGCTTCCTTACCGATATCCTATTTCTCTTTAAGAAGCCTTCAAGCCAATCTCGGCCCGCCATTTTATTATTTTTATTAAAATTCTGTGGCAATTTTAAACTTTCTGCATATTCATAAGCCAGTTTTCTTACTTGGATAGCTGTGCAACCGTAAAATATTTTAGCCATTTTCTTCAACACATCAGCCATTTCTTTTTCAACTTCTGCTGGAAATACAGTTTTTCGCCCTAGAGATGGGTTTTCAAACAATTTCTTCTTGTTTCGAATTTGCAGCGTAGAAAATGGAATTCCAGTTTGATCGGCGGCTTTTCTCATAGATGTTCCATTAGCCATAAGCCTCAGAGCGTATAAATCGATCTAGAATTATCAATAATTAAATTCAGCAAGGGGCTTATCTTATATAGTCGATCATTTTCGCGTCGTGGCGCTTCATTGTCGCAAAAATGCCAACATTTTAGTATAAGGGTGAATCTGTCGTACGACATTTGGATATTATGAAGTAATGGATGATAATAAATTACATCTTTTTTCCAGTATGATTGATAGTAGAATTACACCAAGAAATTTTAGCATTTCAGATTCGTCGACATCTGACCATCGCTTTTTGCGACTGTGTGGCTTTGACAGTTCTTGCAAAAGCCGCGCGGCATACAAATTTGTTTGTTGTACCATTAGTTTTAGGACATCATCATCAACAATTTTTCGGAAAATTGTTAAAAGATCTGTGTTCAAATCGAATAACAGATTTTGGCGAGTTGGTTCGTCGTGCCCTGTGAATGGTTTTCTCGATAAATCTTTTACTATCACCTGCCACTCGGAGGCAAGAGACACTTGTGATTGTATTCGTCTAGGCCTCGACGTTCGTGAAGATACATTTAGCGGGTTATTGATGGTGATGAGGCTGTCTGGTACTTCGGATTGTGTACCCTCTACTTCAGCGTTTTCATGTTGTCCACTAAGTATTTCAGAGTATGCAGACTCACCCAACTCTTCACCACGTTGTATCTCTCTGGCGATTGCTTCGATTGTCTCTTCTTCACGTTCATCAATGTCCACATCATCATATTCGACAATTTCCTCATGGTCATACATATTGAACAGTGTATCTTCACCATCAGACTCCTCCAACACTCTCCTGATTACTTCGTCTTCTACGAGGGGCGTTCAATGTATTCTCGGTATTGGGGTGATTTGATATTATTGTGGGTAATTAAAATACATCATTAGTTAACAACATTATCTGAGGGCATTTATATAAAAATTCATGTTGATAACTTCATTACTTTGTTTGCTACCTCCAATTAGCGACGACGAAAATGACTGACGCGACAATGTTGAAGAAAATCGAGCATCGTGCGGTGATTAAATTCCTCACCAAACAAGGAAAATCTCAAAAAATTATTCATTGAGAAATGGTAGCCGTTTATCAAGACTCTGCTCCTTCATTGTCGACCGTACAGAAGTGGTCAAGTGAATTCAAAAGAGGCAGGGAAAGCTTAGAGGATGATCCCCGCCCAGGTGGGCCAACCACGGCGGCTACCGAAGAAAATGTGAAAATTATCGAAAAACTTGTATTAGAAAATGCACGTGTAAAGATCAAAATGTTGGCAGAAATAACTAAGCTATCCGTTGGTACTATACATACTATACTACATGATTATCTCAACCTTACAAAAGTTAGTGCAAGATGGGTGCCGCGCATGCTCACTGCCCTTCAAAAGCAGGTGCGGGTTCACACTTGTAAGGAGTTTTTGGAACTGTGTGGCGACGATCCAGCTAGTGTTTTTGAAAGGATAGTTACAGGTGATGAAACGTGGGTTCATCACTATGACCCGGAGAGTAAACAGGAGTCTATGCAGTGGCACAAAAAGGGATCAGACCCTCCGAAGAAGTTCAAAGTCACTCCATCAGCTGGCAAAATCATGGCCACTGTTTTCTGGGATTCTAAAGGAATACTATTGATTGAGTACACAAAAAAAGGTGAAACAATCAACGCAGAAAAATACTCAACCACTTTACGCCGTTTGAGAGAAGCAATAAAAGAAAGAAGAGGAAAGCTGGCAAAGAATGTGTTGCTTCTTCACGACAACGCACCGATTCACACTGCGCGGCTCTCCAAGGCTGCTGTACGAGAGTGCGGGTTCGAGGAAATTAACCACCCACCCTACAGCCCGGATCTGGCTCCCAGTGACTACTTTTTATTTCCAAATTTAAAAAAAGACCTCAGGGGAAAGCGATTTGTTGACGATAACGAGCTCAAGTGCGCTGTAAATGAGCATTTTTCGAGTCAAGAACAAAATTATTTTTTTAAGGGAATAGAAAAACTTATTTCGCGTTCAAACAAATGTATTGAAATCATGGGAGACTACATTGAAAAATAATTTTTTTTCAAGGTTTTATCTACTTTCTAACATACCCATACCGAGAATACATTGAACGCCCCTCGTAAGTTCTGCATATCTAGCTAATATTGTTCACACAATAAAAATTGGCGCTCAAACAAGCAAAAAAGGTTAAATGTCAGTTGTCACTTAGCCATTTGACAGAGTTTAAAAGTCTTTTTTACTTTCTTTCAATGTCAATTTGTGGCCATATTACTAAAAAGGTGTATTTTTTAATATTTAGCCGTTCACAAGTCCACGGTACACACTAAGTGTACATGCTGCTTCAACTCGACAACTCCGTGTACCGAATACGGTGCACGGGCAAAAGATGTGATAAACCAAGTAATTTGTTATTTAATTAGGCATATTCACCAAAACTAGTTATTTTGTATTGATTTGTGTCCGAATATTACAAAAAAATATTTGGACATTTGGGGTTATCGAAAAATTATGTATGGGGACAGTTAACGTGTTGGCCGTCGTCAATCGCCGTGAAACACTCAGGCCCTCTGCTTCACATTTTAGCGCGCTGCCATCCCAGCGCCGCGTACCGACATCGTCTCACGGCGGCCGCGCAGGCCTGCCCGTGACGCAAGCTCTGCACTGATGAGAGACATAGTAGATCCATCGTCCAACAATGCATTGCTAAGCCACTCCACTTCGTTCGATATTGACGGCGGACGGCATTATCTATATAAACAAATGTTTGTTTGTCGCCTGTTATTAAATTTTATATATAATAATAGTTTTATATAATATTATTTATAGATATACCATAACCGCCATATCATCCCCCTCCAGAGACCGTCCCTACGGGCGACAATAGTCGGTAAAGCGAACAGTACGTCCCGATCGTGTCCTTCCCACACTGTCCTCCTCAGAACAAGTTTCCCTGGCGGTCTGTGTTGGTGGCATTGGTTTGTGTGGTATGGTAGTATATTTATTTGAGTTGATGTTTATGTGTGATGTATCTTGTAATATGTAGGCTGGATTTAAGCGGTCCACCGAAACTGTCATCGATTTATCTTTCACCAAAATTTTGTACACCTTGTTGCTCCTTTCCAAGGGTGGCCTCTCTCCTTACAATTGTAACACAACACCCCTGGGTTCGCCCTCGCCACTCTTCCTATTATTTTCCTTGTCATCGATCGCAATCGCTACTCCGTCCCTGTGAGGTTGAGGAGTAGATCATTCCTTAGTGTTGCTAAGCAAAAATTTCAAGATCTGATCAGGCTCCTCACAGCGTAGTGCCAAAGCTGCAGATCTAATAGTCTTATCTCCAATTCCGTGAATGATGCAATCGACAGCTCGCCTACTTCCGATATCACACTGGTTTAACAATGCTAATTTTTAGTAGTATACATCTAAGTTAAGTCTACTTTTCCGCATCAGCATATCCTCTAATAATTGACCATAATTTTGTTCAGATGGGAAGGCCTTAGTCAAGTTAACTTGCCATTTTTCCCACGTAAACAACACTGAATGAAGACTCGCATACCAGGTCCTTGCTAGACCTGACAGCTTCTGCATAGCAAAATGTACAGTAGTCTTTTCATCCCAGTCATAGACCTTGGCACACTCATTTACCTTTTTAAGCCATACATCTATTCTCTGATTCTTGTCTGAGGGATTAAACTCTGGGATAATATTTTTGTGATCAAAACCTCTATTTGACGAAACCATATTATGCTGATTCGATGGTAAGATATCTTTAATTGATTTTATTATTTGAATAAGATCTTTAGATGAGAAAGTAGGGCTACATGACCTTTCTGTGCGACGCCCGACGCTCGCCAATTCTCTATCGTCCTTCAGCCTGCTTCGGCTGTGGTGCTCGCCGCTGGATCTCGCAACCGGTGTCTCCCGTCGACGTCAACGATATTAATATTTTCGATATTCTTTCTAGAATGCTCTTTGTAGGGGTTTCACGGTGCTACAGGTGTTATTTATTGAAACACTCGCGGAAGTTTGTATAAAGTTTATTACACAAGCGTAGGCACAGAAACAGTAAACAGTACATATATATGACACAGAAGGAGCACAGAGAGTCACACACAAGAGAGAAACAGAAAGGATATTTATTAGGCACTGTAAAGAGCTAGTGTTTACGTTATAGTCGCACGGAAAAAATACCATCACCGAGCGCACAGGTGTCGTGTCGAATTGCTCTCAACGACTGACTGGCCGTCGTCAATCGCCGTGAAACACTCAGGCTCTCTGCTTCACATTTTAGCGCGCTGCCATCCCAGGCGCCGCGCACCGACATCGTCTCACGGCGGCCGCGCAGGCCGGCCCGTGACGCAAGCTCTGCACTGATGAGAGACATAGTAGATCCATCGTCCAACAATGCATTGCTAAGCCACGCCTACTTCGTTCGATATTGACGGCGGACGGCATTATCTATATAAACAAATGTTTGTTTGTCGCCTGTTATTAAATTTTATATATAATAATAGTTTTATATAATATTATTTATAGATATACCATAACCGCCATATCACCCCCCTCCAGAGATCCCCCTACGGGCGATAATAGTCGGGAAAGCGAACAGTACGTCCCGATCGTGTCCTTCCCACACTGTCCTCCTCAGAACAAGCTTCCCTGGCGGTCTGTGTTGGTGGCATTGGTTTGTGTGGTATGGTAGTATATTTATTTGAGTTGATGTTTATGTGTGATGTATCTTGTAATATGTAGGCTGGATTTAAGCGGTCCACCGAAACTGTCATCGATTTATCTTTCACCAAAATTTTGTACACCTTGTCGCTCCTTTCCAAGGGTGGCCTCTCTCCTTACAATTGTAACACAACACCCCTGGGTTCGCCCTCGCCACTCTTCCTATTATTTTCCTTGTCATCGATCGCAATCGCTACTCGGTCCCTGTGAGGTTGGGGAGTAGATCATTCCTTAGTGTTGCTAAGCAAAAATTTCAAGAGCTGATCAGGCTCCTCACAGCGTAGTGCCAAAGCCCCAGATCTAATAGTCTTATCTCCAATTCCGTGAATGATGCAATCGACAGCTCGCCTACCTCCGATATGACACTGGTTTAACAATGCAAATTTTTCGTAGTGGTATACATCTAAGTTAAGTCTACTTTTCCGTATCAGCATATCCTCTAATAATTGACCATAATTTTGTTCAGATGGGAAGGCCTTAGTCAAGTTAACTTGCCATTCTTCCCACGTGAACAACACTGAATGAAGACTCGCATACCAGGTCCTTGCTAGACCTGACAGCTTCTGCATAGCAAAATGTACAGTAGTCTTTTCATCCCAGTCATAGACCTTGGCACACTCATTTACCTTTTTAAGCCATACATCTATTCTCTGATTCTTATCTGAGGGATTAAACTCTGGGATAATATTTTTGTGATCAAAACCTCTATTTGACGAAACCATATTATGCTGATTCGATGGTAAGATATCTTGTAATAAATATAAGTGTTTAAGGGGTTTTTATATGGTATCGGTGTACCATTTACAAAATAAAAGCGCTATGAGTTGAACTCAAGCTAAGAAAAACAAACAAGTATGGTCTCCTATTAAAAAAAGATAATAATGCAAAAGAAATATAAATAATAATCGGGCGCCTTGGAGACACACAATAAAATAATGCTAGGATAGTCAACGGTAGATTGGAACTTTTAATCTGCCGGAGGTAAGCTAAATAAAACCAAAACTGAGGTTTACAGATTTATTGTCATCGCTCCAGTGTGCAGAATTTATTTTTTAAGCGTCCAAAGGGGACGTACAAATAAGAATAGGTTCTAAAGTAAAGCTAGTCACTAATAGGTAAGTATATCCTACATCACCAATGCATTTAAAGTAAAGTTAAATAAAATAAAAGTTAAATTTAGCTCACGGTTTCCCACGTGGCGAGATTAATCCTCAAGCTTAAGCATGTGCATGTATAGTACTGGACTGGATCATCCACAGCATGTGACAGCAGGAAAACCATGCGGTCCCGTGCCAGCGAAACGCAACCATCAAAAATACAGCTTTGCGAGCAGCATGCCAAAACAAATGCACAGCCAGGCCATCCAAAGAAACAGGCAATGCAAGACAGTAAAAGAAAATTAGAAATAAGAAAAAGGGTGATCAAAATAAGGCCTGATTAAAAATAATTTCGGAAACCTGAAACAAATATAGGTTATCAGAACTCGATTCAAATCCACGAGGCCCTAAGTTTTTTTATTCTTTGAATAAATATATTACTTACCGCCTTAATCCCGTGAAATAATTATCATCCTGATAACAAGATTCATCAAAAGATGCAAATATAGGTACTGTAAGAATAAAATTGCGATTAAATTCAAAGTCAACGTGTGACGCATTCCATCGAAGAGAATCCCAATGAAAAACAGCGACTTACCAAAAATATTGAATTATATCATCATAATTCCTTGTGGGAAACACAATTTACGGTCCCACTGACAAAAATACTCTCATATTGATGAGATTAAACCAAATAATTCTAAGCAGACATTATGAACCTCCGATGCTCAGACGAGTAGGGAGAAAAGTGACAACTCACGTCAAAATGACAATCACCTCCCGCTCCGCTCACAGTCGTTCAGAAACTTCAAATGAAAAATCGACTAAAAACTCGAAATAAAAACCGATGTAACGAACGTTCTAAAACGCTACGTTACAGTACATCCCTCCCCAATAAAAAGAAAGGAACTTTCTTTTCTAAAGAAAAAAGAATAGTCAAAGTGTACAACTTCGGTCCAGATTCCTTTGTTGCAGTGTAATAGGTGTAAGGCTGATTTTAGAGTCGCGCTGACCGAACGCTGTCCGTCAGCGCTGACCGCTCAGCGCGTAGATTGTCATCGCTGACGATCAGCGCGAGACATTTCAGTATCGTGCTGATCACTTTGGTGTACAGACGTCAAACAAAATGCGGAGTGTATTAATTATTGCTGCTTTGTACTATCTATCCCAAAAAAATAAAAACCGGCGACGACGAAGACTCCATATTCATCCGTTAATTGAGCAGAGAGCAGTTGCAGGAGACTTTGTCTTGTTATATGGCACTTTGAGGGCAGACGAAAGTAAATTCTTTAACTATTTTCGAATGTCAGCTAGAACTTTTGACGAATTACTTGCAAAGATACAGGATAAACTGGTCCATTGCAGCTTACGACGTGTGCCTATACCACCGATTGAACGACTAATGGTGACTTTGAGGTAAGAAAAAAACAGATTTATTCGTTTTATCATCATGTTTAATCATAGTAAAGTATAGGTAAGAAAACAACATATTTATTATTACAATGTTTCATATTATAGGTAAGACAAAAAACAAGAAATTATATATTATTACAATTATACAATATAACTATTCATCGGTACGTGTCGCTGTTTGATAACCTGAGTAACCTGCATTCGCATCATTGGTTTCGTACTCTGCGTAAGCTGGAGTCTGATAATTGTATGATGGTGCATACGTGTCGCGTGTAGACCTTGCGTCTTTAGAATAAGAGCTATTTGAGCTATTTGATCTGTTGTAATTTCGAATATCCATGGCTTCGCGCAGCACTCTCGATCTAAACTCCAGCTTTTGGTCTACATCAAAATTTTTTAAAATTGGACCTAAAGAAGCGAAAAAAGACAGGTCGTCAGCGGCAAGATCTGGGGTTTGGTTACTTAATAAAGTTAATAATTCTTTTTCAAATGGAGAACTTTCTGGATTTGTTTTCGGGGCCCTTCTTTTTCTCTTTTCCAGCCATGGTTTTTGTGATGATGCTGAATCAACACCACGGTCATTTTGCTCACCTTGTTCAGTGTTTAGAAAAACTTGCTGCATTAATATATCCGAATCTTGAGTATTTTCCGAAGATACCATACTATCCACATCTATATTTGCTCGGGGCGAGGGGAGGGAAGGGTCATTCATTGATTCATCAACTTCATTATCTACTGTTGGAGCTAGGAAGCTTAATTCTTCATAATAGATGTACTTCTTGTATTTTGGTGCAGCACTTCCAGAAGGCGTTTTTTTAATTGCGTTCTTTGTTCTAAAAAACGCATCTCTGGCTGTTTTCCACCTTTGTTGTACCACTTTTCCTGAAATAATAAAACCTTTTTATTTTCAGATTTCTTGCTACGGGTCGAACATATACAGATTTGCAGTATTCATTTAGGATGGGAATCGCAACAATCAGTAAAATCGTGGACGAAGTGTGTACAGTAATATGGGAAACGCTACACAACGAATGCATACCATCAAATACACCTGATATGTGGCAAAATATTGCTAACGGTTTTCTACAAAAGACTAACTTTCCAAATTGCATCGGAGCTATTGATGGCAAGCACATCCGAATCGTAAATCCAACCGGTGGTGGATCAATATTCTACAATTATAAAAATTTTTACTCAATAGTTCTGCTAGCTATGTGCGATGCAGATTATTGTTTTACATATGTAAACATTGGAACATATGGGAAAAACTCGGACTCGACTATATTCCAAAACAGTACACTATACAGGAGCATTGAACAAAACACTTTAAATATTCCAGGACCGAAGCCACTGCCTGGAACAAATACTCCAGTTGAACATGTGATTGTAGGTGATGGTGCTTTTGGAATATCAAATAAAATTCTGAAGCCTTATGCGAGATCCAATATGACCCACAAGAAAAAAATATTTAATTATAGACTGAGCCGCAGTAGACGATACATAGAATCGACATTTGGTATAATGTCAAACAAATTTAGAGTGTTTCATACACCTATTAATGTGAGTTTTGGTGTTACAAAGAATATAGTTAAAGCATGCTGCGTATTGCATAACTTTATAAGAATTCGCGACGGTTATCGTATTGAAGACACGCTTACAATTGAGGGTATGGTAGACTTGCCAACTATGCCTACAAACAGGTCTGGACACGCTCTGCGAGAACATTTTGCTGAGTACTTTGTGAGCCCTATTGGAAGCGTGCCCTGGCAAGATTCGTGTATTTTTTAAGTTGAAAAGGCTTTGTCGTGTAGTGTAGGTATTTAGATAATAAAATAAGAAAATAAACAAACCTAGTTGTTGTTTTTCATCTCCTGAAATATTTTCGAACAATGTGTCAACAATATCCTCCCATGCTTTATTTCTTGCATCTTTATTTTTGTACAGTGGATCGGATGCATCCCACAATTTCTTCCTCAGGCGTACCTCATCGATAACTCGACCTGTATCCACTTCGCGATTTGTCATGACTGTACGCGCTGACGACGTCCGTTCCGCTCGATACTAGAACGGTCACTGAAAGCAGAGGCGCTCGTGCGATCGTCAGCGCCGACAGCTACGCGAGGCCGACGCGCGACGCGTACGGCCGCGTAGCTATCAGCGCTGACCACCGTGCGCGCTGATAGCTACGCGTCATTCACAAACGCTGCCTAGATGTTCATATATCTCGGCCATCAGCGCTGACGGTCAGCGTGCGGTCAGCGCGACACTAAAATCAGCCTAAAATATACTTTGATACCTCAGTGCAAGTCATTTATTAATATAAATTCTCCAGCTTACATACACTAGTTGACAACGAAACCATATCGTGATCTAATTCTATTTTAGCGCCATCTAGAAGTTAACCTAGTACTAATGAACACTAAACCATAGCGCGATTCAAATCGACGTCAGCGCCATCTATAAGCGGAGCTTGTACTAAATTACATTATCAATATTTACAATTAATTTTATTGAACCTTGAACATTCCGCCCACCAAAAGGATCAGTTCCTTTTAATTCCGCCCACCATGGATCAACTCAAGTGAAGAGAACAGTGGACTGTATACACATTTATCGGTGAAGGCGTTTAATGGACGCATAACTGTACTTAGATCCAATAAATTATATCACTAAACAAACAAAATACTTAAAATTTAACATACTAATAACCAACGTAATACAGAAATTTCTCCTACAGACTAAACGTAATTAACCAATTTGTGTCGTGTCGTGAGTCGTGGGGTAAACATAATTTTGAAGTGGGACGTTGAATATTTTTATTCTTACAACGCACTGTGACAACGCGAGTGATCCCGTCTTTTCCGGGATGAATCTCTACGACTGTTCAAGATCAAAAGTTATGTTGCGATTGACTTGTTCTCCGATAGATGGCGCTGTGCCTATTTTGTAGATCGGGTTATGGTTTCGTTCGCATCTCACCTACATAAGCCTACGAAAATTAAAAATAAATGTCGATTGCAGATCAGATTACAGTGGTTGTTTTATTCCTATAAATCACCGTCTAGTAATTCACATTACGGCAACAATCGTCCACGTTATCGCGCAATCGTGCGAACATATGAAAAATTTTTTTTTTTTTCATAAATCAGATATTAATCTTATGTGTCATTATATTGCTTGGAATTTACTTAATCTCTTAATAATCTTAATTAACTTGTTATTCATTTTTCTAAATCGTCGTTTTAATCAAAATTAATTTGGTAAGGAAATCTTGAACTCATCTGTCAACTTCTACAGGAACCGGGTTCTTTGTGTCATACTGTGAGTTCAGAAAGACCCAGTTTCCTCCTTTCCTCTTATACAATGACCTTATGACTTCATGCAGTGTGGAGTTGGGGGAGTTTTTGAAGATTTCCACGACATGGTCTCTCCTTGCACCTAGGTTTTGAAGAGTTATCTTCTTCTTGGGCTTTCCATGCCTTCTATGGTTGAGGACAACTCCGTTCTCTAATTGTCTAATTATTGAAAGATTGGATGAGGTCGACCATACTGCACCTTCAGTGTCTTCGATTGCTTTAGATGTGTCCTTTGATATGTTTGACACATCAGTAGGTGCAACTGACTCTGCATATCTTGAGGATGGTCCCGGTTCTGGATCCGTCGCGGACTCTTGAGACGAGTAATTTCCATCAGAACATGTTTTCATGACCTTGACAACCATATCATCTGAGCTCTCCATTGCCAAAGAGAATTTCACACAGGACACAGAGTTGACCCAGTCTATGAGTTGAAGAATGTTGTTGCGTTCTTCTGGTCTCACCTTCATATTGAGTGAGTCTCCCAGAACAATCTTCTTGATCTTGGTTATGGCGGCTGCAATCTTCTCTGTATCTTTTTTCATGTGACGATCGGATGCAGTCTCTGCTTCATATCTGGCTTCCGCACTAGTAGGGTCCTGGATAATCCCCGTTTCTATGTTTGTCTCAAACTCAAACTCTTCTTCGTCATCTACCTCATTTTCGGATTTTATGGGATTCATCCATTTGATAGCGTGTTGGGCCTTTTCCTGGAATGTGCCCAGGACGCCTCCCATTCCACTCTCTATCTCTAGGTCACCGGATGATTCAAGAAGCCTGGTTTCGTTCTGTAGGTGTGTTAGACAATTCTTCTTGTCTAGCTCAATAGCTTTTTTGTAAGCCTCTGATGTTCTGTCCATTTTGGGAATCGATATTTGCATTAATATTAATCCTGTTAATGTTTTTTTCATAATAAAGGAGTATCTTACTTGTAAACTATTACAATCTAATTTTAATTTGGAGGTGGGGATTTCCAAATAGGTCACAGTTCTTAACTCTAAAATAATACTGTAATTTCAGTTATAATTTTCTTAACTTAAATTAACAACGAAATCTCACTTAATATATCACAATGATAAGACGGAATATAGTCAATATAATATTAATACTGCAATTTATAGTACAATTGTCCTAACTTAACTTAATTACTAATCTTACTTAACATATCACAATAATCGGACGGAATGTATTGAGTACGTCGTAAATTACTTAAGGTAATTGCACACCGTGTTTTTTAGATAGTCATCTATGGTTCCTACTCTGAATTCTTTGATGGAGTCTATTGAGGACCGAATATGGGCTTTTACCTTCTCCGGGAGACTTCCACCTCTAGAGGATATGAGGCTTATCCAATCGTAAGGGTCCTTGGATTTTAACACCTTGATTTCTTCGGCATTCTCCTTGTCTTGATCGACGTCTTGATCGGCTTCGTCCTCGTTATGCATGTCGTGAGGACGTCCATCTGCTGTGAACACCTTTTCAAGTGAAAATACTGTCGAATAGACATATGCAACGCATGCAGCATTCGCGATCATGTCTGCAGATCTGGACTCTGTAAGATGACGAGCATTGCATGACCTTGCTGATCGCATCATTGCACCTATGAGATGAACAAATTCGAAGAAGTGTGAGTTTGCCGATGCCGAGTAAGATGATTTGAGTACTAATCCAAGATCTACATGATACGGAAAATATGAGTATGAATCTGTAATTTCATCTTCAGAGATCATTAATCTTTCAATATCTCCACCGACCTGCTCCACAAACACCCAGTCCATCAGATCGGTGAGGTTGCTCATCCCGAGGAGCTCGGTTATATACGCATATGAGGTCAAGGCTGCACAGTCCTTGAATCGTGAACCTGTAGTACTGATCCTTATCATTGCTATGGGATGGGTCGGGAACCTGGTGAAAAACATGTCGTACACCGCAACTAGGGAGTTAAAGACTCTATCATTGAGCCACCCGGCATATGCGTCGACCAATTCGTTGACTTCAGTGGCGTTACCATTCATTGATTTCATTTGAGCGGTTATGCGGGTCCTATCAGCATCAGGACTACGAAGGGACGTGGTCACCGTGCCTATAAAGGCTACATATGTCTCTTCATTTGTATGGCCACTCGTGCTGTACATTTGGAAGTCGTTAGTGACATGACCACTCAGGCGTTCTTAGCGGCTTACCGACGTTTTGTGTCCAGACGGGGTCACTGTGCTAACGTGTATAGTGATAACGGTACAACATTTCTGGGTGCTTCCAAAGAATTGAAGCAATTGGAGAGTTGCCGATCCGCTATAGCCACCCAGTTGGAAGCAAATAGAACAAGATGGCATTTTATTCCCCCTCATGCTCCCAATTTTGGTGGATTATGGGAAGCAGCAGTGAAATCCACGAAATTTCATTTAAAAAGAGTCATTGGTGAGGCATCGCTCACCTACGAGGAGCTAGCAACACTTCTCATCCAAATAGAAGCTTGCCTAAATTCAAGACCGATGAGCGTCATGAATTTGAACGATCCTGGAGATCCGATGCCATTGACTCCGGGACATTTTTTAATTGGTGAACCTTTAATTACAATACCGGATTACGATAATTACGAAAGCTCAAATGTTCAGTCCCTAGCTAGGTGGCAATTTGTTCAGAGAATGGTACAATCCTTTTGGAGACGCTGGTCTCAGGAATATTTAAGCCAATTAATGCACAGGTACAAATGGTCTTCTAAATCACCAGAACCAAAAGTTGGTGACATAGTCCTCATAAAGGAAGACAACTTGCCCCCCAGTCGTTGGGCTATGGGTCGGATTGAAGAGAAGCATCCGGGCGATGATAATGTCACTCGTGTGGTTACATTGCGCACTAAGTCGTCGCTGATAAAGAGGACCCACCAACAAATTATGTGTGTTACCAATAGCCGATACATAAGGTTTTCATGTAAGTTTATATAATTTGTTAGTCTATGTAACAGTTTTTTGTGTGATACTCACATTAGTGTAAAAAGCCCGTTCTGTCAATAACGTCCTTTGCGGGGCGGTATGTTCAAGATCAAAAGTTATGTTGCGATTGACTTGTTCTCCGATAGATGGCGCTGTGCCTATTTTGTAGATCGGGTTATGGTTTCGTTCGCATCTCACCTACATAAGCCTACGAAAATTAAAAATAAATGTCGATTGCAGATCAGATTACAGTGGTTGTTTTATTCCTATAAATCACCGTCTAGTAATTCACATTACGGCAACAATCGTCCACGTTATCGCGCAATCGTGCGAACAACGACTCTGCCATAAAGCCATTTGGCTGGAGGTAAGTTATCTTCCTTTAACAAAACCACATCATTTATTTTAAAATCGGTAGATCGTGCCGCCCATTTGTTTCTTTGCAGGAAATTTGTTAGGTACTCATTTTTCCAGCGACGCCAGAAACTTTGTACCATCCTTTGTGTTAACTGCCACCTGCGTAAAGTGCTAACAGTGGCATCTTCATAATTGTAATCAGGCGTTACTATTAATGGCTCACCGACCAAGAAATGCCCGGGAGTTAAAGGGGTTGGATTATCCAGATCATTGCTGCCTTGAGACAACGGTCGGGAATTTAGACATGCTTCTATCTGAGTTAGAACTGTGGACATTTCCTCAAAAGTAAGCGTTGAGTCTCCAATCGTAGGTTTTAAATGATGTTTCACACTTTTTATCCCTGCTTCCCATAGTCCACCATGATTTGGAGCATGAGGAGGAATGAAGTGCCATTCAGTTTGGGAGTCTGCGAGAACTGAGGCAATATGATGGAACATAGAACTTTCGTGTGAAAACAGAACTCTCAATTCTTTAGCTGCGCCTACGAAGTTGGTACCATTGTCACTCCAAAGATGGCGACAATGACCACGTCTAGCCACAAACCGCTTAAACGCCGCCAAGAATCCTTCAGTTGTAAGGTCTGAAACGGCTTCAATGTGTACAGCGCGTGTGGCCATACACACAAACAAACAAATGTATCCTTTGTACGATCGCATTCCCCGTCCTTTGGAAAACCTCATGTTTATGGGTCCAGCGTAATCGACCCCCGTATTAAAAAATGGTTTACTTGGGGTCACCCTGCAAGCTGGAGGTTCTCCCATCAACTGATGTTTTGTGTTAGCAGCGTAGCGTATACAAGGCACACAACCGTGTATATGTTTTCGGACCATATTTTTGACCCGACTGATCCAGTACTTGTTTCTTATGAAATTAAGCACCAATTGTTGACCTCCATGAAAGGTTCTTTCATGTGCGTCTGCCACAATTAACTCAGCTAGACTGGAATCGTGAGGTATAACAATTGGATGTTTTGTAGCTTCAGGTAAGTCAGAGTGTCGGAGCCTACCCCCAACACGTAATAGTTTACTGTCATTATCTATGAAAATATTCAATTTGTATAATGAACTTTTCTTATCCAATGTTGTTTTATTTTCCAGGGCTGCAATCTCTGCCTGAAACCACTGATGTTGACTTTGCCTAATGCAGAGATGTAAGGATTCTCGGAGTTCTATTGCTGACAGGTAAGGTGTTGTTTTAATATGATTTCTACGATTTCTTGTTGAATATAAAAATCTCTTACAAAGAGCCATAATTCGTATCAGCCTTCTTAATGATGAATATCTAGATCCCCAGGTTTCATCAAAACATGGTACCAAGGTGACAGTATGAACCTGTACAGCTTTCCTTTCCTCATTGGTACGTATTCCGCTAGGCCTCGTATACTCTATTGTATCGCTTCTTAACCACTGTGGTCCATGTTTCCATAGATCACTCTCGAGCAGATCCAATGACGATGCCCCCCGGGAAGCGATATCAGCTGGGTTGTCTTTTGACTGGACATGAGCCCATTGTATGTTATCCAACAAACCAAGTATCTCCGAAGTTCGATTTGCGACGTATGTCTTCCAACGACTAGGATGATCGCTTAACCACGCCAAAACCACAGATGAATCGGTCCAAGCATGTACATTCGTCTTTGGGATGTTCATTACCTTAGCTACTTCTGTCAGCAATTTTGCAACCAGACCAGCGCCACACAATTCTAGGCGAGGGATTGAGATTTGTTTAATCGGAGCTACCTTGGTTTTTGCGGTTATCAGCTGAGTATGTATATCTCCATTGGGATTGAGAACTCTGCTATATACTACAGCTGCGTAAGCTATATTGGATGCATCGCTGAATCCATGTAGTTCTATCAACACATTGGTTTCGTCCCTACCAATCCACCTAGGAATATGAAAATCCACTAATTGCTCTAGTTCTGCTCGGTAATTTTTCCATTCCTTTAGGAGAGCAGGTGGCAGCTCCTCATCCCAATCGATACCAGCAATCCATAGCTTTTGGATGAACACTTTTGCGATTATAATACAAGGTGCTATCCATCCTAATGGATCATAGAGCTTTGATATTTCCGAAATCACTGTTCTTTTTGTTTCAGGTGAAGCAGGAGGTGACATTCTCACGGAGTAATCGAATTCATCGGTATGACTATTCCAAGTAAGTCCTAAAACCTTTGTAACTTAGTTTTCCTCTAATTTCTCAAGTAAAGACCTCCTGTTGCTCGTCCATTTTTGCAATTGGAATCCTCCTTTATTTAACAGCTCATTCATTTCTTTAAAGATTGTAATTGCTTCTTTTTCAGATTGGCAGCCCGTCATTAGATCATCCATATAAAAATCGTTCATTACTCGGTCAGCCGCCAATGGGTACCTTTCGCCTTCATCTATAGCGACTTGGTGCAACGACTTGACAGCCAAATAAGGTGCGGAGGATGTCCCGAAAGTAACTGTTTGAAGCCGGAAGTCCTCAATTTCTTTGCTAGGATCCTCTCTCCAAACAATCCTTTGAAAATCCGTATCTTGCCGGGCTACTTTAATCTGCCGGTACATTTTTACTATATCTGCCACCAGACAGATTGGATGTTGACGCCATTTCATAATGATATGGCGTAAATCGTCTTGGAGAGTGGGTCCTACCATCAAGGTATCATTCAAAGAGACTCCGTTGGTCCCTTTGCATGATGCATCATAAACCACTCTCACTTTAGTGGTCAGTCTATCTTGTTTCACAACAGCATGATGGGGCAAGTAGACTGCATCACTTTTGTGTTTGTCGGATTCATCAGTGATTTTTTCTAAATGACCAAGCAATAAATATTCATTTATGACATCAGTATATTGTTGTTTCATCTTACTATCCTTACTCAACTTCCTTTCCAAACTGAGCAGTCTTTTTACCGCTATGCTTTTAGAACCTATCGGCCTATCTTTTGAGCGAAAAGGGAGTTGCACAATATACCTTCCATTTTCATCTCTTTGGGTTTTAACTTTATAAAATTCTTCACATTCTTGCTCTTCAAGAGTGAATGGCTTTTTTGCTAACGAGGATTCTGCACCTAGTTCCCACAACCTTTTTAGCATGTCATTCTCTTCCACTTGAGCATGCATCGAAATTATTGTGTTATAGGCATTGAGAGAACCTATTGCTTTGCTAACCTGGCCTGAAACAATCCAACCCAAATATGTATCCTGAGCGACTGGAGAGCCCCTAGGACTCTTGATTAACCCTTCTTTTAAAATACGGCAGTAGGTTTCCGCCCCTAACAAAATATCAATTTTGTTAGAGACGTTGAATTTTGGGTCAGCCAGTGGAACTTTATGGATTTCAGGCCAATCCTGAATTTTAAAACTTGCGTCTGGCATGACCGACGTCAATTTGCTTAATACATGCGCAGTTACTTCCAAGGTAAAGGTTGGATCATGCAATGATTGTATTTTCATATTAACTACATGTCTAGAGACTATCTTGCTATTTCCGCTTCCTATCCCTGCAATAGTGGTCTTTGATACCACTTTCCTTAGACGAAGTAACTGTGCTGCGTCCTCCGTGATGAAGGACGCTTGTGACCCTTGATCAAGCAAAGCTCTCAAAACTTGAGAGGACCCATTAAATGACTCGGCCTTTATCAGAGCCGTGGCTAACAGGACTTGACCCTGCGCTTGTCCATTCACTAGATGGGTTGCTATATTCGTACTGACTTCTTTGGTACTCGCATTTGAGGTTGTTGGCTGTTCTACCGGTGTGGAAACAGCACTAGTTACGCTAGTATAATTTGCGGAATGCAACAAAGAATGATGTTTTCGCTGGCATATACGGCATTTGGAAGAAACGCGACAAACTTTAGAGGTATGGTTACTGCCCAAACAATTGAAACATACTCCCAACGTCTGGGCAATCTCGCGGCGTTTGTCACTGTCTTCTTTGCTAAATTTCTTACAGTTACCTAATTTATGGTTTTCAGAACAATGTGGGCAGGTAAGATTAGTAACGCTATGCATCACTTTGGTGTGAGATGTAGGAAGTCCTTTTGACGATTTAGCTGTTGGTTCAATCGATTCTAATGCCCTGTAACGAGTCTCTATAAATTGACTGAAATGCTTAAAAGTAGGCAACTCGTCTGAGGATTGACTTACCTCCAGCTCTCACTCCTTCCAAGTTTCCGCGTCCAACTTCAAACCAATCACATGGATGATTATTACATCCCACGACTCGACGTTAATCCCATGACCACTAAGTTCATGAAGACAATCACTAGTCACGTCAAGAAGATCCTTCAATGCTTTAGCAGATTCATTCCCTATATTCCGTTGGCTGAACAACCTTTTTAATATACAAGTAGACATAAATTTCTTATTGTTGAACCTATGTTGTAACATTTCCCAACACTTATCGTAATTCTTGTCTGTAATAGGAACATGTTTTATTAACAGCTCTGCCTCACCTGACAGTTGGGTTTTTAAATAATGGAGACGTTGTACGTTATCTAATTTTTTGTTATTGTGAACCAAAGAAATGAACATAGGTCTGAACGATGTCCATTCTGTATAATTTCCACTAAACTTCGGTAGAGAAATTTTTGGCAAATCACCTTGGTAGTCAGATGAGACATCGCGAGTTTCTTTCTGAACATTAGCATTCTTAAATTTAGACAAAACATTTTTTAATTCTACTTTATATGTCAGATAAACTTCGTTGACTTCTTCGTAAACATCTGTTTTGAAGTAATCTCTCAACTCTTCACCCTCTGACTTGGAACTGCCAATGATGATTTCATATTTGTCACAAAACTGTTTCCATTGTGTCTCCAGCTGCTCCAGGCGCGCATCTACGTAATTGTATGTTAGACGATCTTTAGGAGATTTCTTAAAATTTACTAATCCCTTTTCTATATGGGTTTTTATCTCCTTCAGTTGCTTTAATTCTTTCTCCATGTCTCTTGATTATAATTTACTAGTAGTGGGAATCTACTAATATTTATCAATGTAAGGCTTCTTTCTATAAGTGCGATGTTGCCGTGAATATTCTAAGTGTGTGGAGTTGGATTTTTTCTAAGTCCTGGCGGCAGTGAATATTCTAAGTGTTTGGGGTCGAAATTTTTCTAAGTCCTTTTTGCCGTGAATTTTCTAAGTGTTTTTACCACTTGTACACCGCTTCTAAATCCGGCATAGGTTCCCCGGTCCGTCGTTTTTTTGGAAACTATTCTAAGTCCTAAACACTTAGAATGTTTCTACTAATACTTGAAATTGTACTCACAGTTTTTATGTCCAATTTGCCGCACTTTACCTTCACTCCTCACTTCCAATTTGTTCAGGTCTCCTCTGCAACTCGAACTCCACAACAGCAACACCGCACTTTGTCTTCCTGATTCTTCGTACAACTAGCGCCGCCGTCGTCGTCGCAATCTTCAATCCAAATTCACCTTTCGGCTCGTAAGGACCATGTACAACTTCGGTCCAGATTCCTTTGTTGCAGTGTAATAGGTGTAAAATATACTTTGATACCTCAGTGCAAGTCATTTATTAATATAAATTCTCCAGCTTACATACACTAGTTGACAACGAAACCATATCGTGATCTAATTTTATTTTAGCGCCATCTAGAAGTTAACCTAGTACTAATGAACACTAAACCATAGCGCGATTCAAATCGACGTCAGCGCCATCTATAAGCGGAGCTTGTACTAAATTACATTATCAATATTTACAATTAATTTTATTGAACCTTGAACACAAAGACAAAATCAGAAAACCTCAAAAGAAAATCAAATGTCTCGCAACATTTAACAACAAACCAAAAGACAAAAGCAGTTTGCAATTGACATAGCAAAATCAAACCACGAATAACTGAAAGAATGTGAAAACATTCAATAAAGTAATGAGTGAAAGAAAAATCTTCAAATTCAAAAGGAAATAAAAGACAGTCTCCAACTTAGTGGAAAAACCAAATTCAAACTCTGAAAAGAGTGAAAACCAAACCCAACACCAAAGATAATATGAAAATAAATCTTTCATAAAAAGAAACAAATTCCATCTTTAACATAATCCAGATATCGATTGGGCAACCAACGCCATCGAATCTCATACTTGATCTTAACCAGCCTTCAAGCATCAATACCAAAGTGCGGTTGAGCTCCCACGCCACCGACTCTATACCAGCGACTCCTGAAACGCAATGAAACAAACAAGATATCGGAAAAGCACCAACGCTGCCGAATCTGAAAATTGGTAAAAACAAAGAGTTTTCCCATTATCGGTTAGGTAAAAAAAACCGCCGACCTCTAATCCAAACTCCTACTTTTAACGTCAAAACAAAATCACAGCAAAGGCGTGAAATCAAAGTATATTTATAAGCATTGTGATCGGTACAACACCACCGACTTCCCGAGCACAAGCGAAATATAAATAAAAATATGACAATTGTGACCAGTACAACCCCACTGACTTTCTGAGCACAACCGCATAAGAAGTATGACATTTGCGACCGGCACAACACCACCGACATACCGTCCGCAAAGCATAAAAATGTAACTATGTGTATGAAAACACAATAGCACAAAAAGAAAAACGACAATTGCGACCGGCACAACACCACCAGCTTCCCGTGCGCAATGCGTAAAAAGGTGTGACTATGTGTATGGAAACACAATAGCACAAAAATGCAAAGTCCGATAAGATCCAAGTTTTCCAAAAGAATGGTATAACAAGGTATAAAATAAATGCATAAAATGCGTCTAATCCGAGAATCTTAATAATAAGAAAATAACTCAGAACTACACGAAAACTAAATTCAAGAAACTTAATTTTCCATTCCCTAAGTGAGTGGAAATAAGTCAAGTGAATGTAAGACGAAAAATGAATATTAAGTTTCACTCAATACTAGAGTAGAAACTAAATTCTTGTTTGTGATAACGGAAGCCAATTTACAGCTCTCACAGTCGTTCAGAAACTTCAAATGAAAAATCGACTAAAAACTCGAAATAAAAACCGATGTAACGAACGTTCTAAAACGCTACGTTACAATCTTTAATTGATTTTATTATTTGAATAAGATCTTTAGATGAGAAAGTTCATGCTTTGTATTCGCCTCTTTTTTGGCGGTAAATTTATATTTAATGACGTATTTTTACGTTTAGATGGACCTGCACCACTGTCCATTGTTAGCAAAAACTTTGTCTTACTTGGTAGCTTGATAAAATGTAAAAAAAAATGTTTACTTAAAAACCAACGCCACTCGTAATTACTTTGATTTCTACTGCAAGAGGCCGTAAACAAACAACGTGTGTTGCTCACCGAGACCAGCGTCGAAATAACACGAACAAAATGAATCGCGCGGCTACTCGGAGCCGAGTGTCCGGCACCGCGCGCCCTGCCCCGCGTCCCTCGGATCCGAGTACGCGGCACGTTGCATAATTTTAGTGAAGTCGGTTTGGCAAATTACAAACACGGTACTATCTGGATTAGCCCTATATTTTGCCACATACCGTTCAAGCGTAGTCTGTGGAACACCGTGAACCTGTGCGGCTTTTTTGTATCCAACTTCACCAGACATCACATTATGAACGGCCTTTTCCACGTTTTCCATCGACCAAGAATGCTGCTTAGTAGTTTTCTTGTATGTTCGAACCATGGCTGAAATCAACAATAGTTTATATAATTAATTCATTAATTACTTACAACTTACCTAATATTTAGTTGTTTTTTTTAGGTGGACAAAATGCAGAGGATTTCCGAAATCGAAAAGGTATATTTTCAATTAATGTTCAAGCTGTTGGTGATGCTAATTTATATATTAGAAATATTGTTGCGAGATGGCCAGGCTCCGCACATGACAGCCATATATTCAACAGCTCTAACTTAAAGAGTAGATTGGAATCTGGTGAATTTGACAATTATTGGCTACTTGGAGATTCAGGCTATGCTTTGAAGTCTTACATGCTCACCCCTCTCAGTGATCCCCAAACTCAAGAAGAGAAATATTATAATGAAAGCCAAATACGGACTAGAAATAGCGTAGAAAGGCTATTTGGTCTCTGGAAACGAAGATTCCCAATAATTGGCACAAAATTACGCTCCAAATTAGATAATGTTCAACATATAATTGTTGCAACGGCAGTTTTACACAACATGTGCCGTTAATTAAATGTCATGCAGCCACCAGATAGCATTCAATTAAATGAAGAAATACATGAAGGAATGAATATGCCGAACAATAGTATTATGGACTCAACAAGAAATTATTTAATCACTAATTACTTCAGCAGGTATTATTATCAGAAATAATCCTCCAGAACTATAAACAAATTGTACTCTTATCATGACTACTGTGTATTTAATTGCTCGTTCCACTAGGATCCCCCAAGTCAGTACCCCAGGGGACTCAGGGGATTGTACAGCACTCACTATTCCACTTTGATCCCCCAGGTTGTAAAAAACATGTCCGCCACAATTCGCTCAATTATATGTACTCCACGGGGACTTAGGAAGCACAGAAACTGAGACGAATGTTACTCCACTATTGTACGCTATTATGACGGAAAAAAATTAAAAAGCATATGATATACTTTTTCAGTTAATAAAATCGCAATTGCCCCAATTTAATCCGACCAAATTTTCAGTTGACACGGAATTAGCAGCTATAAAATGCTCTCAACAAAAACTTCCCTGATGCTGTTGTCAAGACGTGTTATTACCACTTCAAAAAAGCCGTTTACAAAAAGGGGACGAAACTCGGGTTAACAAAACATAAAGTCACAAGAAGAATAGTTTTACTATGTGGAACATTGCCGTTGCTGCCTACAAATTTAGTACAAGAAGGGTGGTCGTATATACAACAAAGAATGGAATTAATGGTGAACGACATAGAACAACAAACGTAGCGGAAAACTGGCATTCCCATCTTAATAAAAAGTTTGGGCGTAAACCGACACTTGTTCATGTCTTAAATGAATTAATAAAAAAGGAGCACCACCCAAAATTAAAACCTAGAAGGCCAGAGGATGTTCTAAATGACCAGTTAATTTTATACGCACAACTGGAATTACTAAACGGGAACATCACAGTCGGTCATTTCTTAGAAATGTTTAAATAATTTTTAATTTCGTTACAATAATGAATAAATTTCAAGTTGAAATAATAAATTAATACTTTACTTTTCAGCTCATGTACAATAATTATATTATTAGCCTTTTATTACATAACAGACATGGCTTAGGGGAATAAAAAATTAGTCCGACTTAACCCCTCCAAAACAAGCTCGTGCATTCACCGCTAAGAAACAAAATGTTAAGAGGGGACTAAAAATGATATATATTTCTTAATACTTATCGAGTCCCCAATGCAGGGGATCGAAGTGGAATAGCGAGTGTTGTACAGTCCCCTGGGGTACTGACTTGGGGGATCCTACTACTTTTGTACTTACAGATTTGCATAAGTTAGAGTGGTGCGGGGTTGCAATAGTGGTGCAGGTATTAATATAGTGCATGACAGGTGAAGGATATAAATATTTATTTAATAATGCCATTACATATTTTATTTTGTAATAAAGTTATTTTTAAATTTAATTTTGTCTTTTTTATTCAAAAATTTCCTTTTCCTGTTTTATTTTCTCCTCCATATATTTTAATTTCAACTTGAAAAATTGATCTTCTTGTTCTTCTGTCCTTTTTAAAATGCCAGCTATTAGGTCTTTAATATTAATTTTGGAGGCATAAGACCTTCTACGAATACCTGTAAAAAGATTTGAAGTAAATAATAATATGCTATAATAGCATTATATTTATGTGGTCAAAACTCATTTACATTTTACTTACGAAGTGGTTTGGAAGCAGGCGTTCTCAGTAAAGATGCTGGAGATTTGGAGTCAAACACATCATCATCAAAAAGTGAATCCGTATAGATATCCTGTAAATACAATATTATTAATAATCTACTTTAGTATCTATCAGCCAAAAAGACTGCCGATGTATTGTAATAGTAGAATGTGATCACCACGTATCATGTTCCAACACAGGGTAAATTGTTTTAAACTTCAAGGAGCAGTCTAGTAAACATGTTTAATTCCACCAAAGTTTACCTCTTGTAAATACAATATTATTAATAATCTACTTTAGTATCTATCAGCCAAAAAGACTGCCGATGTATTGTAATAGTAGAATGTGATCACCACGCATCATGTTCCAACACAGGGTAAATTGTTTTAAACTTCAAGGAGCAGTCTAGTAAACATGTTTAATTCCACCAAAGTTTACCTCTATTAAGTGGTATCAATGTATTATTATCTCTATGTAACACATCAGGAAAGGTGTGCAAGCAAAAAATAATTGTCAAAAACAATGATAATTTGACGTAATTGACATTCTGAAGATAAATGTTGCCACATGATAAAATATCTTCCAGTGTTTCTTAAGGGATCGTAACTGGTTTCTACTGGCAATCTTTTTAACGTTGACAAGTGGTTTTTTATGCAGTGAAACAACGCTTCATATTTAACTAACGTTAAACATCGTCTGTAATCGTTATTATTTGACGTACGTATGTTACGTTAACCAATCCTATGAAACAACCCGCCCTTAGCAGGATGATTCTCAACTCTAACAAATAAAATATGTAAAGCTTAAATAACATGGGTATTTTACAACAAAAAAAAACTTATTAGGTTTTAATGTATCTTTAATAATAAATGAAAATAATTATAATTAAGGAATTACAAAAATCTTAATATGGATTTTTTGTATGGCACAAGTTTCTGGGAGTCTTTATTTTTCTCTCTCGCGTGTAATTATTATAAAATAATATTACAATTCTATCAATAATGACAGTAATCACTTTTTAATATTAACCCTTAACCACCTACCCCTATTTTCAGTCACATAACCACCTACTCGGAGTCTGTCATACTCCAATATTGATAGCGCTCTACAAAAAAAAATATGATGTAGGATGATAAATAAATAATAAAAATATTATTTTTATAGCTTTTTATTCAGGCTAGTAATTATAATAGAATAAAAAGTCTAATATATTTAACAAGAAAGCTTATATATGTAATAGACTCAAAAAATAATCAAAAATCGACATCTTACAGTATTGAGATTCATTTTAAAAATTAAACATAAAATAGGAACTTTGTATCATTAATTTTTCAAAATTCAACAATCAAATAATAAATCAAAACAAGAATTTTAATTGAAATGGAAAAATTTAAACATAATTGCAAGCCTCAGACTTTACATTTTTTCGCGACAGCATTCGCATAGCATTTGTGAACATCCCAGGCAAATAGGTTTTTTGCAATGGAAACACATGTACTGGGTTTTTCTTTTCTTTTTCGGGTCACATATAGAGCAGTACTTGCGGATTGCCAGTCGTTCTGGTGGTTCAAAACTACTTCCTGAAGACCCTGAAGCAGTTTCTGGGTCCAATTGTAGCACGCGACGAAGGGAAAGCGAAATTTCCCGCTGTATGCCTGGGATTGTTACCCTACGCTCCATATGAGGTCTCGTCAGCTGTCCCGCCAGTTTTTTCATAAATGTGAATCTGCTTTCAGCTTTTTGAGGTTCAGTAGCTAAATAAACCACGAACGAGTTAGAGGCTGATATATCCAATAATCTGTAAAATATAGCCAGTGGCCATCTGCGTGTCCGACGGCCCGTTGAATAGTTAGAGCATCTTTGATCTAATAAATCAACTCCAATTTTGGTATTATTGTAGAATAATATAATTTCTGGTTTCTTGGAATTTTCATCCACATTTGGTGTGTGATGCATACTTGAAACTAAGACGACCGCCTTGTTTTGCTTAGGAACATACGATGTAATTGTTATGTCTTTCGTAAAAGCAAAGATAGAGGAATCGACTGATCGCTTACGTGAAGGCAAGAATTCAGGTGGAATATCTCGCTGGTTTTTCCTCATAGTACCTACCAATGTCAAGTGTTTATCTTTCAATAAATTTACTAGTTCTATAGATGTGAACCAGTTGTCAGTCGTGACATTTCTGTGTGTCCCTTCTATGCAAGGAATAAGGCGCATCACTGCTTGAGTAGGTTTCTTCAGCCGACTGTACTCGGTGGGCAAGTTCAATCCATCAGACTCTTTTCCTGTATAAATATAGGCATTGAGAAGATAGCCTGTTCTTGCATCAGTAAGACACATTATTTTAATGCCATATTTAGATGGCTTTTTCGGCATGTACATTTTGAACCGACACCTTCCACGAAATGCTACTAGCATTTCGTCAACACAAGCATAGCTTCCAATCGAATATATATCTTGACATCGTCTGATAAACGAGTCAAACAACTGAGATATTGGCGCAGATGCATCAGATTCGCGTCGAGTTTCTCTTGTCGATGAATCGTCAAATCTAATAGCGTTAAGTAGTACTTCTAATCTATTCTTGCTCATTATGCATCGATAAATTTCTCTACCTGTACCATCAGTACTATACCATGACGTATAGTGCTCGTGATTCTCTTTGAAGATAGCAGTATAAAATAGCATACCTATGAATGCCTTTAGTTCTACTATATCCAAATCACGTACACACGTTTGTTTTTTGTAGTTTGGTCTCATAGCTTCAAGTTTTTTGTTGGTATGGAGCACAATATCTTCAAGCATTTCATCAGTGAAATACTGGCACCAAATATCAAGAGGAGAACACGTAGACTTGATAATATCTTTATAAGCTGGTTGTATGGCCTCCTTTTGACGTATAATATTATGTTGCAAAGTTCTTCCGCGAGAAGAAGCTGGAAGTGAAGACCAACGGAAGCGGTTCTTGCCGAAATAATTTTTCTTCCTAGGCCTAGATCGCAATTGTTCCAATGGGATTTCATCTTCATCTGATGAAGAAAGAACTGAAGGTGTACGGGGGGGCAGAAACTCGGTATTTTCTTCCACAAAATGTGGTATTTCATCGCCATCAATTTCTGAGTTCGATCCAGAGTCTTCGCCTAACACAAAATCTTCCGTAACATTCAAATCTATATCACTACATTCTGAATTTGGTAAGTCGTCTTCATTTAAAAGTTCATCTTCCAGCCAGCGTTCAAGTATTTTGTCATTTGATGCCATTTTTCACTAAAATTAAAAAAAAAAAGATGATAACAAAAAATCACGTAACCACCTACCCGGAGTCTCTCAGACTCCAAAAATATTTTAAAACTCACCTGCGAGAGAGCGCGCGCACGTGTGACGCCGACGAGCGCGGGCGCGGTACTGGGGGTGGAGGGCGGCAAGTACTAGGACGCTTGGCGACTAAGGATGCGTATGCGAGGGTTTACAATGAAAAACAATCTCGTTGGAGTCTGATAGACTCCGGGTAGGTGGTTAAGGGTTAATAATAAAGACTACAAGTATAATGCAATTAAAAAAAATTACGAATGAATTTTATTAAAGCATTCCAAACATAACCACGTTTTATTTGGACACGATGCGCAGAAAGTCACAATTTTTTTAGCTTTAATTTTCGCAGTTTTTGCCACTAATAATAATTTTGCATGTTCTTTATAACACTGTTGGCAGGTAAGTCTAGCCTTTCTCGCAGGGCTTCGTCGCTTTAGAAAGGGTATGTTTAAACCTTTTCGGTGTTTGTACGGGAACATTTTCTTGGGTTTTATGACACAAATGTTTTAGTATTTCTTTTCTGGAATCGACTATTTGTATGCTCTTATTTGTCGTAGTTTTATATAATGTCAGAGCGTTTACAATTGATGTATTCAGTAGCAAATCAATAGCCAATTTTTTATACCACTTAACTGTTTTTCGTAAAGGACTGCAGTATGATATCATTTGATCTGATAAATCAACAGCACCTTTACCTTTATTGTAATCAACAATTATGGCCGGGTTTTTTAAGACCTTGCCACGCTTTTTAACTTTATAAAACTTTATAGAAAGCTTTGTTGATAAAACTAAAACGTCTCTTTTATCTTTCCATTTCATAATAGTTATGCCATCTTCATTTTCCTTTGCTATAAATTCGCCTTTCTTAAGTTTCTTCAACACAACATCTTTTGGAACATTTTTTCGATTCTTTCTGAGAGTTCCCACTAAATGTGTTTCATTATTTAATAATTTTTTGGCTAAATCGACACTAGTATACCAATTGTCGGTATACAAAGTATGGCCTTTATTTAAAAGTTCAGAACATAAATCCATAACCACATTGGTAGGAGTAGTTTTGGCAGTGGTATCACCTTTTTTTTCTTCATAGACGTAGACTTTAGTGTAGCCAGGCATTGTGCATAATTGGAATTCCTTAATACCGTATTTATGTCTTTTTTGTTTATTGTATTGCCTGAAAACAATTCTTCCTAATTGCTACAGTGCTCTGCAAATAAAAGTGATGTATAGGCCTCACAAGATTTAGTATTGTCAGAATTTTTAACAGAAAATTCAATCACTCTTTGACATGATGGCGCTAACATTTTGCTGTTGTTTATGTGCTTTGTGGAATTTGCGTGCATTTTTAAATCTGAGTACTTGTTACTTTTACTTACTATGCACCGACAAAATTTGCATTCTGGAAATATTTCTCCTGAGCTGTCTTCTTTCTTAATTAACCAGTCTTTCAATATATTATCTTGTAGCCACTCACTACGAAATTTTTGTTTATAACTCACTTTAGGCATTGTTGAAAATTATCAAAAACACTGGAGTATATCACGGATATTCTACGAGTACTTAATAGGATAACTAGTTACGCAAGGCTAACAGATTTATTTCAGGTATGCTTTCGAATTTCTCATGTATTGTAAAATATTGTTGTTGTTTTGCTACTTTGTCAACAATCGCGCCCGCAGATCATCGAGTGGGGATCTATGTCTATGGTTGGGGACTGGGGACGTAGGGTGATCGCAATTTTTTTATGACCTATTTAACGGCCATGGATACAAGTCTTTAAAGTCTACCAGATATAATATTTTTTAATTACCAATATAAAAATAACGGCTGCGTTCATATAATTCATATAATTTATTTTGCTTACGACGTTATTCGAGAGAATAATATTTCTCAGTTTGTTCAGTTATTTTTTGTTTGATACGCAATGGTTAAGGAATTACATGCGGATTATATATTTTACGTTTTGTTGTAATGTATTGAGAATATACTTTTTTCACTACTAGGGCTATTACTGTCACCACGCCCCTGTAACCCAGCAGGCGATGACTCAGATTAAGGGTGCTAGGGCTAAGGGCTAAATAATTCTTTGTGCAATACACATATAGCTTCTACTTTTGTACACACAATGCCGATAATATTGATACCTTTGGTACATAACCACATATCTTCGTCCTCTTTTAATGATTTTTACTCTCCCTTCGTTCATTGAACAATTGAAGGACATTGAATAGGTAATTGAACAAAAAAGTCGCATTAGTTACATTAAAATGAAATTTCTAAATCATGTAACTACTTGGAATGAAAATGTCGTACTAGTTATATTGATGTAACTAGGTGGAATAGAGCGGTCGCATTAGTTACATTAAAATGAAATTTCTAAATAATGTAACTACTTTGAATGAAAATGTCCAACTAGTTACATTAATGTAACTACAATATAACTAGGAGGAATAGAGCAACGTGTTTAGGTACCTACTGCTTACTGCGTGTCTGATCGATTTAATATTATTGAAAGCATGCATTGACCTGGTATACTAAAACTTTATAGGCGTGTAATTGCAGTTGTTATCCCACTTCTGAGATGTAAGCCTACTGTATCTCAGAAGGAAAACAGCACAGATCAGGTTTATAAAACTCATTTATTAAGGTACACTTTCATTACAAACTTATTAAGGACAACTAGTTATCGAAGAGTATTATTCAACTTATTTTTATCAAGACTTAGTAGGTAATCAAACTTATTTTCAAAACCATTTACCTCAAACGTAACCATGACCAATGGGGTCATCCGATCTTGGGTCTAGTTCATAATATCGAAAGTCACTACATCGATGGTCGCTACATCGAAGACGTTCCATCGACGCACTATGAATCAAAATACCAATCTAGCTGGACAAAAAGGGTCAACCGATATCTTTACTATTTATAGTATAATTGGAAGCTTATGAACCAGAGATAGCCATTCAGTAATCTTTTTTAGCAACTACCCCCTGATAATTTAATAATATCTAGTCAGAACTGAACATGTGGGTTTTTTACGATGAAATCATTCACTTTATTGCATTTGATGTGTCAGTGTCTGGAAGTAAATAGGAATAAAATTGTGTTAATATTAGTCATGATTCATGAAGTCGATGGTATGTATTACATATTTCACAATATAGTTATTAGGAATATCTATTATTCACGTACGTTACTTGTAGTTCAATAAATAATATTCAGATTTTTTGTCCTTTTTCTGTATTTGGTAGACATGGAACTACTTGTACCCTCTTGTACCCTCTCTGAATTTTTTATATAATAAAGTCACATATATGTCCTTCAAAAAAAAAGTTATTTTTAGAAGCACACGATTGCCCAACTTGGATTTTTTTGCAGAAAACGTCGTAGAGGTATCTCGAAGTGAGATTTATGAACAGTGGTTAAAGTACCCAAAAATTAAAAAATGTTCAGGGCTATTTAACTATTTTTCATCAAAGTTTGATTTAAAAGACGCTACAGAGCCATGCTTAAGAGATATAAAACAGAATATAAGCCGAATTTGCTCAAAATTAGACGAAAAATGGTCGAAATGTGGAAAAAATCGAGACGGTTTTGAGACTAGAAAGATTGGTGTTGAATAGCTGAATGGTGAAAACTTTAAATTTACAATTGTACGTGTTTTGCATCCTAGTACATCATCTTTAGAAAGTCAACCTACTCCAAGTCCTGGTCGCCCGAAGATTGACTTTAACCAAGCCTCGTTCAAAACAAAAAGGAGACGCGTTGAAGATTTGTTAAAGTCTCGCGGTACAGATGAATTGGTAGTTGCTGCTCAAATATCTACGAGACTATCGGGAAAACGCGATATAGCAAATATAATAAAAAATGTTACTGAAAGTCCTGAGAAGGCCAACAATGTAAAAAAAAATCTTTCCGAATCTAGTTCCCTACAACGCTGTTTGTCTAATGACGAAGCGTTGGCTTATTACATTGATGCTAAGTGCACAAGTTATACATATAAAAAAAGTAGAAAATGGGCACTTAAAGTAGGTCATAATGTATTTCCGTCGTACAATAAGGTACAAAAGGCAAAGACGAAATGTTATCCTGCTCAAGAATTTATTTTTATTAGCGAAACACGGGCAGAAATAAAGTTGCAGGCGATCCTAGATAAAACTGCTGAACGGTTAATTTTCGCACAGAGTAATGTTCTTGAAAATGTGTCCACCTCAGAATTTAAGTTAGTTTGCAAATGGGGTTGTGATGGCAGCTCCGGATACAGCACATTTAAACAAAAATTTTCCAATCTTAGTGAGACTGACGAGTTTTTATTTATATTTTCTCTTGTGCCTCTTCGGTTGTATGATATTAATAATGTTATCATTTGGCAGAATCCTCGACCTTCGTCGACTATGTATTGCCGACCTATAAAATTTATTTTTGCCAAAGAGAGTACTGAGCTTACAGTAAGTGAATCTAATAAAGTAGTTGAAGAAATAAATCAATTGGTACCAACAGTGTGTGAAATTAACGGTAAAGTGGTTTCTGTGAAGCACGAAATGTTATTAACCATGATCGACGGCAAAGTATGCAATGCCTTAACTGAAACATCCTCATCTTTAAGGTGCTATATTTGTGGATTAACGTCAAAAAATTTAAATGACGTCGAGAACAGAGCGTTTGCAGTTGATCCAGATAAATTAGGTTTCGGTTTGTCAACCCTACATGCTTTACTGAGATGTTTTGAGTGTATGTTACACATAAGCTATCGTCTGGATATTAAAAAATGGCAGGCAAGGGAAGCAGACGATAAGGTATCGGTTCAACAAAGATCATTATTAATTAAACATGCATTTAGAGAAAAGTTAGGGTTAATAATTGATAAGCCAAAACCTGGGTTTGGTAATACTAACGATGGAAATACGGCACGTATTTTTTTTTCTAATCCCGAAGTTAGTGCAGAAATTACTGGGTTAAATATTGACCTACTGAAAAACCTAAGTTTCTTGCTTAGGGCACTATCCTCAGGGTACGATATAAATCTAGAAGCGTTTGAAAAACTGGCTCGTGCAACAAGATCGCTGTATTTACTTCACTATTCCTGGTACTACATGCCTCCTACACTACATAAAATTTTGGTGCATAGTACAGATATAATAAAACATTATCTGATTCCAATCGGGCAACTATCTGAAGAGGCGCAGGAGGCAAGGAATAAAGATTGCCGCCGATTCCGTACACACCATACGCGGAAGTGTTCGAGAACTGCGACGAACAATGATTTGCTCTCCATGTTATTGATTACATCTGACCCTTTAATTAATAGCAAGAGAGAAATCCCCAAGAAAAAGAGTGGTTCATTGCCTCTAGAGGTCCTGGAGTTGCTTAAGTCACCCGAAATCGTACCATCTACAACGGAACCTCTCATCAGTGAAATTACAGAAGATGACGATAGTGATGATGATGAAACTGAGTAAGACGATAGCAAATAACAATAATAATATTAAATAACTGTAACTGAGAGTAAACATATTTAGTATCATCATGAATTATGAACTATTAGTGACTGTAACAGTATGTAGCTATAGTGGTGGTGTTATTGTGTTGTGTTGACTGTATACTCTCGAAATCTAACAGAAAGTCTACTCATATCATAAATAATAAAATGAAGGTAATAGTATTGGAATGAAATAAATAGTATAATCTAATGTTATACTTGTAGAAATAAGTACGTATGACAAACTCTTCCTCTCTCCAAACATTGTGCTGTGCCCGACAGGGTCCATAATTGTAACAATAATTTTAACCTGAACAACTGTACTACATTATGGGAACGCAATAAATGCATTGAGTATTGAGTATTTGCTCAAAGATTTATAAAATGTTGTTGATATTGACGTTTTGTAAGTTCCGTTTATTGGTCTATACAGAATAAATGATTTTTGATTTGATTTGATTAGACATAGTTTAGGTTTTAAACCACAAGAGGCATTGCAATGCGGAGGAATTCCACGACGCTTTAAATTAAAACTAAAATGATAAAGAAACAACAAAAAAGACCTAATTAAAGGTCTTTTTTGTTGTTTTCTTCATCTTTTTAGTTTTAATTTTATTGAATAATTAGTTTATTATAAGTACTTTAATAATATAATTGTGTATATGTATTACATTAAATGATTTTCATCGGTTTTACGGAGGAATTCCCCGACGCTCTTTAATTTAAGTATTTTTGTTGTTTTCTTCATCTTTTTAGTTTTAATTTTATTGAATAATTAGTTTATTATAAGTACTCAAATAATATAATTGTGTATATGTATAACATTAAACGATTTTCATCGGTTTTACGGAGGAATTCCACGACGCTCTTTAATTTAAGTCTTTTTTGTTGTTTTCTTCATCTTTTTAGTTTTAATTTTATTGAATAATTAGTTTATTATAAGTACTTTAATAATATAATTGTGTATATGTATAACATTAAACGATTTTCATCGGTTTTACGGAGGAATTCCACGACGCTCTTTAATTTAAGTCTTTTTTGTTGTTTTCTTCATCTTTTTAGTTTTAATTTTATTGAATAATTAGTTTATAAATACTTTAATAATATAATTGTGTATATGTATAACATTAAATTATTTTCATCGGTTTTACGAAGGAATTCCACGACGCTCTTAAATTTTAAGTCTTTTTTGTTGTTTTCTTCATCTTTTTAGTTTTAATTTTATTGAATACTTAGTTTATTATATAATTGTGTATAATATAATGGTGTATATGTATAACATTAAATTATTTTCATCGGTTTTAAAGTTACCTAAGTAAACTAGATGATCTCAGTGATATGTATTGGATGTTACAGGCTGATTCGAATTTATTATTGATTAAACTTTACTGAAATTGAAATATTGTGTTTTTATTGACCTTGAAATTATGTTTTCTTTTACTCCATGTGAAGGATGATCAGAAGAATGGTCATACTCAAATTCATAATATTTGAGTATGACTATTCTTCTGATCATTCTTCACATGGAATAAAAATTCATGAAAGGATTATATACAGGAACGCGTTTAAACCTCGCGCCAAATGCGTTAGTTCCTGGGCACAAACTGGCGCGCTAGTGTGCTCCGTGTTGGCATTTTATTTGTATGGAGTTGAACTTCTTGCCGTAGGATATAAGTGTTCTGTGCTAATGCCGCGCTCTCTGGTCGACTGACGCGGTGTCCTGCGTGAGCGATCTAGACGAGAACGCGAAGCGGCGCGGCGCGGCGCGAAAACAACAAACATTCGAAACCTATTGAAGTGGCCTACGTGACCAAACGCACGTGGGGTACGGTGAGGAGCGGCGCGAAATGAAGCGAACGCGATCAGTTAGCTTGATATTTTCGCGCGAAGTGGACGCGTCGGCCATATTTTTTTTTCAAGCAAATATTGTAATGGAGGTAGAACTTCTTATTAATTCTATCCAAGAACGTCCTACATTATGGGACAAAAGGACTAAAAGTTATCACAACCGGTTATTATCGCACCGCGAATGGGAGGCTGTGGCTAAAATAATTGGGACTACAAGTAAGTACAACATATTTGTTTATTATTATTACATTCTTGGCAAAGGATGTTGCTCAAAATACAGTTTAAAGTTTTCTCTTGCCTGTGCGGCTGCTCGTGATGTAGCATTGTATCTTCTTTGAGAATTATGTCTTTGTGTTTGTGTCATATTTTGATATGTTTTTCGGAAAGACATTAACTCATTCTCATTTATTGATTCAAGATCCCTTATAATATTGTGTAGTAAACATATGGCTTTGACGATATGAACTGCATTTGTAACATTAGTTTCGATAGATTTATGTAGAATTCTGAATTTAGAAGTTATTGAACCAAAAGAACATTCCACCACCATTCTGGCTCGAGATAAGCGATAATTATAATTATCTTTGGCGTCCCCTTTAACCGTTGACTTTTCTGGAAAAGGTCGCAACAGGTATTTCTTTAAAGGAAACGCCGCATCTCCAAGGAGCACATACGGAGCTATGATATTAGAGCCCGGTAATACTTGTTCTTTAGGTATTTTTAATCTTCCTTGTTCTATTGATCTTCGAAAGGGGCATTCTTCAAAAACACCGGCATCGTTGTCTTTTCCATAGGAACCCACATTTATCATTACAAACTTATAATTTGCGTCAGTGACTGCTAACAACCCAATCGAAAAAAAGGATTTGTAATTATAATACATGGAACCACTCTTTTTTTGTTTTATTATGCGAATGTGCTTTCCGTCAATACATCCAATGCAATTAGGAAACTGCCATCTGTCCCAGAAACATTGCGCTATGTTTTTAAAGCTATCTTCTGAAGGTTCGGGCATGTGTTTCCTAACTAATTGAGTCCATATAGCTTTGCAAACTTGTGGTACGATTGTAGAAATAGCAGATTTTGAAATTCTGAACGAGAAAGCGAGTTGCCGATATTGTATACCTGTGGCCAAATACCTGAAATAATGCAAAATATTAAGTTTTTAATTCCTTTTCTTTTTTCAGGTGAAATGACTAAGAAAAAATGGAAAAATTTGAGAGACACGTTTAGTAAAGAATTAAAAAAAATTCCTAAGCCACGTTCTGGGACTGACGCCGATAATGAGCCGAAGTATACAGGCACATGGCCACATTTTGAGGCCATGTCTTTTTTAAAAGTAGTTCTGAAACCCCGACAAACAGAAGGGAATATTATATCACAAGACTCCGAAAGCAATTCTGTAGATCTGTCAGTGTATTCAGACACGGCTAGTCCGGAAGAGATATTCAACATGAACGCATCCGACAATGACAACACCCAGCTCCCTGAATCTTTATCTATTTTAGAAGAAATACCACAGAACATGTCCATAGATAACAGCCTTCGACAAGATCGTCCACCATCGCCCTCGTTGCCAGGTCCTTCGCCTTCATCCTCGTTACCGGTGCCTTCTTCTTCGTCCTCGTTGCCAGCTATCACAAGACAAACACGCAAAAGAAAAGATATAAGTCTCGAAGCATTTCTCGATATTGAGAGAGAAAAAATGAAAATTCTTCGCGAAGATCAACCAGATAATACTGACGATGACCTTCTTTGGTTCAAATCAATATTACCTTACATGAAACAGTTGCCATCACTCAATAAATTACATTTTAGAACGCAGATGCAGGAGCACACCCACCACAATTCAGTGCTCAACAACATGGCTATTACACATCTTTGTGAAAGTATTGCAATTATGTACATACTTACTAATTAAACTTAATTAATATTATATGTAATTTCTAACATTTATTTCATAGTTTATTATTTCATAGTTTTCTTACCTCAAAGTCACCATAAGTCGTTCTTCTACAGAAATAGGTTCCTGAAAATTTGTTGTAGTAAATTGCAGAACAGGTTTAATGGCTTGTACAATATAGTCAAACGTTGTAGGTAACATTCGACAGTATTCCTTGAACAACAGGGGTTGAGTACGTAAATCCTGGTACAAATTATGAAATTCCCCATGAGTATGCCTTTCTAAGTACACAGTATTAGTTCCACTTCTCTGCTTTATACACTTCTTCAATATTTCATATTTGAGATATGAATTTTCCAACAACATTAGCTTCCGTCCGTCCATGACAAATGTTTAATGCTAACTGAACTGAACGGCGGCGGAGGGCGCGGAGGGGACGGTTCGCGCGCACGTAGGACAGAGTAGCCGCATCGCTCCGCATCGCATTAAATTCGCATCGGATCGTTTCGCAATCGCGTTCGCGTTGAGTCGTCCACGCAGGACACCGCCTGACGCGGGGGTGAAGCGGGCGGGACACCGCGCGGCGCGCGAGGTGGAGGCGGCGGCGCGCGCGGCCGCACCGCAGGCCGGCCGCTGTGACGTCATCGCGCTAGTTCAGTGCGCGGACAGTCAGTCTAATGAATTGTCATGAATTATTTCGGTATAGGCTACAATAACTACACAAACAAAATTTATAATGCATATCACTCAAAAGTCAAATCTTTTTATTTTCATCCTAGTAGGTAGACCGTAGATAGGATACATAAGATGAATTAATGACTTACTATTTTACGTTACTTGTTCATAAAACAACTGACGTTTAGTTGCCAGTGCACGTGTAAGGTTTCATTTAACTAATAAGGAATGTTTTTATGACACTGGTCACATTGGACCGCCGCCGTCTGGACGGCTAGAAAAAAAAAGTAAAAAACGGGCGGGATTTTATAGATTCTGGATATTACGCGGTATTCATAGATTAATATATACATACTAGAGAGCGGTATTGTTTTTCTCTTGGATTCTGGATGGGGCGACGAACCGAGTAAGTGAAACATATTATAAGACTGATTCTGAATAAGCTGTAAACTAGATGTTTGTAAATGATTATTAAGTTTTGAAGTTTTGTTGATGCTTGTGATCGTTTGGGTGCGCCTAGAATATAAGTTTTGATCATGAAGAAGTTTTGATGACCAATACCTAAGTTTTGGCAACCAAGGCCTAAGATCGGAGGGTCTAAGGTACATACGCCTAAGAAGGCCCTGCTCCTAAGATGGCCCACTTCTAAAATTTTATGCTTTTATACATTCAAATGAGTTTAAATTTCGCGCTCATATTTGGATTGGGCCAAAGACAAAACTGCAACTTTATTTAAATGGAAGGGAGCGGCCATCTTTGCAATGGTTGACAGTTTGTCCGTAACTTACCACATGAGTGACGTTTTATAACCTCTTCTTCACAAACTTTTTAATAATTCTATAGAAAAACGGCCAGTTTTCTTTTTTATTTTTAAATACAATGTGACTTAGATTCGTGGAAATTACGTAGAAGGTAAGTGTCTTAAGTATTCTTTGTTAGTTTTAATTTAATGGAAAAAGTCGTTATTGTCTGGTAAAGTCTCTAAGATAGCCCACTATACGGATTCCCAAGAAGGCCCGGGCCTTATTAGGATTATGCGATTTCGTAGTTTCTTTGAAAATGAGTTATTTTGAACATATTTTAAAGTTAGATAAGTGCTAATTCCTGTCAAGCCGAGTAAAAGGAAAGTACGAGTACCTAAATAAGCAGGGGCCTGACTACCTTTTACTCTACATTTCAAATTGAGAGTTCTCTTATATTTAGTGGGTTAAGTTGGAATTTATAATCATTTTAATTTACCTTATCACCGCATCTTGTCGCCGCGCTACGTCACGATGTCATCATGTGACCGACACGCGCCAGTAGCACGTAACAGTAATTATAGTAGTAGGTAGTTGTAAAATTCACGATATCATCACGATTGCATCATGTGCACACATTTAACAGTCTTTTGCATGGCTTAAGAATTTAAAATATTAATTTATTTTCAGTTAACAAAAAATGGAAACAAGTAATAAAAAGCGACGTGGTGTATGGACTGAACAGCAACTTAAATCTGCAATTGAGGCTATAAAACACGGTCGTATGTCACAAAGAAAGGCAGCAGCTACCTTTAATATCCCACGACGAACTATTCGAAATCACCTTATATCTGGCAGTGAAGAAAAGAGAACTGGCCGATCAACTACTCTAACTGATGCCCAAGAAAAAGATTTAGCAAGACGGATAATTCGACTTGCTCAAGTAGGCGTCCCGTTAACGCGCAAGATTGTGAGAAAGCAAGCCTACTTATTTTGTCAAGCCAATGAAATACCAAATACTTTCAATGACGTTAAATGCATAGCAGGTAGAAAATGGCTCTCTAATTTTTTAAAACGAAACCCTGAAATTTCAGTTCGCAAAGCACAGTTTATGAACTCTGCAAGGGCTCAAAAATTGAACAAGTACATTGTGCAACAGTATTTCACGGCTATAAAAAATATATATGATGAGTTAGACATTCCTCGGCATCCAGAACGTTTATATAATATAGATGAAAAGGGCTGTCGGTTGACATTGCACCACCAGCAACATGTTCTTGCACAAAAAGGCAGTAAAAGAGTTCATTTTATCGCACAGGAGCATGCTGAAAACGTCACCATTGCTATGTGTGTCAATGCTTCAGGTAATTCAGTACCACCAATGATAATATTTAAAGGTAAAAGGCTAAGACCAGAATTTAATGATAATTTGCCTGATGGTACTATAGTCAAAATGGCGCCAAAAGGTAGCATGACTACTGAATTATTTATAGATTTCATCCATCATCTTGGCAACTACAAGTCGCCTGGAAAATGTTTGCTAGTTTTTGATGGAGCTGCTTCGCATTTGGATGCTAGGATTGTGGATGCCGCAGACGAAAACCAAATCGTATTATATTGCCTACCCTCAAATACCACCCATGAGTTACAACCATTAGATAAATCAGTGAACAAATCGTACGAACATCATTGGGATGAAGAAGTCTTGTTGTACGCCTATCGTCACCCAGATCGTAAACTCACGAAGGCAAGGTTTAACAAAATTTTCTCTAAGGTATGGCCTAAGTGTGTAACTCAAGATAATATAAAAAATGGGTTTAGAGCTACTGGACTCCATCCCTATAATCCAAATGCGATTCCCGAGGAGGCTTTTGCACCTTCCATTCTTACTAATAGACCTGCTCTTGATGAAACCGCTTCTAACTCAGTCGCTTCAGCAGCTTTAGAACAGTCCGTGGTTAATGATTCAGATACAGATTGTGAAGAAAGCTTTTGTTTGTCACCGTCAATAATAAATAAAGAAAATGTTGATTTTGACTGTTGCTCTGAACCTAGAACTTTGCTGCATCTGCCTCAGCCTTTGTCTAGATATTCATCCTCACCTTCACCTACTCCTGGGGCACAGAAACATTCACCAACTTACGCCTATAGGAAATTGGTTGAATACAGTTCCTCCACCGAATCTACTACTATTGATATTATAGAACAATCTACAGTAACAGACTTGAATGTATGTAATAGAGAGTCACAATTTCAATCTCCAATTCCCAGCACTTCTGGGTTAGGACAGAATTTCGTACAAAGACCAGTCATAAATTCTTCCACATCAGACGAAGATGATGAAAATATTGACATAAACGTATTACAAAAATACTTTCAATATCCTGCCAGGAGGAGTAAAATTTATACGTCATCAGAATCAGAAGAATCAAAACTGGATCCATCTGATGGAATACCAGCGTGCACAGAAGCAAATACACGTCAAACCCAAATAGAAGATCACCAGTCTGAAGATTCAGACAATGTGCCACTATTAGATTTGAAAAAAACTATTAAGAAAACACAAAAGAGGTCTCCATTTCACGAACTTATACCTACACCTAACTTTGCAGTAGTAAAGAATAAACCAAGACGAAAAGCAATTAATTATATTGGTCAAAAGGTGACTAAGGACTTATTTGATAGTGTTAAAGAAAAAAAAGAAAAGAAAACGGTTACAGCAATATCGAAGCCAAAAAGAATTGTAAACCGAAGAAAGAACAAAAATAATACAGGCAAGACGAAAGTGGATAAGAAGAAGTTGAGAGAAAAGAAGATAAAACATAAGAAAGTTAATGTTAAAAAAAGTTCACAATCAAAGATTATGGCTGAAAATTGGTATTGCTCAGCTTGTAAAACTGAAGCAGTGAGGGCTATGCGAAAATGCATTAGTTGTTTATTGTGGTACCACGAAGAATGTGTGGGATTAACTAAAAAAGACTTAGAGGATTTCATATGTCCAGAATGCAACTAAAAATCCTATTGCGCTTTATTTTACATTTTTATTTTGTTTTTTTTTCATTACCCTAATAGGGCCCACCGAAATTGCGGACAAAAATATTTGATTATAATTTAGTTTTTTTTATTGTTCTTACCAATAATTATTGTTAGAATAATGTCACAAAGGTATTTTTTATTGTTTTTCTTCGGAGATTTTTGTTTTTTAGGTAAATTAAGTTTTTGTATGCCTAAGATGGCCCATCGTACAATTAATGACCAAAAATACTATTTTAACAGACTAATTACTTAAGAATCTCATATGTTAAGTTAAGTTTTACATATTTACTTATGTTTTGTTTTGATAGCGTTTATAAACGATTTAACTAATATAGGGCTATGTTAAGTACCCATGTTCCTAAAAAAGCCCACTTTGGAGGTTTTTAAAACCAGTTGTTTCCTAATTAAAGTTTTATCAAACATGTTGATCTGTATGTTGATTATATTCAGAAATAAATGAGTAATATGGAAATTAAGTTGGTTTTCATAAATTATTTCATTTCTTTTATTTCTTTCAATTTAGCAAAAAAAGGGCCTTAAAAGGCGCATGTACCTTAGTTCATAATATCGAAAGTCACTACATCGATGGTCGCTACATCGAAGACGTTCCATCGACGGGTCAATGTATCGATAGTACTTCAAATCGATGGTACGCTACATCGACAGCACCCCAAATCGATGGTACACTACATCGTCAGTACACTAAAACGACGGTACGCTACATCGACCGTACAGCAAATCGATAGTATGCTACGTCGACTAATAAAACACAGAATTTAGATAATAAAATAACAATAAACAAAATTCCTCCGCTGTTTCCACCAGATTTATGGTCAGTACACTACAACAACGAAAATAATTGGCCTAGAACTCAAAATTCTGTGGAAGCGTGGCATAGGCGCTGGAATTCATTGCTCAATAATAAAAAACTAGGGTTATACCTAACAATCAAAGAGCTTAAAAAAGAACAGATCGCAGTGAATGTGCAAATTGAGCAAGCAGAAGCGGGAATACAAGGTCCTTCCCCTAAAAAAAAAAATAGAGACAGTCAGAATGCTATTTCGCATTTTATTGCACAAAGGAGCAGTATAACTGTTTTGAAATTCCTCAAAGGGATTGCTAGCAATACCTATTTATAATTTAGTATTGTTTATTAGTAGTATAGTAGTAATAGTTTAGTAATACCTATTTATAATAGACGAGTGGTGCCATCTATCGTTGGACAGGTTACATCAAAATCAAGCAATTTACAGATTTAACAAATTGTGATTATAACCTTATAAAAATTCTGTGTTTTATTAGTCGACGTAGCATACTATCGATTTGCTGTACGGTCGATGTAGCGTACCGTCGTTTTAGTGTACTGACGATGTAGTGTACCATCGATTTGGGGTGCTGTCGATGTAGCGTACCATCGATTTGAAGTACTATCGATACATTGACCCGTCGACCGGTTCGAAACGCGGCCCCGACCTTAGAAGACACCGGCAAGAAACTCAGCGGGCTTTTCTTTTTTTTTGTCTATTTACAATCATTTACTTAGTCTAGATACAAAAATTAGCTGAGTAGCAAGTTGAGTTACCAGACTTGTTCATCATCCAAAATTATTTTTGTGTCTGGTATTTAGGTGCCTAACACAAACTTATGGAAAGCATGTAATATTTTTCCTAACATACATCAAGTTTTCTAGTATATATTGTGAGATTACGGTAAGAATGTCTATTTCCTTAAGCTTATCTCGTAGGGAGACTCTTGGGCCCAAATTATAAAATGCTTGCACAGCCCGTTTTTGAAGAATAAATATTGCATTTAGATCCGCGGAATTACCCCAAAGGAGAATTCCGTAGCTCATAATGCTGTGAAAATAGCTGAAATAAACTATTCTAGCCGTATCCACGTCTGTTAAAGTCCATACAATACAAAACAATATTATTTTTATCCCCTACGTAGTAGGAACGGTCATTGATATACATTAAAAATAAAAATGGTCCAAGTGTCTAGTAGTAAGCAAGTAGCAAGTAAGTCTTAATTCTTAGTTTTACTACAGTTTTAATTTATTAGCTGTTCGACAAATAATGGATTCGTTACAAATGAGATAATGTTATGTACTCAATCACGTACTTTTCATTAACTGAGTTTAGTTGTGATTAGTTTGAATTTAAGATAATTTATGACCTCAAAGGGTGTACTTCAGCTGGTTGTGATATGTAATTGACCTTTTTATTGTTCATGAAATGTTATGCAGTTCCGACCTATTATTTATATTGCAATATTTATATCTCGCGACACGCAGAACGAGCATTATATATAATCTCCTTTCATGTTTTATTATTCTTTACTTATGGTTATATTAATATTGTCATTGTGCTAATTTTCATTCTAATGTTCTAAAGTATACTAATTTATATATATTTGACTAAAGTCAACTCATTGGTATATCTTTGATTGCTATGTATCATATTATGAGATCGATTTCCGTAGGAAAGATCAATTGTCTCAAGCTTTTTAACTCAAGTCAGTAAAGGCGAGAAATTTGAATGTATAACATTAAATAATTAAAAAATACGAAAAAATAAACCCATATATATAGGTTTAAATATTTTGCAGTATATTTATTTTTCGTTTTAACGCCCTGTTTGAAGCTTCTTCTATGTACTGCCTATTTTTTAAAATACAAAACCTTTTTAAACATATTCTAATGGTCGACATAATTATAAATGTTTTATTACCATTATAGTGCTCAGCACAATCCAACAACCATTCGAAATTTAATTGATCGTTTAATTTGCCCTCCAAGGTCTTTTTCAAAAACATATCGCAACCATGCTCATTTAAATATTTATTAACAATTGTTGCAGCACTCTCGACAGTTTTCACAAAACTATTATTGACGTATGTTAAGCTAGAGCGCATATCTTCATACTCTTTGAAGCCAGTAAATAAATGGCTTAGCTCTGTGTTTTGCTCTGCAAGCATTGTAGTTTGGCATAGATTGCATTTGGGTCCTAATTTTTTTAAAATGAACCCACACACGTATGCACAAGCCTGCATTTCACCAGAACACTCAGGCATGATATTTACTACGGCTTCAACATCGTAAGTTAAATTATATGATTGTTCAACATAACTGGTGCTTGATGGCTGTTCAGCAATATTTTGCGTCAAAAATGACTTAAGATTATTTAAAATTGCGAAATAATTAGTAGGTACCATTGTACTATTATATCCAATGTGCTTCTCCTGTCATATTTGATAAGTTATTAAGTTTTTAACAGATAAGTAGATTAAATTAATCCATGCAATTTAGTCATATATATTATACTTCGAGTAGGTATGTGATTCAGTAAGACATGGATTAAAATTGAATATTCAACGTGTATTGTAGTATTGGAATCAGTTGGTACTTAATATTGAAATAATTTCCTAACTGGAAAAGTTGCATGTTGCTACCAAAAGCAAATAAATGGTTTTCAAATATCTGGCATAAGTATTCATGAGGAACACGGGTAGGAAAACCAGGTAAAATAACTTACCTCAAAGATCCATGTTTTCCAGGCCGAGGAAATCTGTGTAATTTTGAGTTTGATGTTTCGTTACATTTTGCACATTTTCTGGGGGGATCAATGTTGGCCATTGTACCAACAATTCAAAGTTATTATTAAAAATGGGTATTCAACGAAAATTAGGCAATGCAAATAATATTAAGTATAGTAACGGCGGTGTGCAATATCACAGAACACTTATATCCAAAATTGAATATGGCGGATGACAGATGCACCCATCTGTCATCCGCCATATTCAATTTTGGATATAAGTGTTCTGTAAATATAAGTGTTCAAAGTTAAAATTTAAAGAAAGTGAAAGAAAGGCATAAACACACATACACGTTGTCTTATACACACATAGACATACACGTTGTCTTTGTCTTGCGTATAGCGATGGTATAGCGCTTTTTCATCTGATTTTCTGTGCCCAGTGTTGGCATTGGCTACTAAGAGAGTTGACCCCCCCTGGGCATTAGACGCACGTTACTAGCTAGATTCAATTACCTACTGTAATCCTATTAGTGTGCATTAAACTGTGTAATAGTACCTACTTATATTTGTTTTGCTGAACCCATCGCAAACAAAGTGGCGACCGTGACAGGACACAAGTCTACAAATACAGTCTAAGAAGAAAACAACTAACGGTCAAGTAACGGGACTACAACGGACAATCAGCTGCTTCGCAACAGGGCCTGGCGGACTATTTCGTGCACGATTCCGGAGGTCAACCTGAGGGAAGTGATCCGTTCCTATTTTTCCTTACTTTAAATTCCGTTTTCCTTTTTGCTTTTGTGTGAGGGGCGTGGTTATTTCCTCGGGCATACCGTTGAAGTATCTTGCTTTATGCGTACTTCCTTTGCCTGTGAGCTACGTATGCCTACCTACTTACGTTTTTTATGATGATGATGGTTACGCTGACGCTTGCGCTCTCATACTATATTATAACCTATTAAGTACCTATGCATTCTTTCGACTCATAAGATAAATTGCCTAGGTACATCACCTTTAAACAACAAGCACTAAATGATTAGGCACTTATTGCAAATAAATTAGTTGTTATTGAACTTATAAGTGTTTGGTGATTGATTTTGCATCTTAAATAAGCAATTTTAAGCTTGCTTTACAATTATTTTATGCACATATTTAAATGTTCTCTCGTTCGTAATTCTTACGTTTGCTAGTTTTGTGCTTGTTTCAAGCGATTGTTTCAAGTGGAACGTTTGCTATTTGGTTTTTAACTTTAAAAGGAAATTGCCATATGCAATAAAATACCCACAGGTTTATTTTCTATCCGCCTTTTGAAACTAAGCATTAATTTTCTTTGTTCTTGCATTATTAACGGACTAAGGGATTCAGATGGATGCACGTTCCTACGGATCAGAATCCTGCAGATTTAGCGTCTAGAGGGGTTGAACCGCAGCAGCTTCAGGATTCTACTCTGTGGTGGCGAGGTCCTTCCTTCTTACCAAAGAAAGAATCGGAGTGGCCTAGTGAAGGGTCCTATGCGACTAATAATTTACCCGAGTTAAAAGTATTTACGTGTACAGAAGTGGACACTGAGATAAATAACTGCTCACTTGTAAAATTCGAAAGATATTCTCGATATGATAAATTAAAAAGAATTGTGGCTTATGTATTAAGATTTATAAATAAATGTCGTAAAAACGCTGTAAATAGTGGTCCTATAGAACCTGAGGAACTGGAAAATTCATTAATGTTGCTAGTCAAACAGTCTCAGTTAGAATCATTCGCAAATGACATTAAAACTATTGTTAAAAATAAAAGTTTGCACCATAAGTCCGAGTTACTACCTTTAGATCCATTTATAGAGACTTTAGGTATTCTCCGAGTAGGTGGTAGGTTACAAAATTCAAATTTTAACTTTAATAAAAAACATCCTATCTAAGATACTCTAAGATACTCATGAGACATGAACACATTCGTTTACTTCATGCCGGTCCACAGTTATTACTAGCTGCGGTACGCGAAGAGTTTTGGCCTATCGGGGGCAGAAACTTAGCTCGCAGCGTTACGAGGGAGTGCGTTATTTGTACGCGTATACGTGGTCAAGTCATTAAACCAATAATGGGTACTTTACCGACTGTTAGAGTATCTTCGACCTTCGCTTTTGATACTTGCGGAGTTGATTTCGCCGGACCCTTCTTGATTGCTAGCAGAAGGGGTCGTGGCAGTAATATAACCAAATGTTTCCTTGCACTGTTTGTTTGTCTTCAAACAAAAGCTCTGCACTTAGAGACGGTGAGCTCAATGTCTACCGATGCCTTTCTTCTTTGCCTACGCAGGTTTGTGTCTCGACGAGGCAGACCTCAAGTAATTTATTGCGATAATGGTACTAATTTTGTGGGTGCAAGGAATGAATTAGGTAGGGTTCTTAAAGCCAGCCGTCAGTCTGTTTCCGATTACGCAAGCGCTGAGAATATTAAATTTGTATTCAGTCCCGCATATGCCCCCATTTTGGAGGGATATGGGAAGCCGGCATTAAGTCAGCAAAGAGCCATCTAAAACGTGTAGCAAGTAATGCTTCTCTGACGTTTGAGGAACTAGCGACGCTTTTTACCCAAATAGAAGCAATCCTGAATTCCCGCCCGCTATCTCCTCTTTCATCAGACCCCACTGATCTATATCCATTGACTCCAGGACACTTTTTGATTGGGCGACCTCTGATGTCGGTACCATCTCTGCCTGTTACCACTAAAAGGCCAAACAGATACGAAAAAATTGAGCAGCTGAGACAGCACTTTTGGGAGCGTTGGCGCAGGGAGTTCATCGCAGAGCTCCAGCAGCGAACGAAATGGCGAACTCGGCAGCGGGACCTTGCAGTCGGCGACATGGTTGTCCTGAAGGAAGACCAATTACCTCCACTACGATGGCGCCTTGGGCGCATTACTAGATTGTATCCTGGCTCAGATGGCATAAACAGAGTAGCGGATATCATTACAGCAAAGGGAACGATGAGGCGGGCATTTAATAAAATATGCCTGCTCCCAACATCTCCAGATGCCTAAAACTATAAGGAGAGAAGAGGAGGAAAATTGTCTACCCTGCGATGAAGCATTTTTTGAAAACGTCTTTCAACGGGGGCAGTATGTCCGCGCACTGAACTAGCGCGATGACGTCACAGCGGCCGGCCTGCGGTGCGGCCGCGCGCGCCGCCGCCGGCGCCTCCACCTCGCGCGCCGCGCGGTGTCCCGCCCGCTTCTCCCCCGCGTCAGTCGACCAGAGAGCGCGGCATTAGACGCACGTTACTAGCTAGATTCAATTACCTACTGTAATCCTATTAGTTTGCATTAAACTGTGTAATAGTACCTACTTATATTTGTTTTGCTGAACCCATCGCAAACACTGACCTTAATAAAAGCACCAAGGTGTACGAATACATTTGTGTTATAATGCACAAATAACAATAACAATAAACGAAATAGATATAGAAGAAATGTAATGCATCTAAAAAAATAGAAGGGGAATGGCCAGTCTACAAACCAGATTGACATTCGGATGAAATTAATAATGAGAGGGAGAGTACTACAGAGAATAACGCTACTGATTAAACATATTAATAATTATTTAATTTTAATTAGAATTTAAATATGTATTCTGGATGAAAATATGTTATTTATATTTCATAACTGAATCATTAATTGATATAAAAATTAGATTAATATTTACTGAATTCTTTAATGAGCTAATAATTGATTTATGATTGTTTATGTTACACTTGAAATATCTAATTTTTGTTAAAAGGAAAGAGGTGTGATGTATTGAAAATAAAGATGTCCAGCACACAGCAGCCTTGCCATCCAATATGGGGTCTGTGGTCACTGACCGCTGAACGTGTTACTCTCTAGGAGAGATATATTAATCTATGGTGAGACGGAGAGCACGGCTGTGTGTGCGACCTAATACATATTATAATAGTGGTGTTTGAACGGATGGGCGTACATTCGTTCGCGATATGAGGATAGTAACGACGTACAAATTCAAAAATTTGTGCATTACTTGAAAAAACAATGGCTCCAGAACGGTTTTTTAAAAGTCTGGTGTGCTTTTGGGGAGACCCATCGAACCACTAACTTCATTGAAGGTTGGCATAATAAACTTAAAAAAGCCGTCGGTAAGAAGCACCCAAATTTGATGCAATTGTTGCATATACTTAAAGAAGATGCCTCATTATACACCGTTCGCAACATTCAGAGACAGCACAATATACAACCATCCAGAAAAAGATTTAAAATGTCAATACTAAACGACAACTTTATACAAGAACAAAACAAGTCGTGGAGGAATGAAATTGAATTGTGATGGTTTCATCTATGAGAAAAACAGAGTGACTACAGAAAAACAATACTGGATCTGTGAATTACGAAGCAGTGAAAAATATAAATGCAACTCAAGAATAACAACTGTGTTTGATGAGGAAAAGAAAATGTATAAATTACTCAATAATTCAAACTGTGAACACAACCATGATCCGGATTCATTAAAGGAAAAAGTTTGTTTACATTTGTTTCTAAGTGTCAAAGTAATGTAAGAATTATATTTCTAACCAAACCCTAACTTTCTGGGAGCATTTCGGTTCTGTGAAGGTCGCAGTTCTAACCTAACCTAACCCACCTTCTGGGAGAATTTTGGTTCTGGGAAGGTCGCAGTTCTAACCTAACCTAACCCACCTTCTGGGAGCATTTCGGTTCTGTGAAGGTCGCAGTTCTAACTTAACCTAACCCACCTTCTGGGAGATTTTTGGATTTTTTATTTAATTTATTTAATTTAATTAATTAACCTGTATTTTTCAATTGCAGGTTCACAACAGTATAAACAAAATGAAGGAGGATGCTTTAAACAACTTGCAAAAAAAGCCAATACATGTAATCGAAAACTGTGTAGCCAACACATCGTCCAGCCTACTGTCTAGTTTGCCAACAAACTTGAACTTAAGACAAATAATATACCGCCAAAGAAAGAAGCAAAATAAAGTAAAAGAGTCTGACTCAATTGATTTTGAAATAAATCGCAATTTATTCCAAATAGACGAGGATGACCACATATTAATCGATAAAAAGTTCAATGGTAAGAGAATAATAATATATACATCCAAGAAATTGCTCACATTGATGTGTTCATCCACATATTTAATAATGGATGGTACATTTAAGGTTGCCCCAGCAATATTTCAACAAATACAGGGTGGGCCAATAATTTTTGCACTTTTAAAACATGAATAGAAATAAAACTACAACTGTTATTTTGTTGATTATATTTTTAACTTTTTGAAAATATAATGTAATTTATTTTTTAAAAATGACATCGTCGAGATGTGCACCGTCTCGTCGTTGGCACTCTAGCAATCGACTACGCAAACTTTGGAAAACTCGCTGACACATGCTGCGGGGGATCGCGGCTATCTCGTCGTGGATGTTTCGTTTTAATTGGGATATATTCGTCGGTTTATTAAGGTAGACTCGACTTTTCAGGTATCCCCATAAGAAAAAATCGCATGGTGTAAGATCCGGGCTTCTCGGAGGCCATGGAATATCACCTCTGCGAGAAATCAATTTATTCGGAAACATTTCTTTGACTACCGGTAAAGTCACATTTGACGTGTGGCATGTTGCTCCATCTTGTTGCATCCAGGTCCTGCTGTTGTATCCTTGAAATTCATGCAACTGCGGCGTCAAAAACTCTCGCAACATCTTGACGTATTCCGCTGAATTCACAGTTACATTATTTCCTTGATTATTTTCAAAGAAATACGGACCAATTATGTATGCCCTTTGCTGATATGGCAGCCCATACTGTCGTTTTAGGTGAATGAAGTGGCTTTTGGTGTTTAAGGCGAGGGTTTTCCCTGCTCCAATATCGACAATTGTGCTTATTCACGTGCCCGTTGATGTGAAAGTGGGCCTCGTCCGTAAACAATACATTCTCCAGGCTAGAGAATTGCTCCAGCATTGTGTCAGCCAATAACTTACGTTGAATGTAATCATTTGGTTTCATCTCCTGCACAATTTGAAGCTTATACGGGTGCAGTTTGAGGTCTAGATGCAAAATCCGCCGTAGACTGGTTCTCGGTAATGCCAGAACCGCCGAACGCTTACGCGTAGATAATTCTGGATCGTTCCGAACGGAAATTTCAACCTCTCGAATGTTCTCATCGCTTCTTCTTGAACGTGGCCGGCCTGTTTGTTTAATATTCGTTGTCGATCCCGTTTGCTCGAACTTCACGACCCAAGCTTTGATTAAATTCACACTTGGACACTCGCTTACACGGCATAATCCATATTCAATTCGAAACAGGCGTCGTACAGTAACGTAGGAATCGTTGTTTTTGTAAAATTGTTTAACACAAAAAGCACGCTGTTGTCCCGTGAAGCGCTCCATCGTGACTAAAATTGCATGTAGCGACGCATAGTTTCCCGCCACCCGCGCACCCCTCCCTCCAACGGTATTCGAGAAATTTAGTGTTGCTATTTGCAAAAATTATTGGCCCACCCTGTATATGCTATACACGGTTGTGTGAATTCAAAAACATTTCCTATGGTAATCACATTATGTACAAATAAAGACAAAACCACATAAGACACATTATTTTCAACTTTAATCGAACATTGCGAGTCATTAAATTTGAGTTTATCACCTAAGTACATATTGATGGACTTTGAAAAGGCCTCGCAGTTAATCGCGAGAACTGCTTTTGAAAATGCTATCATTAAAGGTTGCTATTTTCACTTAGGACAAATCATATATAGACAAGTTCAGAGTAAAGGGTTTCAGAAATTATACGGAACAGATGAATGTTTTTCGTCTGAAATCAGATGTATTTTAGCACTTGCCTACCTGTCGCCTGAAGAGATACCTATTTATTTTGATGCATGGATGCCAAATATCTCTTCTAACGCTAAAATAATCGCAGAATGGTTTAATGAAAACTATATATGGGGCACTGCCACTTCACCACCGAAATATGAGCCAAGGTTATGGAGTACGTCTGAACTCAATGAGCAAAACATACCCCGCACTCAAAACAGTGCAGAATCTTGGCATAATAGATTTCAAAATCTGGTTGGACAGCACCATGCTGGTTTCTACTTCTTATCAAAAAAAATTGTGCTTGAATTAAAGCATCAAACAGCCGAAATTGGAAAGCACATGAATGGGGCTCCACCTGCCCGCAAAAAAAGAAAATATACGAAGAAATCTGATCGAACCGAAAATGTATTGAAGAAAAAGGCCGAATACAGTGATAAAAGTGATTATTTAAGAGCAATTGCCTCCAATATCAAGTTGATATTAAGTCAATAAAAGGCTATTTCCAGCGACTTAATAATCTGTTTCTATCTAAAAATTAATCGTATGATAGTTTATTTGTATGAATATAAATTTTATTTGATGTATAGGATAAATAACACTTCTGATTAAGAAATATATGAAAGCAAAAATGAGTACAAATAAATGTATGAACAATAAAATTATGAAGTCGATTCATTTGGCGTTTTAATATTTATTGAAATAAAAATTATGAAGAGTGATCATTATGAAATAAAATTGTATGAAACATATTTTCGGACTTTCGATGTTAGAAGTTAAAAAGTTATGTAAGAAAAAGCGCACCGATGAAAGTGGCACAAGAAATGGATATTGTTTTGTATGGGGTGAATGCCTAGGAAAAAGAGGTTGTAACGAGATTAGTTACTATTATTTTTAAATATTTGACTATGTTAGACAATCAAGGTTCCCATGGCGTCATACATTTGTATGCAGATAGCTGCGCAGGACAAAATCGCAATCGTGCTATGCTATCCATGCTACATTATTTTTTGAAGACAGCAATTACCATTACTGGAATAAAGATAACTTATCTGTTACCAGGACATACAATGATGCCTGTGGATTCGGTTCACAGTGCACTTGAAAGTTTTATCCGGAATAAAACAGTGTGGGCTCCTTCTGAGTGGCCTACTATAATAACCAATGCGAGGTCACAGCCAACGGGATATAATGTTATCAGTCTAAATTACACAGATTTTAAGAATTGGAAGTCTTTTTCGCAAGCTTTACTGCCCGCTGAGTTCAAAATAGCTTTTAACTCACATAACCTGGCACTCGTAAGTATGGAACCAATTCTAATTACACACAAGCTACTTTGGAAGAATGCCTAGAAAAGGTGAAATCTGGTAAACTAAGCGCGTATTCGGCCAGCAAATCTTACAAAATAACAATTAATACAATAAAGAACAAAATCCGAAATAAACACGTGGAAGAAGTTGGAAGGCCGATTGCTTTAACCAAGCAGGAAGAAATTATAATCAAAGATCATATTATGGCTTTGTCCGATAACGGGCTGACTGTAGGGCTTAATGATGTTACGCTTATAATACAACGATATTTAAATGCAACTAATAGGAAAGTAAAGACCTTTACTAATAATCGTCCTGATTGGGAATGGGGTCAGCTGTACCTCAAAAGACACCCAGACCTTAAAACAACATTTGGGCATAATATCAGTAGAAGCCGAGCGCAAGTTAACGAAGAAAAAATTAATGAATTTTTCGATAATCTGCAAATTGAACTGGAAAATGTTTCACCAGAGAACATATACAGTTTCGACGAAACAGGATTTCACGATGACCCGAAAAGGCAAAAACTGCTTTTTAGGCGTCAGAATCGTAACTCTGAAGTAATAGGAAATTCTACTAAATCGTGTTATACATCTGTGTTTTGTGCTAATGCAATAATGCAATATTTTAATAATATTTTATATTTAAAGCCAAAAATACGTGGTCAGATTGGCTTATTTGGGGCACCACCTGGTTCGCGTATAACTGTAACCAAAAGTGGTTGGATTGATCTGGAGAGCTTTGATGATTGGTTTAGCACACACTTTTTGCCAATAGTTTCAAAGAAAGAAGGGAAAAAAGTACTTATCTGTGACAACTTAAGTTCACACATCTCAGTGAATACTTTTAAGTTGTGTAAAGATAATAACATAGGATTTATTTGCCTAGTACCTAATTCAACACATCTTCTCCAGCCACTCGACGTTGGCTACTTTAGCCCCTTAAAGGCAAATTGGCGGACTGTTTTATTTGATTGGCGGCAGACTGCAAGAGGTAAAAAAGCAATTTCACTTCCCAAAAATTGCTTTACTGCTTTAGAGAAAAGGGCTTTAGAATTGGGAGCCCAGCAGTCAGCAAATAATGTTTTGGCGGGTTTCAAAGCCACAGGAATATACCCATTGGACAGACAACAGGTGTTGAACAGACTTCCTGAATATGCCAAAACTCCGATAAACGCCGAGAGTGCCAGAGAATCTACAGGGGAGAGTTTCAGGAGTTATTTAGCCGAATTACGAAACACAGATCTAGGAATAAAAAATCACAGGAAATTTCAAATGCCCATAAGTGTTGGTAAAAGCGTTTCATTAGAAGAGGTGTGGAGGAGTTTCACAAAATTGCAGAGAACACTAAAAGCCACCCCACATCTTTTTCTGATATCTTGCCAGGAATTCAAGTTATATTTAGAAATGAAGGGTCTCTGTTTACTGGGAAAGTTGTTTCTATGGTTTATCCATTTTATATCATTTTTTGTATGTGTAAGAATGTGAATAGTGGCTGGAAGTGGCCAGATAAGAGGGAGTCTGTGAAAATAAGATGCGATAATATAATTTCAATAGTCGATATGAGCAAAATTCGACTGAAATCATGTGGTATTTGCCACATCAATGACGATTTACTCTACATGGAATTGGGTGAATAAAAATTAGCAAGACGTTGTTGATTATAATTTTCATTTTAGTTACTCATTTGATGATGATTGACATGATTAGGATTAATGTTTTTTTGGATTGATTGTAAAAATTGAAGAAATGTGTCACACCCTTTCTTAACTTAATATTTCTGCAATAAATACAGTACCCACATATATCATTTTATGGTTTTATTTACTCGACCATAGATCTTTTATCTTAAAAAATAAATATCAAAGTAACCCCGAAGCTTTAAAAATTAAGTTATATCGGTTTTCTATTACTGGCTCCACCAGTGTCAAAGTTACCCTTTAAAGGCTGGTAACTTTGATACACACAAAAAGTACAGATTTTGTTGCTTTCTAGTATATTTAAAAAAAAATACTATATGAATAGTAACGCGATCAGCTCCGGAACACCGTAAATGACATCCATTATTGTCTATCAACCAACATGCCTTCAATATTAGACTAAAAACAGTATTTTTCTGTCAAAGTTACCCCGATTGACTGTATATTATAATTTATTAATAAAAAAATTAAAAATCTACGAAGTATATTATACCAAAGAGTCTGTATGTAGTGTAGGTATCCAGGAGAAATGAGCGTGTTGAATTTTCTGCTCGAGTATCCAGTCATTTTGAGAAACTGACTTTTTGCTAAATAAATGTTCTGCTATACAGACCATCTGATAGTTAGACATTTTGCTACATAGACGTTTGGCTAATTAGACGTACTGCTCATTAGACGTTTTGCGCTATTGGGCATTTAGCTAATTAGACATTCTGATCGTGAAGGAATGAGGGTAGTCATACATAAATATAATATTTGGCATGAATTCTGTCAGTACCTAACGTTTAGCACTTGTGCGCGTAAACTTGAATTTTTCTGTTCTTTCCAATTTTCTATTGCGATGGAAGGTTTTGGCAGCAATCTTGATATTTTCATGTTTGTGGCTAACAACACTTCTTTCTCAGATCCTAAAGTGCTGTTTGAAGTGTTTGTGAATAGTGTCGATTTGTCAAAAAATGAAAAGAGAAACTTGAAACAATTCACTGGTGTGTGCATTGAAAAGGAAATGGATCACACATGGATGAAAAAGTCACTTTAGGTATTTTGTCTACTTACAAAGACTATTGTGATGCTGTTTGAGTGAGCGACGTGCGCGATAGAAAGTCATACACTGGTTACATATTTTTGTTATAGGGTGGTGCTACATCTTGGCGGTCACAGAAGCAGCAGACTGTAGCACTATTCACTGCCGATGCGGAATACATGTCGAAGTCGTCAGCGGCGCAGAAGACGCTGTGGCTTCAAGAACTGCATGCTGCACTCGGGCAAGAACAGAACAATCCACTCGTCATATAGTGATAACCAGAGTACAATTAAGTTGTCAAATAATGATTGTTACTAGCCTAGGTCACGATATTTTGACATTCGTTATCATTTTCTTAAGGACCAAGTTAACAATTTAGAGATGAAGTTTTGTTATCTTAAAGGTGAGGAAATGATTGCTGATAAAACTAAAGGCACTACAACCGAGAAACATTTGTATTGTATTACAATGATGGGGTTGGGAGAGTGTTAGTGTAAAATGGAGCGCAACCGAAGTACCAGATAAAACGGGGTGATAGATAAGATAATAGAAATAAAATGGTCATCTAAATTCTGTACTTATTTTCTGTCAAGCGAAACTTCGGACTATTTCATTGCAATAACAGAAATATCAAATATCTGATAACAGACGTATTTGATATCTAGTAAAAGAAACAATAAAAAGAATTCTATTGACCATTTTTTTATCACTTTTCACCCCTGGATCTCTATTCATCCCGTTTTACGATAGTTCTTTTTTCCCTCGCTGTCAATGTACTTCGTAGTTCATTAAAATTCTGATATTATAATTAAAAACATATTTAATTATTTACCACAACCACGCAGAATATTTCTTTACTTGTCCGCACCTAGGCAAGCAAATTTTCAGTCATCTCCATAGTCACATTCTCAACAATCTGCATATTTCCAGCCATTTCCACGCTCGAATTCGCAACAATCTTCTGATATGGAAGAGGATTCTCATTCTCAACCACTCGTGGGTTTGAGTTTCTTTCTGAAGAGCAATCAATTGTATGCATATTCAGTTTGTAGGTTATTTGAATAATATGAATAAATTATATTATAGGCTCACCTTTACTTCTTATCGTAACTCTTGAATAAAAGCCTGACAAACTTTCATTATGCATGTAGCTATTGTAGATTTGTAAAACTCAAATAGGTAGGCCAAGCTGCTAAATTTATCACCCATCGCAAGAAACCTGAGAGTTAAAGTCAGTCTATCTAGAATCGAAATACATTTTCTCATGCTAATGTTTGCGATGAAAGGTCCGATATTGTTGAGCATATATTCGAAATTAGCTGCGGACATTCGACAAACATTTCGAAAATATCCAGAGGTGAATTCTAGACTTAAGTCATGTAGCAGATCTGTAGCATTGTATCTAAAATATAAAATGTAAAGATATAAAAATAAAGCAGTAATTGTTAGGATTGTAACGGGAAGCGGGTTTCGGGATTGGAAGTAAACAACCTCGAGCGATTTTACACTTTATTCAAACCACCAACAGTCTTAAGCGTGCACACAGTCTATTGTCCGAGGCACTCGTACACACCTAGAGGACTGCACTGCACCGCACTGTCTTGACACACAGTCTCTAGAACGTCTACGTTCACTGAGCGTCTATGTTTCACAGCACATGCAGTTATTGCACATGCACCACTAGCACTTTCACTTGCACTTTATCAGCACTATTACTTGCACTTTTCACTTTACTTCTTCTTCTTCTTCTTGTTTCCACTTCAACCACTGAGACTTAACTGCCCTATTGGCGCGTTTAAAATACCCTCGCCGTTTCATGAACGATACCCAAACCGGAGAGGATGGGTATCCAGTTTATCGTAGGCGCGATACAGAAAATGGCGGTCGGAGCACTACGCTACAAATTAGGGGCAACATGGTGACGATAGATAATAGGTGGATTGTTCTATACTCCCCGCTACTATGTAAGACTTTTAACGCTCATATAAACGTGGAATATTGCCACTCTGTCCAAGCCATTAAGTATATATGTAAATATATAAATAAAGGTTCAGATCAGGCAACTTTTAGCCTTAGGAGAACCCACACGATGAGGTCGAAAACTATTTAAATGGCAGGTACATAAGCACATCTGAAGCTGTCTGGCGCTTATTTGAATTTCCCATTCACGACCGGTATCCTACTGTAGTGCATTTGGCTGTTCATCTAGAGAACGGTCAAAGGGTGTATTTTACACCAGGGACAGCTCATCAAGTTGTCCAAAACCCACGCAATACCACATTACTGGCATTTTTTGCTCTCTGTAATGAAGATGAATTCGCGAAAACTCTTCTGTATCATGAAGTCCCGCAGTACTAAACATGGGCAAATAATAAATTCACTAGAAGGAGGCGTGGTGAAGATGTAGTTGGACATCCGGGGATAAAAAAAGATGCCGCTTTAGGTAGAGTCTACGGGATACATCCATCACAATCGGAGTGTTTTTATCTTAGGATTCTACTGCACCACGTACGTGGTCCGACCTCATTTGCATACCTTAAAACTGTAAACGGTTTTGTCAAAGAGACGTATCAAGCAGCTTGCCGTGACCGAGGTTTACTTGAAAACGATGACCATTGGGGTAATACTTTAAGCGAAGCTTCGTTATCACATTGTCCAAAAAAACTAAGGGAGTTATTCGTAGTCATACTTTTATTTTGTCAACCATCGGAACCATTGAAGTTATGGTATACTTTCAAAGATCAGTTCTGTGAAGATATTAGACATCGTATCAGACAACAAAATCAGGATAACACTTTACCCTTTACTGAAGTAATTTATAATGAAGGATTAATTGAAATAGAAAACAAACTGCTAGAATTACACGACAAAAATTTAAGTGATTTTGGATTACCTTCTCCCGTTCGTACCCAGAATAATACTATTGACACAATGGTACAACAGTATAACAGAAATGATCTAACAGCGTTTGTAAATGACAATGCCAAAATTAGTACCAGATCAAAGACATGCTTATGAGACTATTGTGGATAGCGTGAACAATAACATGGGGAGATTATTTTTTTTGGACGCACCAGGAGGCACCGGAAAGACTTTTCTCGCAAATTTGATACTTGCTAAGATACGGCAATCAGGGAAGATAGCGATTGCAGTTGCTTCGTCAGGAATTGCTGCAACTCTCTTGAACGAAGGAAAAACTGCTCACTCTACGTTTAAACTCCCGCTATCCGTATCTTTAGATCAACGGTCTACGTGCTCTATTCGGAAAAATGGGCCTCTTGGTAAGTTACTGCAAGACGCGTCGTTGGTAATATGGGATGAATGCACCATGAGTCATAGAGCTCATGTGGAGGCCGTGGACCGTACTTTAAAAGACCTCCGAAGCTCTGCTAATGTTATGGGTGGTATCACTTTTGTATTTGCTGGAGATTTCCGACAAACGCTTCCAGTCGTCAACAGAGGTACGCGAGCAGATATTATGAAGGCATGTTTAAAATCGTCTCAACTTTGGACATCTGTTCAACATTTGTATTTGCGCACCAACATGAGAGCTCACTTACATGGAAATACGCATAGCAATTTTCCACAACAGCTGCTGAAACTAGGAGAAGGAATTTTTCCATTTTTGAATTTGGGCACCAATTATGCAGTTACTTTAGATGAGTCTCTAGGCCAAATAGTCCATAATTTAGATAGTCTGATAGATGCTATATATCCTGACATCGAAAACTTACATCAAAATGATTTTCGTTGACTGTGTTGTAGAGCAATAGTTTCTCCCAGGAATGAAACAGTCAACGAAATAAACAAAGTGCTATAAATCTATAGACACCGTCACTAACATCGAGGACGCAGTACACTATCCCCAGGAATTTTTAAATTCTCTGAACCCCGCTGGGCTACCACCTCATGAACTGTCGTTAAAAGTAGGCACACCGATAATGCTTCTCAGAAATTTAAACCCCCCTAACATGTGTAATGGCACGAGACTTCTTATAAAGGAGCTAAAAGATAATTTAATAGTAGCGAAGATTATCACCGGCCCGGCAGCTGATGAATTAGCTCATATACCAAGAATACCCATGATTCCTACTGATTCGCCTATACCCTTCAAAAGGCTCCAATTTCCAGTAAAAATTTCTTTCGCACTAACGATAAACAAATCCCAGGGCCAAAAATTCAAATTAGTAGGAATTGATTTACGAAAAGAATGTTTTACGCATGGGCAACTTTACGTTGCCCTATCACAGGTCGGGGCTCCCGACCATTAGTATATTTTGTTACCAGAAAATAATTTAACGTCAAAAGTTGTTTATAGAGAAGCTCTACAATAATCGCTTTATTTATCTATATCCTAAAACAACCGGGTACACTTCGGGACTCCCGGCAGAAGTGAAAACTTAGTATTAGTTACATTTAAATATTTTCATCATTAATAACTTTAACATCCTCATAAAGACAAAATATGCAGCCTGTGGGTAATGATGATGTCGTTTGTCCATCTTTCGCGGCAAAACGGAGTGACGAATTGATGTTTTTTTTTAAGTGGAGATATCTATAGTGTATATACTACTCTGTGTAAAAAGTATCGGGAATATGGCTATAAAAAGACCCGCGTAAAAGAGGTCGTTCTAATTTTTTTACTGCATGTTGGTAGCACTGTACTGATTTAGCGCGCAAAATTTGAACGGGATCTGTCATTTAATTTGTTTTAAACTACACTTTTTGTTGGTCATAATTTTGAGTCCTCGGCGATTTTTACAATGGAAAAAATTGTTGAACAAAGAGTGTGCCTTAAATTTTGTGTTTCGAATGATATTTCATGTGGTGAATCACTAAAAATATTGCGAAATACCTACGGCGAATCGTGTATATCGAAAACAAGGGCTTATGAATGGTATAAGGCTTTTAAAGAAGTCCGAGAAGTAGTAGTAGACTTGCCTCGTTCTGGTAGCCCTTCAACCGCTACGACCAAAGAAAACATCGACAGAATCAAGAAGCTAGTGCTCAAAATTCGACGTATGAGTCTGAGAGAGTTAGCTTGTGAGGTGAACATATGTTTTAAGTCCGTCCACAACATTCTCATTGACCTTTTAGGCATGAAACGTGTCACCACTCGACTAGTTCCAAAAGAGCTCAATTTTGTTCAAAAAGCGCAGCAAAAGCATGTCGCTGAAGACATGGTTTCCCGACCTTCTACGGATCCAACCTTCATGAAACGTACAATAACTGGCGGCGAGACATGGGTTTATGAGTATGACATGCAAACAAGCCAACAGTCTTCAGAATGGCGTCTCGAAAGCGAGCCGAAACCCAAAATTGAGTCGATAGAAGCCATAAAAGAAAATTCGCTGAATGAGCTAAAGGCCATACCACAAATAGCCTATGAAAAATGTATGGAAGACTGGGTGAAGCTGTGGAGATGTTCTATTGCAAGCGATGGAGCCTACTTTGAAGGCGATAAAATAAATTTAGATGAATAATTTGTATTTTTTGTTTTATTGACAAATTCCCGATACTTATTACACAGAATGTAAGTATCGGGACTTCACGCGATATATTTTCGAACACTTACTTTTGTCGACGTTACGGGTGCGTTGCAGCACCCGTGGTCACGACTTGACTGCTGGAGATATCTACACTAATATTATAAAGAGGAAAGATTTGTTTGTTTGTTTGTTTGTAACGAATAGGCTCCAAAACTACTGAACCGATTTCAATAATTCTTTCACCGTTAAAAAGCTAAACTATTCCCGGTGAACATAGGCTATGTATCATCACGCTACCATCCAAGGGAGCGGAGTAATATTCATAAATTTCAATAGATCCGGTCGATAATCGACTTCCACGCGGGCGGAGCCGCGGGCAACTGCTAGTTTTATATAAAAATATACTTACATTTTGTGAATCTTATACAATGACACCATCCACCATCGTCTTTTTTTTTAATAATCATCATCGAGCAAAATAACTGTAGCTGCTGCTGCAGCAAGGCGCTTTCGTTTATCCATATTACAGAACGAACAAACGGACAATGCGATGTGTGCCGCATCTCCACGGACGAGCTCTATGATAGTTGCAGATGAAAAAAGCTTTTGTTCTTCACAAGACCGACTTTAGAGTTTATGGAGGTATGACAGAACGCGGTATGCAGAAAAACATGTTGTCCCGAACCGAGAGTCAGGACGTAACTGTAAATATGTGGGGGTGAATGTCGTCCGCAGGTATCAGCGAGCTTGCACAGATGCCTTCGCGATCTAATGCCATAGACTATGTGGAGACAATGGATGGATAAAGACATGGTCCCTATTGTGCGAAATGTTTACCCACATGAAGAAGTTCCCAATATACAATTCGTTCACGATAATTGTTCGATTCATAAATAAGGCAGTCACCAAAAATTGAAATTCCTTGACCCAGTATATCACTCGATTTAAACCCAATAAAAAATATTTGGCGAATTATGGTGCAAATGTGGCAAAATGGTCAAGAAACGAGGAAGCAAGCTTTGGTGGAACATTGTCACGTACTGTGGGAATCGTTGCGTGGTTCAGACATTTGTAGTCGGATAGTAGATAGACTCAATGCCGGCCCGCCTCCAAGCTGTGTCTAAAAGGAGTAGTAGTACTAGAGGTTATACCAAGTATTAAAAATATTAAGAATACAATTTCTGATGTTTATTTTGGGTACACCTCATATAGATATAAAATTCTACTATCTTAAATGTATGCCATTTTAAATTCGGTCATAAGCACATTAGGTATGCCTAAAAATATTTATGTCAAATATTTTTAATGCCTAGTAAATGATCGATTAAAGTTTCTGCGAAGCGAGTTATCCCAAATAGGTTTCGGAGTATCAAGTTTCTACCAAATAGACGGCACCCGTTTATTTTATAACGTAGCAATTAGTTTTTAAGGTTTTTTGTATGGGTGAGGAAGAATTTAAAGCCAATTATAGAGTGAGCAAAGATTTGTTTGCAGAATTATATGAAAACATAAAGCCCTTTATGCCTTCTCATAAGAGAAGAAGTGAGTCGCATAAAATCAAAAGCAGCCATCTGAATTTTTTACTAATTATCGGTATTTATTAAAAGTAATTTCATTATTATAGTCAACAAATAATTATTTTTCCGTGTGTATAATGTACATTTTTTTAATTCATTATTACCCTACAGTACATTCAGTTCCATATGTGATACAAATCAAAAACTCGGTTTATGTGCAGAAGTGACAACTAGTATCGACATCTGTTGTTTATATGCAAAAACTTAATGCATTACCAGTTAATGTAGTGTAATGTTTAAATAACATTACATGCTCTTAATTAGGGTAAGACACCCATTTATTGGCACCTTAAGGGGTTACTTTGACAAACCATTTAAATTTAAAATGTTTTTTTAATTTTAGTAAGTTCTTAGATATCAATATTGTTTAATGAGAGATATAAGAACATTTGAAAATAATTTTATTTCGAACTTGAGTAAATTCATCATTGTTTTTCTAATCAAAAATAAAAGTCTGAATAAACCAAACATTGGCATGAGTAATCCTTTTATTGGCACTGAAAATTACCTATTATTGTCCCCTCTTTCCTAATATGGATACATACTGCAATTATCTACCTACGTAGGTAAAGTTAGGATTTTAAGTTCCGATATTTTAAAATAAAAAAAGGTCCTTTTCACCAGTTCTATCTAAGTGGCATTACCCATCAAGTTCAGTTAATATCTCCTCCAGTTCAGCAGTAGTGTAAGTTTTACTTCTTTTTGACTGTCTGTTTTCTTCATCTGTATAATCTATGTGTTGCTCATTTTCCTTTTCAACAACAGTAGCATCTTTGTTAATGTTATAAAAATTTTCTGATAACAAAAACTTAACAACATCATCTTTGGCATTCTTTTTGGACTTCTTTGGCATCTTTTGTGCCTTTTCCTTTTCCAATTTCTTACGTTCTCTATCTTCTTTTCTCTTTTTGATTCCTTCTGCCTTTTCTTGCTTAATCCTCATTTTTTCATTTTCTTTAGCTCTCCAATCTGCTGACGTAAGTACAAAAGGATTTTTAACACTATTTTTAACGCCTTTTCTCTGAGGTGTCTTTGGTAGTACCAGAATATCACTTAATTTAACTGGAGTCAAATTTGTAACTGATGGGGTATTAAGTGTAGACATAGTAGTAGTAACTATTGGCATATCATCAATAATTAATGACTCTGAAACAATTTGAATTGAGTTATGTTTGCCTTGTGTTATGTTGGTAATGGGTTCAGGATTAACATTAATCTGAGCAGAATGGGTTACTATTTCAAAATGTGGTTCTTTAAATGAATACTCCATATCATTAGTTACATTAGAAGTCTCGATAATTTTGTCATATATTATTTCTTGTTGTCCATCTTGATTTAAAGAATCGCTAAAAATAACTTCCATGTTCTGAATATCAAGACTGTTTTCTTGTCTAGTATTTATCTCAACATCTTTATTGTGGTGCTGTGAATTTAACTTTGACATATCATCTTTGTTCTGACTGAAGAAATACCAAAGGTTTGTAAGGGGTTCAATAGCCTCTTCTGGTGTTAAATTTCCTGTTATAATATTATTAATTTTCTGTTTGCCGACTATGTTAACAAAGTCATCGTAAGTGAGTACACGGCTTGGCTTTTGTTTATTATTAAGATTAGATACATTTTGACTACTTTTCTTAACTCCAAGGCACTTGCTATAGTCCACTGCATCTTCATTCCATGGGCACAATCCAGTTGCTCTAAAACCGTTGACAATAGTTTGAGGTTTTAAGCTTTTATCTAAGGTATGTTTCAAAAGGGGCACAAATTGTATTTTGGTTAATGCTTGAGATGGATTCGTTCTGCGCCATTCTAAAACTGTTTTTTGCCACTCCGTTTTAAGTGGTTTAAATGCTGCAACGTCCGCAGGTTGAAGAAGCCTGGTACAATTCGGATATAATGCTACTAGAACTATCTGTAAACTGGTACAAAGCTCACTTACAGCTAAGGTTAGATGAGATTTATGGCCGTCTACAAAAAGTATTATGGGAAACTTTTTCTTTGTTTTCACTAGATGAGGATGCAAAATATTTTTGATGTACTCGTAAAAAATATCTGAATTCATCCAACCATTGTCACTTAATCCTACTCCCCAGTCTTCTGGAATCTGTGACGTTATTTCACCTGGTAATCGTTTATATGGGAAAATTACCATTGGCGGCGTAAGGTTGCCATCGGCACAAAATGTAAACATAACTGTTAGTGATGTTTTACTCTGAGCATGATCCACTTCATACACATTTCGGTCTCCCTTTGAGCTTAAAACAAGGCCAGTCTTAGGACAAAGTACAAAATTGGTTTCATCGCCATTGAACACTCTACTAGGGTCAGATAGTATGTCAAATAAATTACTTTCGACAAAGTAATCTTTTATTTGTTGAAACCAGCCTCTAACGTCAGCTTCAGATACAGGTGAACTGGCAGCTGTTACAGCTTCAGGCGTTCGGAAAACAAGTGATGGGTGGCGTACTAAAAATAATGTAAACCACTTCTCACCGTTTTTAAAAGAAGTCTGTCTCTTGGATTTTATCAGAAAATCCTTAACGCTCTTAATTAGATCTTCTTTCCTTTTAGGGAAACCTTTCCTACTGCTGACTTTGATCCAATTTACGAAAATCAACTCCTCTTCAGGTGTTAATACAGTAGGAGGACCTGGTTTAGGTTTATGACCTGGATGTTTAAGCCTAAACTGCAGGGTGGCTCTAGGCACTTGAAAGGTCTTCGCAGCTAATTTTTTGCTCATACCCTTTCCTACTTCCTTCAATGCCTTTTGCATATTTTCTTCCGAATAGTGCTTACGCGTCACCTTTTCAGAATTTCCCTTATTTGGTTTTTTAGGTCTTGGTTTCATGTTGAATGTAGGTAGCTGAAACAATGATATAAAATTATCAATTACTGGCACCTTAATATTACCAATTATTGGCTCATGCTAATAAATGGTTTTACCTTTATTGGCACGGGGCCAATATTTGGAAAAACTCGAAAGAAACTTATGAAATCGATTAATTTATGATATTTTATGGTTAGAATGCTAAAAAAACATATTTCATATCGAAGGCAAACTTTTTAATAAAACCTATTTTTGGCATGAGTGCCAATAAAAAGGCTAACGATATATTTTTGAACCCTAATATTAGCATAGGTAAAAATATACACAAATCAACAATAAAGTAACAAATTATAGTCTAATAACATAGCTAATACACTTATAAATCACATAAAACAATATTTGTTGTAAAACTGTAAAAGATTATTCATATAACAAAAGATTAAAACAGGTCTTACCTTAGCAAAAAACCAGGATTTTAAAACTTTTTAACACCAACGTACAAACTCAACACCAAAGATTTTATTCAGACGCCATATTGAAAGAAGATTTGTTTCTGTGTTGCTCGTTCTATTAATTACAAAAATACCAATAATGGCCCGTGTGAAAAAATATGGTTTATGTTCTGTTTATCTTATTAAAGATGAATAATTTTAAGGTGCCAATAAACCGGTGGGGTGTCAATATTAGGTAAGTTTACCCTATATATTTTTCGGTATTTGCTTATTTTTTCGTGTTTTGACGTCGAAGATTTTGACACATCGTGCCTGAGTTGTGGTATCTTTTCTCTCTGATTTTACGTGTAGAGGAACGTCTCCCAAGATATCGATTTATTTTATGGATCTGGAATGTTTTGCTTTTGATGTTGGCAACCTTGTTCGTCGAAGCTTCCGGATCGCTCTTCCTATCAAGACACCATGATGTCCGCAGCGCATTTTTGTTAATTCTTTGTAAACTTGATTTTGTCTGATATCCCACCGATCCTGTGTTTCTTGGAAATGATTGGCGGCCTCGGCGTGCCGATGATGGCGAAATTCTCTATTTTCTTGAGCTGCTGGCCGGCGATGGCGTCAGTCACATGGTGGTCGATTTGTCGTTTGGGGTAAGTAGGAACCACGTTCTATTAGACAGGGGTTCTAATTAATAACACCCATATTGAACATAGTTTGTTTGTTCCCAGGGTCGCGCTATAGAAGATCCCTATTTATAGACTATTTATAGTTTCAACCTATATCTATATCTAGATTCTATATCTTATTTTTGAATTATTTTCATCCTAATGATAACCTAAAGTTAACTTAATTTAACCTATATTTGGTCTATAACCTATATTTAATGTAAATTTTGATAGAAATGTAACTATGGATTTATCTATATTTTGACTACTTTAGTCCTTTTGATCTAATTAGACAATGTTTTTGGTCTAATTAGACTCCTATAAGATCATAGTTTGTAACGACGTGGATTCCCAGTACATGGGATTAGAAGAGAGAATATTATAACCTAGATGTTTGTCGAGCCTAGTGGACTAGCCACACCCTCCTTGTGATTAGAAGTTTAATCTCTACCATTATGTATCTATCCGAATTTATTTCCTGGGTCTTCCCCCAGGTGGCGCCCGATTTATATTGAATTTTTAAGAAATAAAACCCATTGTAACTTTGAAATATATTTTTATTTGAATAAACACCCCATAGCATGACAGTAGTTCGGTCGTTTTTATTGAAGATGGCGATATTGGGCGATTGATTTAAGTTTTTGTGCAGTCGGTCGAAATTTTCAAGTAGCTACGTGTTTTTCGAGAAATATTCTAAAACATGTAAATATAATATTTTCAAGTGAAAAAATATATCAATAGATTCATTGGACTGTGCACTATAAGAAGGTGAGTGTAATATTTCATCTGTTTTGTATTTTGATGTATGAATAGCGATTTCTAGCGATGTTCCCGATGTGGAACACTGTGCATTGACTTACTTTTTATATCTTACACGATTTTATCTTTTCTTGTAGATCATGCCGAGGAATTGGTTATCTGATTCTGCCATCGAGCAAATTATGGAGATCCCGTCGGGTAGTGAGGATGGCCTTGACTTTTCTGAAGCCGAAAGTGACGACGATTTAGCAAGAATTCGTCAGCAGTTAACCGAGCAGCATCAAGCTGACAAGTTTCAGGTAGAATCTCTTTCATTTACTGGCAATACTACATTACAATCACCTTTTATTGATAAAAGGTGAATCACCTTTTATCAATAAAAAGAAATCAAAAAGAAAAAATCAAAAAAAAAGGTGAATCACCTTTTTTGATAACAATTTACTCGAGCATATTATAGAAGAAACGACTAAATTCAGCACACAAAAAGATCTAGCAAAACCATTCAAGATTAGCATTGATGAGCTGCAAAATTATTTAGGTGTTTGTCTAATAATGGGCCTAATATTCGCATGTACTGGCAATGTGAATTAGGTGTGTCTTTGATAAAAGAGACAATGAGCTTGAATCATTTCGAAAAAATCCGTCAATTCCTTCATTTCAATGATAACTCCACTCAACCTCCAAGAGGATCTCCAGGTCACGACCGTTTGCACAAAATAAGGCCAATTTTGGAAACCCTGAAAAACAAATGCCAGAGCGTATCAAAACGAGAGGCACTTTCAGTGGACGAGCAAATGTGTGCTACCAAAGCCTCTAATATGTTGCGCCAATATCTGCCGAACAAACCGCATAAATGGGGCTATAAGCTTCTAGTGCTATGTGATGATCGAGGTTTTGCGTATGATTTTGAAGTATATTCTGGTATGGAGAACGACCCAGAGTTGAGACTTGCAGGTGAACCTGATTTGGGCGCGAGTGCAAATATAGTAGTTAGATTGGCACGAACTATACCCAGAAATGAACAATACCGCCTATATTTCGACAATTACTATACCTCGCCAAAACTAATTTCCTATTTGGCAAAGGAAGGTATATTATCTTTAGGAACTATAAACAAAGGTCATCTTGGCAAAAACGTGAAAGTTCCGTCTTTGAAAGATCTGAAAAGTAGTAAGAAGGAAAGAGGCTTTTCAGAAAAGTGGGTTGCAGACGTAGATGGTATAGAGATAGCGACTGTCGTATGGTTTGACAATAAACCAGTAGTGTTATCATCGTCTTTTGCAGGAAAAGAGCCAACCCAAAAAGTCAGAATGTTTTGTAAAAAACAGAAGAAATATATTGAGGTTGATAGCCCAGAGATAGTTAATGTGTATAATCGTCATATCATTATACACATTAACTATCATGTCAATCATGTCATAGGAGTTGATCTTCTGGACTCATTTCTGGGTAAATATAAGATCAAAATGAGAACCATAAAATGGTACCTGCGGTTATTTTATCATTTTTTAGATGTCATCGTGATTAACAGCTAGTTGTTATTTAAAAGATGTGGGGAAGAGAAGGGTGAACCAACACTTATGAAGCTGAGAGATTTCAAGCTAGAAATTGCAAAATGTCTCTGTCTTTCTGGTTCATCTATAAGTAGGAAAAGAGGGCGTCCATCTTCAGTAGATAATGTTATTGAGATGAAAAGGATTAAAAAAAACACGGCGATACTTCCACCACGCGATGTCAGGAGGAATGGTTTTGAACAATTTCCTATATGGAATTCTAAGCGGCAGCGGTGCAAATACCCTCAATGCAAAGGTAAAACCTTTGTATCCTGCGAGAAATGTAAAGTTGAACTCTGTTTCAATAAAGATCACAATTGTTTCCCTAATTTTCATATGTAAGTGTTGTTACCACTAATTATATTAGTTGTATGTCTTTATTTTTATAGTTCCTATACTTATCCAAATTTTTAGTTTTAATGCATAATGTACCACATGTGGAACAAATTAAAAACCCTTTTTTTTCACTTAATATTCAGTTTTAATTTTATTTTTTATTTTTTACGTATTTGAGAACCAAAATAGAGCACAATTAATTTTTTTCAAATAAATATAAAAAATCATGCACTGTAGAGTTAAATAAATTTTAATATTTATCGATTTAATTTAATTTGAAATAATAATTTAAATTATCAGATTGCTGTTTTTGATATTGACTCCGGAACATTGCTGAATATATGATACTAACCAATAATGAGGAAGAAATCGCAAAGCTCTGAGCAGATGGCGCTCTAGTCGCTTCTATTTGCTTAATTTTACAAATTTTCGAGATACCGTATTATCGTGTGTGGTGGAGATTTCCAATCTATTATTAGTATCTAGTATTCTACATGGACAGTTCAACAACCGAAAGGCTGATCGGGTCAGCAGGTACAAACCATTATATTCTTGTTATTACTCCATAATTATGTATATAGTATTAGAAATGATTCTTAGTTACGAATTGTCTTATGGCACAAATTGCTATAAATGGCTATTAAGACCTGTGGTTATGATAATAATGACATGAGTTATGTAGTTATGTAAACATAACCTAAGATAATGTTATTTGTTACAGACTGGAGTCATTTGACAGTAATTTTAACTTTGGCATTCCCCAGCAGCATGAATCTGATGACACAAAGATGATTTTGCCTGTAGCAGAAAGTTATCGAGATATGAACAGTAGTACACTGCTTCCTCCTCTGAGTAAACAACATATTCATTTATATTTCAATGAGTAAGTTTCTAGACTTTTATATGTGCATAACAGTTACATAGTAGTTGAACCTATTGCAAATTATTCCTGTTTTAGTTCATTATAGTTTATTAAAAACTTCATTGTCATTATTACAGATTTAACAAGATACCAGATGAAGGTTTAAGACTGTACGAGTACGATTCTTGCTGATAAATAGAACTGTATTGGTTAATAAAAATACCTACGTAAAGGGCATAATTATGTAAAGCTTCAATGAAACGCTTGCAGTATGAAATTAATGTCAAATTACATGAGAATGGGCAAATTGAAGAAACTTCCTGTGAATGTGTCGCTGAGAGTGGTACAAATGCTCATTGTAAACATGTTGCCATGGTTTTGTATGCAATTGAGAACATGGTGCGTGAAAAAAAAATTGTTAAACATTTGGTCCCCACTGAAAACAAAAGTTTCATGTACCTCATAAAGTATTTGGTGCAACACCAATCAAAACTTCAAAACTCCCATCAAAGCGAAAGATTTCAAATATTATATTTTCTCCATATGATAGTACAAAAATGGATAAGAAAGAATATAACCAATAGTTCAGGAGCTTGATATTGAACTATGGATCATCAAGCATGCCCATCAGGCAATTATATGAACCAGCAAACACTTATGCAGTTCAATGGGATCATCCCTACAGCAACACTAGTTTAGAGGAGAAGTTGTTTAAACATTTGCAGCTATTGGCTATTATCACTCCAGAAGTTGCTGCCGCTATTGTGGTGGAAACTCGTGGACAGGCGGGTAATCAGAAATGGCACAATCATCGTGAAAATAGGATTACTGCCAGTAAATTTCATACAGTATGACATCTCAGAAGTAGTAATCAGGAGACAAATGCTAAGCAAATTATCAATCCTCGCCAATTCACGTCAAGGAGCCACAAGGCACGGCATAATTAATGAAAAAGTTGCTCTTCAATTATATGTGGAAGAACATAATCTTCAGGTGAATGAATGTGGTATATTCATATCTACAGAACGGCCTTATTTAGCGGCTTCACTCGATGGCTTACTTGGGGATGAAACCATTGTTGAAATGAAATGCCCTTATAGCAGTAGGCACCAAAAGATTACCCAAGTGTCTGTACCATACCTAGTGCAAATGGATGGAGAGCTGAAATTAAAAAAAGGATCTCCATGCTACTACCAACTAAGGACAGTTAGTTATATTGTACTGGTCGACTTTACTGAAATTTATTAATTTTTACACTTGAGGAGTTAAAAGTTATCTTTGTGGAAAGGGACAATGTGTTTATTACAGAAATGTTAAACCACTTAGATAATTTTTACACAAATTTCTTCAAGAAAGCTCTTCTCAATAAATAATAATAATAACAATAATAATAACATGTCTTTATTGTACACCAAGAATAGAATAGCAACACAGATAAATGTTTGCACATGGTAAATACAATTGGCGGCCTTATCGCTCTGCGGCAATCTCTTACAGGCAACCTTAGGATGGAGAGAAATAGCAGTGGAAATGCGTTTCTGGGCAGTTTGGTGTGCAACATCATTATTATCACAATACATGAAGAAAATAATAATAATACATAAGTCAAACAACATACAATAACACAACAATATGCAATGTATACATATACATACATAGACATACAATATTACAACATAACTACATACATAATACAATTTTTATTTCTGACAGAGAGACAAATAGTACTCCCCGACCAGTCTTTTGAACACAGGCAGGGACTGAGCACGCCTAATCGTCACTGGCAGAGCATTCCACAGCCGAGCTGCTTGAACTGAGTAGGACTTGTCAGCAAAGTTGGTGCAATGACTTGGCATTTTCAATCTCAGATTCTCTGATGATCTCAAAACCCTAGAGTGCGTGTCGTGTAGGAATTCAAACCGTTGCTTAAGATAAGTAGGAGTTTGTGGATTAAATAAAATATTGTATAGCAAGGAAAGAATATGAGCATTCCGGCGAAAGCGTATAGGTAACCACTTGAGCTTTTGTCGAAATTCAGAGATATGGTCATATTTGCGTAGGCCAAATATGAAACGTATAAATAGATTTTGGAGTCTCTCAAGTTTGTTAAGTTGGTCTTCAGTGAGATCTAGATAGCTGGCATCAGCATAGTCGAGGATAGGAAAGAGAAGAGTCTGTACAAGCGCAATCTTCGTGGCAGTGGGTAGAAAGTTTTGGAGCCTACGCAGAGACCCCGATGCAGCAAAAATTTTGCGTCTCAGCTCCTGCATCTGTGGACCCCAAGATAGACAATTATCCATCAATATCCCCAGGTTTTTAACCCTGTCACTGAAAGGGACACTTACCCCATTTAATATTACTTGTGGGAGAAGTGAACTATCTATCTTGTTCATCATCCTGGGACTACCGACAAGAATGACCTGCGTCTTACAGGGGTTAACCTCAAGACCGTATGATGCGCTCCAGGTGCATATTACTGCGAGGTCAGCATTAATGATGTCAACAGCTTCCTTTAGCTGGTCCGGTGGGGCCCGAGAATATATAAATATATTTATAAAAACTATCTGCAATTAATAAAGAAAACAACTGTATAAAATATAGTGTATTTTATTTAACTATACCTTCTTTGAAATTACAGAGCATTACACATATAAAAAATATTCTTGACAGTTAAACCCACGATCTGCCATGATGGCATCTCCGTCCTCATATAATGCCAATAGTGTACTTCTCTCTGTGATTTGTCTGTCACTAGTGGAACCTGCATAGCCCTCAGAGCAAAATGAAATAAGACCGCCAGGTGTAGCACCGACAAGAAATTTTATGGTGTTGTGGTGTTTGTAACTACTAAATGTAGCTTGCTGAGAAGTAGGGTTGGTTGGTTGTTATCACACTCAGCGCCAACCGTCATTTGGTAAAATGTCACAAACATGTAATTTTTTTTTACGGCAAAAATGGCTTCTGCTAGTCACAAAATATGTATTTTTTTTTTCCTTTCTTTTCTACCTCTTTCTTTCCCCCTCTTTTTTTTAGGTGTATACTTTAAGATACACTGGCCTGGGATTGAATTCTAGACGAAATATACGTTCCCAGGCCACGTGTATCTTAAATGATACACCATATGATTTTGTAAAAAGGTACTTACATATCACGTAAATCACTTCTAATTTCCTTTGTTTTAGGTTTTTTAGGAAGAGCGAAGATCCATCAAGAGATAGAAAGGAAAAATTATAATAAGAACTAAAGTTCTTGCTATAATTTTTCTTTTCTTTGTTGTTACAGTGAAGTGAAAATTAAAGTTAGAAAAATATCATGGATTTCTCAAGTGATGACTCAATAGATGATCCCAACTATGCACCTGACGTATCTGATGATTCGACTTCGGAGTACAATAGTGAAGATGAAGTACCCTTATCCAGATGGAGGATCGCTCACTCGCCAACTAGACCAAGTTCAACTGGTGCAACCCAAAACTTTTCCGAAGACGACATAGTGAGGCGACAAGTTGCCAATATAGATTGGGGTGCATCCAAAGATCAGATGTCTACGGAAGATTTCAGTGGTGTAGCTGGCATGAAGGATATATATCAAGGGATATTGGCCGATGGTACACCACTTGATTACTTCATGATGTTTTTGACTTTTGATATAGTTCAAACAATGGTCGATCAAACTAACCTTTATGCCTGCCAATATCTGACAAAAGGCGATACAGATGTTGGTCCAAAATCTAGACTACATAATTGGAAACCTGTGACAATCAATGAAATGTATAGATTTCTAGCTCTTCTAGGATGGATGGGGCTGGTAAAATTACCAGCCATTCGGGATTACTGGCGGAAGCATATATTGTATGGACTACCCCTTGCCAGATCTGTTATGTCTCGTAACAGATTCGAGCTCATCCTAAAATTTCTACACTTCGCTGATAACGAACAAGACCCCGGCAATGACCGTCTCTATAAGCTAAGACCATTGATGGATAAATTTATTCATAATTACCAAAACACTTTCACACCTGGCAAAAAGATATGTATTGACGAAAGTCTAATTCCTTGGAGAGGTAGACTCATTATGAAACAGTACATCCCGAATAAGCGCCACAAATATGGTATAAAATTGTTCAAATTATGCACGGACAAGGGATATACGTGGAATATGTCAGTCTATTGTGGAAAATCTCAAGTGGCTGCTAATGATCAATGTGTTGCTGAAAAAGTTGTGATGGGCTTGGTAAAGGATTTACTAGATGAAAATAGAATTCTATACACGGATAACTACTATACAAGTGTCCCTCTCGCCTACAGGCTCAAGCATAGAAAAACAAATTTGGTGGGCACTTTGAGACTCAATAGAAAGCATTTACCAAGAGATTTTGTTACAGAAAAACTGAAAAAAGGATAAATTACAGCAAAGGAAACGGCAGACGGAAAGATTGGCATTACAAAATGGAGAGACAAGAGAGTAGTCACAACTTTGAGCACTGTTCATTCGGCGAAGAAACTGACAGCAGTCAAAACAAAAAGGGGACTAATTACTTACAAACCAGATTCTGTCGTAGACTATAATACAGGCAAGTCATCAATAGACGTCAGTGACCAAATGTTGTCATATGGGTCGGCTTTGAGGCGCTGTACTAAATGGTACAGGAAGCTAGCTATAGAGTTCATTTGGGGTACAAGTTTAGTGAACGTCTACTTTATTTACAATGAGTATTCCCGAAACCATAAAATGACTATAACGGAATTTCGAGAAAAAGTTATCGAAGCTATGATCGCTAAATTTGAAGGTCAATCACCAGATAACCAGCCACCTTCAACCAGTAGAGAAGTTGCTGGAAGAACATCTTTTGGTGGATTACAGAGTTGGAAATCCGCCAAAATTGAAGCGTGGCCGATGTAAAGGCTGCTATGCCATTTGTGGGAAGAAGGGGATAGAAATTGGTGGAAAAAAGAAGTATGCCACCCAGGTGCAAACCATATGTAGCATTTGCAAATTGTTTTACTGCCGTAATTGTTTTAATTTAGCTCATAAGTGATTTCAAATAACATAAATAACGCAAAGCTACTAATAATAAGGGAATGAAAATAAAGATCTTGATTTTTTGTAATATTTTTTTTATTTTCAACCATTTCCCCACCCCAAATATAGTGGCGTATTCTCCAGGGCCAGCCCTATCCGATCGCCTTATAAAATGTATGAAAAGGTGTATAGTTTGCTATACACCGGCCCCTGAATAAGACCATGTCGGGTGTATCATTAAAGATACACCGGCCTGGGGAAAGGGGTACCATGGTGTATAGTTTTCTATACACTGGCGATTTTATGGTGTTGTGGTGTTTGTAACTACTAAATGTAGCTTGCTGAGAAGTAGGGTTGGTTGGTTGTTATATATATTTCTGTCCCGTCAATAATAAATCCTGTCTGTGGATGACTTAGTTTAAATGATTTTGGCATGTAATAATCTACCAGGGCACGGCTTGGCCAGATACCAACCAGAGACCACATTTCATACATAAAATTTACCCAAGTAATACACCAAACATTTTGGAAAGTTCAAAATCAGGTTAGTTTCTCATTAACTTAATTAACACCAACAAAAGCTGATCTTCAATGGCTACATTTATTACTTGACTACTCCTGTAACATATGTGGTTTGCCATAGGTAGCAATGTAGATAACACCAAGTTAAATTTGTTAATGTTTTCCAATCCAGTGTAAAATAAAACAGATTTGTCATCAGACAACATTTCATGAAAGGTGAATAATCTGAACATGTTCGGTGTTTAAGTTGAACTTGAACATGTATTTTCAATAGAAAGATGTGTCATCTTCACATATAGTTGATATCTCTAACTCTTCCTGGAAGTCAGGAGCAAGGGATAAACTTTCTATCTCGTCAGGATCTGTGGTGATCTAGCTATGTTCTGTACGCGTAGAAAAGAGACAGTGATTTTTATGATATTGTTGGTTTTGATGTAATAATATTGTACAATGCGTCCGCGCGGCATCTCAGTTTGCGTTAGTGCTGGCCGTAAGTGAGACGTATGTAAAGTGCTCGATAATTTTTGTGCGGAAAACTATGCAACTGCCTAACAATGAGACGTTCACGTAAAAAACTGGATTTAAGTAAGGGAGTTATAAGTGAAGGTGCAGAAGCAAGAAATAAAGCTGTTCATGGTTGTAGTAGCTTGGATGTGACATCTAATTCTAAAAAATCGAGTTCGGCATTCACAAATCCTTCTGTTCAAGACGGAAGTAAATAGTTTTACCCGATACACTCTAGATGGCGTTAGGGTCGAATTGAGTGACGGTATGGTTTCGTTACCGTTGCTAGTTTATAGTTTAAAGTTGCCATATTTTACCCGATATTCCCTAGATGGCGTTAGGGTCGAATTGAGTGACGGTATGGTTTCGATACTGCTACTAGTTTATAGTTTTAATTTGTCCTATTAGAATTGAACAAAATATATAGCTCAAAATACAAGTTGTGTTTTATCATTTCATTCCAACTTAGTATTCATCTCAGTTCAAATTGTTCCACTTAGAGTGACAGCTGATCTGTCACTTTAACATTGGTCCTTCGAGCCGGATCCGGAAGTGCAAAGTGCAAAGTGCAATTTTTGTGAACAAGCGGTCTAGGGATTAGACCATCCGTACTCGCAGTGGATCGCTGCGCATAAAGAGTACGTGGAACGGAGCACTGCGGTGCGGGCGTGCGAGTGAAGGTAACTCCCAGCCAACGAAGAAAGCAGCAGCCAACCTACTCGACGTGGCCATAGAGGGCGCCACACGAAGTTTATTAACGGAAGGAAGGATAAGTGAAGTGCTAAACTGTGAGTACATTTACATATATTAATTGGTAGCAGTGCTATACAGAAGAACCATTGAAATCAAGCAAACCAGTGCCTTATTTCCATTAAGCATTTAAAATAGAAGATTGTACTAGAATTTGGACTTATAATATTTAGTCTTATGTTACTTGTGTGCATGATAGTTTAAGGACTTAGAATAATTTATAGAAAACGGGGGAACCGCGAATCTATGCCGGTTAGCCACCGATAGCAAACCAAGTTCAAACACTTGTAATTTTTTCACGATTGACTTTAGACTTAGAATTTTCAATTGTTATAGGACTTTGTATTATTTAACTCAAAGACTTATAAATTTGGTAAATATAGTAAATAGCACTGGGGACTTGAGACTTTGATGGTTGTCTAACTGTTTATTTAAGTTTTAAAAGTAAGTTCAATTTAACACTAATTGATAAGTTTATATTTGATTAATCCTACAAGCCTATATTGGTTAAACTTGTATACCTGTAACTTTACTTGATAACACTAAAGTTAACTAATTATGGAAGGGTTGATTAATATTATGAAAAAACTAAAGGATAACATCCAAAAGGGGTTCAGTAATTTTAAGAAAAGTCCGAAAGAGCGACTTACCTTGGAATATGCTGAAACAAGGCGGGAACTTCTGGAACAAAATTGGACTAAATTTGATGAAATTCATTGTCAATTTCACGAAAAGTACAGTTCTGCTTCTGAAGGAACCACCAAAGAGGTAGATGAACTTTATGATTCAACTGAAAATATTTATATTGATTACAAAACTTCAATAAAACATGTAGTGAACAAATTATCAGTCAAAGTTTCAACCCAAGGTAATTCTGCTGAAACGAAACAGAAATCAGACTCTTTGGCTCAATTCCCTAAGATGTCACTGCCAACATTCTCGGGTAAATATACCGAATGGACAACATTCAATGATTTGTTCAACACGTTAGTTCATAAAAATTCAGCTTTGGAAGACTGTCAAAAACTTCATTATCTAAAAACCCATCTGACAGGAGAGGCTGAGCAATTACTCAGGCATACTCCAATTAGCGATGCCAATTATGCCCAGTGTTGGGAAACTCTGGAAAGACATTACAATAATAAAAAATATTTGGCAAAAAATATTCTTAAACGGTTATTTGCTCAAAAACGCTTAGTCTCAGAGTCAGGTGCAGCTCTTAAGGAACTGTATAATACTACCAATGAGTGTTTAAATGCGCTAAAGAATTTGTCTGCTAATGTGCCCACTGGGGATATGATTATAATTCATGTAATTGCTTCTAAATTAGATTTTGAGACACAGAAACAGTGGGAGTTGAGTGCTGGTCCCACCAAAGGGAACGAATTGCCATCGCTAGAGGAATTTACATCGTTTCTGGAAAATCGTTATCGTGCATTAGAGTTCATAGAACCCGACAAGGCTTCAGGTCATCAGGGCAAAGAGTCAGCGAGCAATTCTAAGGCTTTATTGGCTACGAGTTCAAATTCAGTACGTTGTTGTGAATACTGTAAGGAGGCATCACATAAACTTTGCTTCTGCCAAAAGTTTGCTAAGCAATCTGTGGATAGCAGACGCGAATTTGTAGCTAAGCAAAACATTTGCTTCAATTGCTTAGGTAGTAACCATAGTGCTTATGAATGTAGGAAATCCACGACTTGCAAGATTTGCAAAAAGCGTCACCACTCTTTGTTGCATCTTTATACTGGTAACCCCATCAGCAGCGGCAATGACGACGTAACCAAATCTTCTGAGGGAGAAGATAGTAATGCAACTCAAGATGAACCCATAGTATCATGCCTATCTACAGGCACGGTTCCTAAACCACGACAGGTTTTATTAGCCACCGCGCTACTAAAGGCTAAGTCTAAGTCGGGTCATCAGCAAATAGTTAGAGCCTTGCTCGATCAAGGCTCACAGGCTTGCTTTATTACAGAGGCAACAGTGCAATTATTAGGACTGAAAAGAATGCCAGCTCAAGGGATTATAACAGGATTAGGTAATAATGGATCGACTTTAGCAAAACACATGGTTCACGTTACAATTCAGTCACGCGCTGATCCACAAGTCAGGCTGCCTTTGAACGCCTATGTACTTAACAAAATAACCTCTTACCTGCCTGAAAGAGCCATTAACACAAATAATTTCAACTGGTTCAAATCTCAAGGTTTATATCTCGCAGATCCACAGTTCAATACACCAAACAAGATTGATCTTCTGTTGGGGGCAGATATTTACAGCCATATTTTACAGGAAGGAATAATTAAATGTCCTTTGGGCACTTTGCTCGCGCAAAACACTACCTTAGGGTGGGTCTTGTCTGGTGCAGTGAATATGGTAAATAATGACGAAGAAAGGAATATAAGCGTTATGCACGCACACATCAATGAAGATGATATTCTGAAGAAATTTTGGGAAATTGAGGAACCTGTAAAACAAAAGCAGTTACTTACACCCGAAGAAGAAAAATGTGAGGAATTATATAAACAGACGACAAAAAGAGATGTTGACGGTCGCTATATCGTAAGTCTTCCATTCCGTGATATTGACCCTCCATGCAAAGCAGGCAATTCACGTGGTATAGCGGAGGCTCGATTTAGGTCTCTAGAAAAGAGATTAGAAAAAAACACAGAATTAAAGAAGGAATACACAAACGTGATCCACGAGTATCTTGCATTAGGTCATATGAGACCAGTAAAGAAAAATGATAAGAAAGGAAGAGAAGCAGTCTACTTACCCCATCACGCCGTGATAAGAGAGGACAAAACTACGATAAAGGTTCGTGTGGTTTTCAACGCCTCTGAAAAAAATAACAAAGGTATATCATTAAATGATACCCTAATGGTTGGCCCGACGCTCCAAGCTGATTTACGACATACAATTTCAAGATGGCGGCATCATCCAATTGGGCTTATAGCGGATATTATAAAAATGTATCGTCAGGTCAATATCACTGAAGAAGACTCCATATTTCAACGCATACTATGGCGAGATCATCCTGATCTGCCAATTCAAGATTTTGAACTGTTAACAGTTACCTTTGGTACGGCTTCGGCACCATACCAAGCCGTACGCACACTTCATCAGGTGGCTTACGACGAAGGAAAAAGGTATCCACTGGCGGCCGGTAGGGTTTTAAATGCATTCTATATGGATGATTTAATGACTGGTTGCGAAACTGTCGCAGAAGGTACCGAAATAATTAATCAAACTACTGAATTATTAAAAAAGGGCGGATTTGAACTTCAGAAGTGGAATAGCAATAGTAGTGAGATGTTAGCGGTTATTCAGTCAATGGAAATAGATCAGATGAAAAGCAAGCAAGCAAATGAAATAAGCAAATATAAACAGGACAAGGAAATAAGAAGCAATGAAACTGACAACAAGCTTAAAGGGCAGATAAATGAAAACATAGCTGAAAATGAGATCGAAATTAGATTAGATAGTACAGTAAAAATATTGGGACTTACCTGGAACCGGAGTGCTGACGTTTTTCAATATTCAGTGAGTCTTCCGCCAAAGCTGACTTCGCCTGTAACAAAACGAGCTGTAGTGTCTGAAATCGCTAGATTGTTTGACCCTTTGGGTTGGCTGGCTCCTTGTGTGGTGATAGCGAAAATATTCATCCAGAAATTATGGCTCACAGGCATTGGCTGGGACGAAGAACTAAGCACAGACTTAGTAAAGGAATGGTGTACTTACCGCGATGAACTCCTACAGATAACAAAGGTCCGGATACCTCGTTGGCTTGGTACTAAATCAGAAGATGATATGGAACTGCATGGGTTCAGTGACGCGTCGAAGGTAGCTTATGCAGCAGTAGTATACCTACGAAGAATCGATCGGAGAGGCCAAATACATCTTTCATTGCTCGTTTCCAAGACTAGAGTAGCCCCTATTAAACAAATAAGTATCCCGCGATTGGAATTATGTGGGGCAGTACTATTGGCACAGTTACTGACAGAGACTGCGAAGGTTTTGGCCATTTCGTCCGACAAAATTACAGCCTGGACAGACTCCACCGTAGTGCTCGCCTGGCTCAATAGCCATCCGAGCAGGTGGAAAACCTTTGTTGCCAACCGCACAGCTGAAATTTTGACAAGTACCAAACCAAGTCAGTGGTTTCATGTCCCTACAACAGACAACCCAGCAGATTGTGCCTCACGCGGGTTACTACCCAGTTTGTTTTTAGAATGTAAAATATGGTTCTCGGGACCATCATTTCTTAATGATAAAAATATAAAATTTAAGAAGCCAAAGGATTTGAACACTGATTTAGAAGAATCAATTAAAGTGCATAATATAACGGTTGTTCCAGACAACACCATAATAGAAAGATTTTCTTCACTGCCTAGGTTACTCAGAGTAGTGTCATATTGTCGACGATTTCTTAATAAGGGGAAAAACGTTGCAAGCTATTTACAAAAGCAAGAAATCGAAAAAACTTTAGAGATTTGTATAAAAAAGGTACAAAGGGAAGTGTTTACAGCAGAATACTTACACCTACAAAATCAAGAACCCATACAATCTAAAAGTAATCTAAAATCGTTGTGCCCTTACCTCGACCATAACGGTGTAATTAGAGTGAGAGGCAGGATTGAGCGATCGAATTTAGAAGAACAAACTAAGCACCCAATTGTATTACCCGGCGGTACTACTCATCTTACCAAACTTATAATTGCGGATGCTCACAATAAAACATTGCACGGAGGTACACAACTTATGCTAAATTATTTAAGAACTGCTTATTGGGTTCTCGGTGCTAAAAATCTGGTGAAACAACACATCCGAAAATGTATCAAATGCATCAGGCATAGAGCTAATAGCCAGAATCAGTTGATGGGTTCACTTCCAACCGTTCGTTGCACCCCAGCTAGACCATTTTTACATAGCGGGGTAGACTACGCCGGCCCCATCAACATACGAACGACGAGAGGTCGCGGACATCATTCGTACAAAGGATATGTCTGTCTATTTGTATGTATGTGTACTCGTGCCCTTCACCTAGAGGTAGTTAGCGACATGAGCGCACAAGCTTTCCTAGCCGCGTTTAGACGATTTGTGTCTCGCCGTGGACACTGTGAGAAGATTTGGAGTGACAATGGCACTACCTTTGTCGGAGCCGCTAAAGATTTGCAACAATTGACTGCTTGTCAGTCCGAAGCAGTTAAGTTACTCGAAGTTGGCGGGACAGAATGGCATTTCATACCGCCGCACGGACCTAATTTTGGTGGGCTGTGGGAGGCTGCAGTGAAGTCCACCAAGTTCCATTTAAAGCGTGTTATTGGGGAATCAACACTCACTTACGAAGAGCTAAGTACATTGTTAATTCAGATCGAGGCTTGTTTGAACTCAAGGCCAATAAATGTCGTCAATACAACTGACCCCGGTGTTCTGATGCCCTTAACTCCGGGTCACTTTTTAATCGGTGAGCCTATAATAAATGTGCCTGACTACACGTATGAAAATTCAAATGTAAATTGTTTAACGCGGTGGCAATTTGTGCAAAGAATGTTGGAATCCTTTTGGAAGCGGTGGTCATCAGAATACTTGACAAATCTCATGCACCGTTATAAGTGGTCCAAGCAGGTATCAGAACCTGAGATCGGTGACATTGTTTTAGTCAAAGAGGATGACTTACCCCCTAGTCGTTGGTTATTTGGTCGTATAGAACAAAAACATCCCGGTAATGATAATCTTACCCGTGTGGTCACATTGCGCACCAAATCTTCCACTTTAAAAAGACCAACTTCAAAACTGTGTGTATTACCCATTTCAACCAATTGAAGGTTTTTATGTTATATAGAAATACTTAGTACGTACTCATCATGTAAGGTTTTTATAATTTTATGTTACAGTCCTTTTGTTCTTTATCAGTTATCAATGTTCTTATGTGTAATGTATCTTAATTTTGTTGTAACTTGTATCGAAGGCCATTCCCTCACTGAATGCCCTTGGGGGGCGGTATGTTCAAGACGGAAGTAAATAGTTTTACCCGATACACTCTAGATGGCGTTAGGGTCGAATTGAGTGACGGTATGGTTTCGTTACCGTTGCTAGTTTATAGTTTAAAGTTGCCATATTTTACCCGATATTCCCTAGATGGCGTTAGGGTCGAATTGAGTGACGGTATGGTTTCGATACTGCTACTAGTTTATAGTTTTAATTTGTCCTATTAGAATTGAACAAAATATATAGCTCAAAATACAAGTTGTGTTTTATCATTTCATTCCAACTTAGTATTCATCTCAGTTCAAATTGTTCCACTTAGAGTGACAGCTGATCTGTCACTTTAACACCTTCATCAAGAAGGAAGATACAATTAATTGAAAGCGTTTCGATAAACAAAGCGGGTGATCGGGCTTGTGGTTCAGGGTTAATTAGATGCAAGGAGTCGAACCCAATTTTTGTAAGTCGATCAACAAAAAAAGAATTTCTGGTTTTGGATCACCCATCATTACAAGAAAAAAAAGCAATGATACTGATCGATCTTCTTCTCTTTGGACAACATTTCTATAAGCAACTTGATGTCCCCACTTGAATCACCCTACAAATCAGCACTTCTAGAGGACGTTCTATTGACACCCTAAAGTAAGCAGTTTAATATGTCGACGCGTTCTTCATTTATAAACACTGATGGAAATATTCGCATTCATTAAACACCAACATCATCTAACTACCGTGGTAATGCCTTACAGGACCAAAGTGATAATGATTTCAAACTTCAGCGTCAGAAAACCCTTACCTTAGCAGAGTCGGATTCCGAAGACGAGAATATTTTTGACACACGACCTAAAAAGATTATAAAATGCCAAGTTAAGGGTTAAAGGAGCTATGCTATGCTAGTTATTTTAGAAGAAGATATGAAACAAAAAGACGAAAAGGCGAAGAAGATTAGGAAAACAGTAAGAAAGAAGGCAATAAAAAATACTGAAACATCAAAGAGGCCTACTTTGTTGACTACAACGGGTTTCAGAACGAAGAGATCCAAGGTCCCCCGACACGACAACGCATCATCGACATCATTCTTCTTGGACAATTTTTCATGCGTTGTCGTGTCGGGAGACTCTAACTGGTGAAGCATGTTAACTGACACGATGATCAAATTATACTATTTAATCATGCTTCTAGCAACCCAATTGCTACTTGACAAGAAATTTAACAGCCGATTAGTTAATTTTAGCACTGATCAGCCTTTCGGAAACTGGGGGGACAGTGTAGCAGCAGATGTGAAGCTTGGTGGCATGACGAATGTACCGATTATTTAGGATTTGGGATTTTCAAGTGCGACATCTGTCAAAGCTAAAAGCTTATCTTATCGTAAAGACAAATGCATGACGAGATGAGACGATAATAACGTCACCCGCTGCCCGCCCGCGCCCCGCGCGCTTACTATCTGGCCTACCATCTCGCGGTCGTTAATGCTCGTTTTTGTCTGTGACGCGCAAAATGTCGGCGAACGCGTGGACGAATGAACGAACTTTACAATTTATCGAGCAATACAAAAATAAACCGAAATAAACGTCCTGATGCACTTCTCGAATTAGCCAATTCATTTGAAGTTACTAAGGAGGAGGCAGAAAAAAGATAAAAAATTTACAAACAACATTTTCCAAAGAAAATAAAAAGAGAAAGATAGTAAAAGAAGTGAAAAGAAGTGGTGCAGGTCGAGACGAAATATATTGTTCTAAATGGTATGCATTTGAAGCTATGATGTTCATACAATAAAGGAATCGCCCATGATGTACCGTGTCTACAGAGGATCGGGCTTATTCGACTGTCAACTGCATGTCAACTGATGTAAGTACCCTACGTACTTATTTATTAATTTAGTTTTGGTCAATATGTCAATATGGTGGTAGTATTGTCATAAAAATAATAATACAATTACATACTCAAAACCTTTATTATAACATCGATTTGATTGTCTGATATTCCTCTAGGAACATCTCTTGTTGCACAGTACGAAATATTAAATTCTCTGCAAATTGTACGATCATGGAGTCAGTCCAGTAGTAACAATCATCAATGATTTTTGTAAGTGATCGTAAAACCTTAGTGCAGAGTCTTGTGCCCAGTAATGCACCACACAATTCTAGTCTGGGTATGGTTACAGGTTTTAATGGCGCTACTTTATTTTTGAAGCAAGAAAACGGACACTTACTCTCCCATCCATACTAACGGTTCTAACAAACACACACGCCCTGTATGCATGTGAATGTTTATTGAAAACAAATACTTCGCGGCTTTGGCCACAGGCTACATCTCTGATCAAGACGGAGCGCCAGACCCGTGACGAGCGTGACACTAGCAGAAGCCACTCCATTCTGTTCATCATGTTATTATCATTTTTGTGCCAGCCTTTTTAAAAAGACGAAACGATTAGGGATTAAATCTACAATACAAAGACGGCATATTGCGAGATGTGCTGGCTTAGCCCGATTGCCATTGAGATATGTAATGGCAGGTTACAAGTATACAATGACCAAATCCCCGAAAACTGAAGCAGTGATAAAGTTCAACAATTACCTAAACCGTTACTGGTTCAGCGACGTAAATTTTATCAAGACTTGGTGCTGCTACGGCGAGGAAATTCGGACCACCAACAATCTAGAAGGCTGGCACGCAAGACTTAATAGAATGGTTGGACGCCAAAAACCGTCGCTAGCAACAATTCTGAATGTTCTTATTAAATAAACAAAAATTTCAATGTCGTTCAAAACAAACAAGAACACATCGAACAAAAATTACCAAGAGATTGACCAAGAAATTGCGGATACTATACATCTTTTAACAAATAAGTCTATCACTGTTGGACATTGTTTAGAAATAATTGCCCCATTTAAATATTAAGTAAAAGTTAATTTACCTAAATTACATTTTGTGTTTGATTTAAGGTTAAAGGAAAAATGTTATTGCTGACTGTAGCTAATTATAAAAACATAATCATAATTATTCGTTTCTTAACTATTTGTGATTGTCAGTTATGAATGAACACTTCGTATTCTTGTTTAAAAACCAGTTGTGAAAACAATAATAAAAAAGGGTTTTTCTTAACCAGTTAACAAAACTTAGTTATGAAAGTGCACGGAAGGTCTTAGTTCTGTAGTGAGCGCGATAGATTGCGGCCTCGGGTACACAACAACTTCGTTGCGACGTCAGGAGGACCATTATTATTATTATTACCTCTTATGCTTAACTTATGAGCTCTTGTGGTGTCGTACCCCTGGATGCAACATCAGCAGGATTTTCCGATGTCTGAACTTGAGCCCAGTGTAAGTTTTCTAAATGGGAGAGAATGGTAGAAACTATTTCCTAAGAATGTAGACCAATGGCTGGGATGACGGCTTAACCATGCCAACACCATTGATGAGTCAGTCCAGGCATGTGTTAATTATACTCATTACAATGGAAGCTTTGTATATATTACAAAGCGCTAAAAAACTGGTTATTGAAAAGGCTGAAATTTGTTTAACAAAATCACCCAAGGATAGGCTCACAAAGTCATATATTGAAACGCGATTGGAGGCACTTGAAGTGGCATGGACTAGTTTTTTAAATAATCATGACAGCATAGTAAAGGCTGCCACAGGCACTCAGATGGTATCTGATAAGTATTTCGTAGACAATGTGTATCAGGAAACAGAGGAAGTGTATATTAATTATAAATGTCAACTTAAAGACGGCTTAAATCATGACCTATTCAAACATCTTCTCAAGATATCAGAAACATCATCCACTGACGAAGGAGGAGCGGTCTTTGTTGTTACAACATATTAAGGGATTTATAAATTATTTGCAAAAAAAAAACTACGTAAGGAGGCAAATGATCCAACAGGTCATTTAAAATATAAAGCTTACGTGAGTACGGTAGGAAAGACAGATATAACAGTGGCTAGTGTAGTAGAGGAGATAAAGAAGAAGAAAAAAAACTATGACCAATTTTGAAAAAATAATTGTTTTATTTCTAATTCCGGAAAGTGGCCACATGTTTTTAAAATTTTTAAAGTTGCTAGTTCCATCACAATATCATATTCGAACGAAAAAAGAAAAAGATAGCTGAAAATTCGAGTACCGAAGAAAAAGTAAGTCAAAATATAACTGTACATATTGCATAGCATAAAACCCGATTGCTTTTTTTAACTGACGACGGTCCGCAAGTATCTTTAAATAATACATCATCATTACGTCCGCTGCCGCCCCTACGGCCTACTACGGCGGTTACAACAGCTAGTTTTCACCCACAGGGTGCCACGTTCAACCAGCGTCAGCCGTACCAGGAGGTCCCTGCGACGCACGCGTCGGTCGGCGTGCCGACTGCGCAGGTCGACGACCTCTCCGGGTGCTCCGAAACCAACTTTATACCACCCTACGTACTTTAGTCAACGCGAAGCGACTATGTCTATTCTTGGGGTGCCGTTGGTAATGACGGACGGACACCTCGCACAAATAATAAGCGCGTTGAGAGCACCCGTACCAGCGAGCGTCGGTGCCAACATGGCTCGCTGCACGGCTCGTTTCACCGGCGTCGCCGGCGCCGACGTTTCGTCATTTATCGACACTGTGTCTATCTATAAGGAATGTGTCGGTGTATCCGACGATATCGCACTTAGGGGCATGCCTATGCTGCGAACAGAACTAGCTGCCATCTGATGGCAAGGTATCAAGCATCCCGTTGTTGGGATGAAGCTTTACAACTTTTACGGAATACCTACAGGGCTCGTTTGCCGCCTTATTAAAGTCTATCAACGTCTGTTCGAAACCCACTAAGGGGTAAAGTCGTCAGAGGTATTCGTGTGCAGAGCGAGGCCTCTATTGAGTCAACTACCACCAAATACTCTGTCTGAAGAGACTCAGTGAGATATGATATACGGTCTGTTGCACCGCCGCGCGCCGCATTAGAGAGAAGTTGAGCCGTACCGACTATACTAGTTTCATCGAGATGCTATAACTGACTCGCCGCGCCGTATCGAATTTATGTATGATGAGAGTCGTGTACAGAAACCAAGCACTAGGGCACGAGAGCCGTCGAAAACCCCTCCTGATCATATTACCTAAAAATCAAATTAACTACGAAGCAAAATGCCTACATGTCATGTCTTAAAAGCTAAATCCCTATAAATCAAACTACCTAAAAATCAGTATGCCATAACAGTAATTTGCCTCATGATTATGATGCCCATGAAGCAAAAAGTACACTAAGCAGATTGTCTAAAATTAATTATGCCTAAACGTGCCTAAGGAGCAAGGGGTCTACAAAGCAAAATGCCTAAAATAATATCTATTAAAACTCCTTTGACTATATACGTTTACCTACCTATTGTAAAATTACTGGCCACTTGACTCTCAAGTGTCTTATTTAGATAAAATGCAGTGACAGTGTCAACTTAGAAATACTTATAATATCTAATTATTTCCTGGTTTTCCTTTGGATAGTTTTCATGTTCAAAGATCTTTTCAAATGGACGCTTTCGAGATCATTCTTAATCAAAAAGGGGGGCAGTTATTGTTGTGTAAGGGATTTAGGTATACTTTAAATAAAATTAACGCTGACGGAACTAGGCTATGGAGGTGCTGTAATAGAAAATATTGTTATGCGTCGTTGAAAACAAATCAAGAAAATAATAATATTATGCGTGCGACAACTCATGTGTGTTCACCGGATCCGTCGCGGAATAAAGTCTCTTTTTTAATGGAGAAATGCAAAAGGAAAGTTGTTAAAAATTTTGTTCCGGTGCAGCAGATATTTGAAGAAGTCTTTACTGGAAACCTTTCTCAATCTGACGATGAAGATAATCTATTACCTGTTTTTAAAGCAAAGAAAGACACCTTACTTAGATGTAGAAGAAAATTTTTAAAGAGTACAAAAACCGAGTTTAAATATTTAAATGAAGTAGAAGTACCTGATATGATAGCCCAAAATTTTTTAGTTTGTGATAATGGAGATGACAACAACAAAATATTGTTATTCTGCACACCAATTGCTCAAAAGATGATTTGCAATTTAGCTAATAAATCTCAGTTTTTTGGTGATGGCACAGAAAGAAGGGTGCCAGAACCATTCAAACAGTTATTTACCATACACATAGATATGTTCAGTGATGATGAGACAGTAAACATTGTGCCATATATTTATGCCCTTCTTCCCGACAAGTCTACTAATACGTACGAAAGACTTTTCAATCTCATAAAAGAACATTTCAAAATAACAATTAACAAGTATAAATGCGACTTTGAACCTGCACAATATCAAGCTATGAAACTAGTTTTTCCGAACGTGTCTGTAACCGGGTGTTACTATCATTACAGTAAAGCTGTTAAAAAGAATGCAAAAAATATTGGTCTAACCGGGACAGCTGAAGGACGAATTACTACAATTAACGTAGCAAACCTACCTCTTCTACCGAAATCACGCATAATGGAGGGATGGACAGCGATATTGGAAAGTTCTACGGAAAGCGAAGAAATGGCACGCTTCCAACAATATTTTGAAAGGCAATGGAAAAAATTATTGCCTACCATGTTAAGCTGTGCTGGAGAGACACACAGGACTAACAATGGTCTGGAAGGGTGGCATCGACGACTGAACGCTCGTGTCCCACCGAATTCTACTTTAATACAATTTTTAGTTAAATTACAAAAAGAGGCATTGTGGCAAGCGCGTCGCTTAAAAAGTTATTTATTCGACAATAATAACAGGAATAAAGCAGATGTTTTATTTAATAAAAGATATCATGAACAATTAAATAAGTTAAATGAAGGCATCATAATGCCCTTACAACTATTAAGCAAAGTGCGCTGGTTGAAAAAACGTATATTTAATGATAGTCTATAATAAATAAGAACATAATCCTTTGCCTATGTATTCTTAACTTTTTCATATTGATTAGCTGTAAGTTTTCCTTTATACCTAAAATAAAATGATTATTTAGTTCGATTTAATTAGTAAAACAACATAAATTAGAAATAAATAAAATGAAATAAATACACACGTTCTCTTATTAGTAGATGTTACAATAAATATTTAAGTAGGTACCTCCCCAAGTAACCGTTTAGCACATTATGTTGTGATGTGATGAATATAGCTACAGCTGCAAACGGTCGCAGTCACTATTATAATGCCTTTTCATATCACATAGGAAAAATGACCGTATTATAAAGCGGGCAAGAGCACGACTGACAATTTTTTAATTTGTCTATGAAGCAAAATGCCTAAATAGTAGTAATTTTACTTTTTAGTCATTTTATATCATAGTCATTTCAGGTTATAGTCTTCCTACAGATTAGTCTTTTTACTTTAACGTCATTCTGAAAACAAGTATTTTAACAATTTAGGCATTTTGCTTCATAGACAAATTAAAAATTAGTCACTCCTGCTTCGTAGTTAATTTGATTTTTAGGTAATATGATCAGGAGGGTCGAAAACGCGGGCTGCGCATGTCCCGTTTGCGACTCCGGCGCCGCCGTCCGCGCCCGCTTTAATACCTACGACGAAGAAGAAGGAACTTTACAACTTTCTATTCTCGTGGAACGATGATTCTCACGAAAGCTGGTCTGAGGTTCTTGATGATCAGGGTCGCTCTAAGGGTCCCTCTAAGTTTGCATCGAAACGCGATGGACCTTGCGTCCCTATTCGTCTAAGCGATCGGAGGTTCTATAATGCTATAATAATAAGAAAAAAGTTCTAACTTTTTATTTCAACGCCGCAGTTATATAGCCTTCATGAGTATGAAAACCTAATAAAACCATTCATGATCGTGTGCACGGTTGGATATATTTTGGATGTAATAGGTCCGTACTCTGCACGGACAAACGATGCTGATATAATGAAAATGTTATTGCAAAACCTGAATGATTATTGGAAAACGAATATTTTGTTTAATCTGTCATTTGGAAGATTTATGTCTTGGGACCGTTTTTTAAAATTACTTCGTAATTTAACTTATAATGATTCAAATTCGTACAGGAACATTGATCCTAATCGATTTGTAAAACCTATATTATGCTTTTTTAACGCTCTCATGTAATCACTAGTTAGCCCACTAGCCCACCTAAAAAATTGACCATTGATGAAAGTGTAATACTTTGGCGAGGTCGTTTAAGCATCAGACAGTATATAAAGAACAAGTGCCGTAAGTAAGGAGTTAAAATGTATGTTCTCACTGATAGTAATGGTATTAAGCAAAAATGCACATGTACGGTGCAAATAACCCCGAACTAAGGGATAAAAGCCATGCTGATAAAGTTGTTATAATGTTAATAAAAGATTTTCTGAATGCAGGGCACTCTCTGTATACAGATAATTTCTATAGCAGCGTTCAATTAGCAGAACAATTACTCCAAAAGTGTACATATCCGACGGAAACATTAAGGGCCAATAGAAAAAAATCCAGCCATCACCAGAGCTAGGGTCGCTAGAGGTACTTACCTCACGAGGTGTAGTGCCAGGGGCGTCTGTATTACAAACTACAGGAACAAAAGGAACGTTTTAATGATTCCAAACGAACATGAGCCTAATTTCGTTGACTGTAGACAGATTAATTTTAGAAATACAATGCAATCTTCAACATCTGTTGGTAATAATTTTAATTAAACCACGGGAGATGATGTTCATTTACCCGTAGAGTTACCTAAAAACGATAAAGGCAAAAGAAAACGAAAAGATTGCAAGCATTGCTTACATACTAGAAATATTCGAAAAGCTACCTTAGGGTTCCAGCACACGATACCGTCACCGCGTCGTCGCCGCGCCGACGCCGCACAATTACACTGTAGATACGAGTCGCGCGAAGCCCGCCACCGCGCCGCCGCCGCGCCGCCACCGCGCGCGTTCCCCTCCTTGTCTATTTGATTCATTCCATTACCGGCCGCGTGCGAACGTGCACGTGCGTAACTTTTTAAGAAATTACCATGGAAAGTTTTGATTACGAAACGTTTATAAATTGTTATGTGTTGTTGTGTGTTGCAATTTGTTCTTTAATAAATCTAATAATTTATCAAATGTCTTGTAATTCATTCGAAAATAATCACAAAACTTGGTCTCGTCTTTTTGGAGATCTTCGTAAAGTGTATGAAATTCACCATATTGCTCCCGTGCCGACAGCATAAGATGAACCCACAACTTTCTAACTCGACGTTCTTTTTGCCATTATAGTAAGCAAGCACAAACGTCTTTTTTTTCATTATATTAGACATGTTTGCGTCAAGTGCGATCTTGCGGCGTGCACGTTCGTACGCGGCCGGTAATGGAATGAAATGGGAATGAATCAAACAGTAAAACGCGCGTGGTGGCGGCGCGGTGGCGGGCTTGGCGCGACTCGTATCTACAGTGTAATTGTGCAGCGTCGCACTATGAATCAAAATACCAATCTAGCTGGACAAAAAGGGTCAACCGATATCTTTACTATTTATAGTATAATTGGAAGCTTATGAACCAGAGATAGCCATTCAGTAATCTTTTTTAGCAACTACCCCCTGATAATTTAATAATATCTAGTCAGAACTGAACATGTGGGTTTTTTACGATGAAATCATTCACTTTATTGCATTTGATGTGTCAGTGTCTGGAAGTAAATAGGAATAAAATTGTGTTAATATTAGTCATGATTCATGAAGTCGATGGTATGTATTACATATTTCACAATATAGTTATTAGGAATATCTATTATTCACGTACGTTACTTGTAGTTCAATAAATAATATTCAGATTTTTTGTCCTTTTTCTGTATTTGGTAGACATGGAACTACTTGTACCCTCTTGTACCCTCTCTGAATTTTTTATATAATAAAGTCACATATATGTCCTTCAAAAAAAAAGTTCTTTTTAGAAGCACACGATTGCCCAACTTGGATTTTTTTGCAGAAAACGTCGTAGAGGTATCTCGAAGTGAGATTTATGAACAGTGGTTAAAGTACCCAAAAATTAAAAAATGTTCAGGGCTATTTAACTATTTTTCATCAAAGTTTGATTTAAAAGACGCTACAGAGCCATGCTTAAGAGATATAAAACAGAATATAAGCCGAATTTGCTCAAAATTAGACGAAAAATGGTCGAAATGTGGAAAAAATCGAGACGGTTTTGAGACTAGAAAGATTGGTGTTGAATGGCTGAATGGTGAAAACTTTAAATTTACAATTGTACGTGTTTTGCATCCTAGTACATCATCTTTAGAAAGTCAACCTACTCCAAGTCCTGGTCGCCCGAAGATTGACTTTAACCAAGCCTCGTTCAAAACAAAAAGGAGACGCGTTGAAGATTTGTTAAAGTCTCGCGGTACAGATGAATTGGTAGTTGCTGCTCAAATATCTACGAGACTATCGGGAAAACGCGATATAGCAAATATAATAAAAAATGTTACTGAAAGTCCTGAGAAGGCCAACAATGTAAAAAAAAATCTTTCCGAATCTAGTTCCCTACAACGCTGTTTGTCTAATGACGAAGCGTTGGCTTATTACATTGATGCTAAGTGCACAAGTTATACATATAAAAAAAGTAGAAAATGGGCACTTAAAGTAGGTCATAATGTATTTCCGTCGTACAATAAGGTACAAAAGGCAAAGACGAAATGTTATCCTGCTCAAGAATTTATTTTTACTAGCGAAACACGGGCAGAAATAAAGTTGCAGGCGATCCTAGATAAAACTGCTGAACGGTTAATTTTCGCACAGAGTAATGTTCTTGAAAATGTGTCCACCTCAGAATTTAAGTTAGTTTGCAAATGGGGTTGTGATGGCAGCTCCGGATACAGCACATTTAAACAAAAATTTTCCAATCTTAGTGAGACTGACGAGTTTTTATTTATATTTTCTCTTGTGCCTCTTCGGTTGTATGATATTAATAATGTTATCATTTGGCAGAATCCTCGACCTTCGTCGACTATGTATTGCCGACCTATAAAATTTATTTTTGCCAAAGAGAGTACTGAGCTTACAGTAAGTGAATCTAATAAAGTAGTTGAAGAAATAAATCAATTGGTACCAACAGTGTGTGAAATTAACGGTAAAGTGGTTTCTGTGAAGCACGAAATGTTATTAACCATGATCGACGGCAAAGTATGCAATGCCTTAACTGAAACATCCTCATCTTTAAGGTGCTATATTTGTGGATTAACGTCAAAAAATTTAAATGACGTCGAGAACAGAGCGTTTGCAGTTGATCCAGATAAATTAGGTTTCGGTTTGTCAACCCTACATGCTTTACTGAGATGTTTTGAGTGTATGTTACACATAAGCTATCGTCTGGATATTAAAAAATGGCAGGCAAGGGAAGCAGACGATAAGGTATCGGTTCAACAAAGATCATTATTAATTAAACATGCATTTAGAGAAAAGTTAGGGTTAATAATTGATAAGCCAAAACCTGGGTTTGGTAATACTAACGATGGAAATACGGCACGTATTTTTTTTTCTAATCCCGAAGTTAGTGCAGAAATTACTGGGTTAAATATTGACCTACTGAAAAACCTAAGTTTCTTGCTTAGGGCACTATCCTCAGGGTACGATATAAATCTAGAAGCGTTTGAAAAACTGGCTCGTGCAACAAGATCGCTGTATTTACTTCACTATTCCTGGTACTACATGCCTCCTACACTACATAAAATTTTGGTGCATAGTACAGATATAATAAAACATTATCTGATTCCAATCGGGCAACTATCTGAAGAGGCGCAGGAGGCAAGGAATAAAGATTGCCGCCGATTCCGTACACACCATACGCGGAAGTGTTCGAGAACTGCGACGAACAATGATTTGCTCTCCATGTTATTGATTACATCTGACCCTTTAATTAATAGCAAGAGAGAAATCCCCAAAAAAAGAGTGGTTCATTGCCTCTAGAGGTCCTGGAGTTGCTTAAGTCACCCGAAATCGTACCATCTACAACGGAACCTCTCATCAGTGAAATTACAGAAGATGACGATAGTGATGATGATGAAACTGAGTAAGACGATAGCAAATAAATAAAATTATTATTTTATTGTGAAAGATACTCAATTTATAACATGTTTATAATATAGGAAAAAAAATAACAATAAGTGCATTAAGAATTCATAGCTTTCTTTTTTTTTAAATAAACGTCAATTTTTTTTATTCAAAATAAAGGCTTTTTAATTACTAATACCAATTTAACATAACAAAACACTATTTATTTTACTTGACAGTATAAAAAATTAAAATAATGTGGGTAAGTTATTTTATGTCATTAACTTGAAACTTGTTGAACACATGGTAGCAACAAACAGTTTATTTATTGTAAAAATGTCTGATGAAGATAGATCTCTTTCTCCAAGCATTCTTAGACCTGGAAAGAAGAGGATATTGTGTGAATTGAAACTTGAATCATCATCGTCTAAAGCGGATAAAGAAACGCAGGTCCAATACTCAAATATTTTAGATTGTCATGCCTATAAAAGAAATCGTTGGGACACCAGAGATGTGCGAGGGCAAGTAGACAATGTAAAAAATAAAAATTTTGAGTCTGAGAAACCTTTGGACCCCAGGAATGAACAATTTGCGAAGCTGCTGACTTTTGAACTGGATCGGCTTCCTGAAGAAAAACGAACTATGACTTATTCAAAAATATTGGATTTTGTTAGAAAAGTGAGAAACGAGGATAGCTTAGCGAATGTGAGCTTGCCTAGTTGTGATGGATCTGAATAAGTGATTTAAATAGTAAGTTTGTCAATAAAAAGTGACTGGCATCATAATAATGTTATCGTTTTATTTGATTTCCATAATTAAAGAAAATATTATTATTCATAAGTACAGTATTATTCCTTAATACTTTTATAGAACCAACGCAAAGATGTTAAATATCGAACTACACTACAAAACACACAATAATATAACCTAAAAATGAAGTCCAATTTAACTAGATCTTAGCACACGTACCAAATGTTTGATTAACAGGGTCAGCGTAAATTGGTTATTGGTTTTGTCATAATTATATGGTTTCTAATCTTTTATGATTTATAATATGTTCATTTAAAGCGGTTAGTACCTACTACAACCCTTAAATAATATTGTCCAGCTAGATTGGGATTTTGGTTCACAGTGCGTCGGCGCGGCGACGGCATCGTGTGCAGGAACGCTTACTGTATTGCCCCCTTTGTATCAAATCAAACAGCCTGGATTATGTTTGAAATGTTTTCGTGATTTTCATAGGTACTAACCTGGCTAACTGTGAATAAGTGGCTGATTTTTTTTTCTTAATACTATATTTTATTTTTTAAATACTTTGATTACTAATTAGGTTTAAATTTACAGATCATTTTTTCTAATTTTATAGATACTGTATGCTTGTTGATTTATTTACAGATCCTGTTTTCCGGTATAATTTCAAATACTCCACGAAATGACTTAGCTATCTATTTGTGCAAAATTCGATCAGGGGAGCCGAATAATAGATAAGCTTCGGTTTTTAATATATCCGAGCGAACCAATGGAAGAAAAATTCATAAAGTCAGGCAGTGTCTCATTACAGACTTTATTCTATTGCATTTAGGCTTAGACCATTTAACCAGGGACGAAGTGATAGTCCGCAACTGGGTTCACCAAATGTTTTATTTGGTAACGAAGAGTCACCAAAAGCGGTAGTTATACTCGAAGGAACCTACTTATACATAGAAAAACGTTCTAACTTTTTATTTCAAAGCCGCAGTTATAGCCTTCATAAGTATAAAAACTTAATAAAACCATTCATGATCGTGTGCGCGGATGGATATATTTTGGGTGTAATAGGTCCGTACTCTGCACGGACAAACGATGCTGATATAATGAAAATGTTATTGCAAAACCATGATAGACCCATTCAAGACGGACCGTTCCCCTTTTTTTCCATGAAGGAGACTCATTTATTTTGGACCGAGCCTTTCGGGATTCAATTCCTTTAATAGAAACATATGGCTATGTTGCACACATGCCGCCAAACAAACGACCACAAGACGCGCAATTAAGCGCCGAACAAGCTAATAAATCACTACTCATTACAATGGTGCGAAAGAACCTTACGGAGACAGTCCATACACAGAAGATTTCATTGAAATAACTAATCAAAATATACAACGCCTCAATCGATTATCTGAGCATGTGGAGGAAAATAATCTAAACCGACAAACAGTGTCGTTTCACAGTATGACTGGAAATGATGCAACTGTGAAATGTACAGTTGTGAAATCTATAAACATTTGATATGAGTATTCAGATAAAAGCTTCTGAAACCAAACTGCAGGATAACACACCTGTAATAATATTTTACCCTGGTGACGTGGAGGTGGCGATAAAAAAAGACTCATCACTGACATCTCATCCGAAGGGTGTCGTAAGAAGCGACTAACGAAAAACGCATACGATATCACTGCGAAAGAAAGAAGATTCGATATAAATCCGACAACGGTCTGGCCAGTGGATTGTTGAGCTGGTTTTGATTTAATTAATTTTTGACAACCCATTTTCAGGTATGAACATGCTCGCAGAGGGAGCTATTTTGCGAACTAGCCGGGTATACAGGGCAATACCCTGATGAACGGGTAGTGACACTTTCACAGTACAGTACGGCACAGAAACTCATAATAAAGGACATCCCGGACCAAAACATACATATATGAGTAAGGAGTGTCGACAATGACCACACTATCATGGCAGAGCCAGTTTTTTACGTAATATTCTGGGTTCATTTATTTTTCAATGTACTATTATAATATTGTACATTTGTTGTTTCTGAATATCCTACAATGACGTCACAAAACTTACTTGTATTATCTTGTATTATCTCTCCTCCGGCAATCAAAGACCCATAGACGGCGGCGTGCGTTTTGGTCGGTTCGAGTCCGACCTAATCATCTCCACCGGTTTTGGCGGAGGCGGTATTTGTGGGGCTTTTGCGCACAATAAAAAAATGTGTTCATTTTCCGAATGTCTTTGTTCAACATTAGATATGAGTATTCAGATGAAAGCTTATGAAACCATACTGCAGGATAACACCATTAGATTCAACATACCAATAAAGGCGGAGTTTAATCATATTTTTAAATATTTAACCCTGGTGACGTGGAGGTAGCGATAAAAAAGAGTCAACACTCCATCTCATCGGAAGAGTGTCGTAAGAAGCGACTGAAGACGCATACGATATCACTGCGAAAGAAAGAAGATTCGATATAAATCCGACAACCGTCTGGCCAGTGGATTGATGAGTTGGTTTTGATTTAATTAATTTTTATCAACCCATTTCCAGGTATGAACATGCTCGCAGAGGGAGTTATCTATGCGAACTAGCCGGATATACAGGACAATACCCTGATGAACGGGTAGTGGCACTTTCACAGTACAGTACGGCGCAGAAACTCATATTTATTATCCCGGATCAAAAAATACATATTAGAGTAAGGAGTGTCGACAATGTCCACACTATCATGGCAGAGCCAGTTGTTTTACGTAAGTATTCTGGGTTCATTTATTTTTCAATGTACTATCATAATATTGTACATTAGTTGTTTGATCATCCTAAAATGACGTTACAAATGGTTTGCGCATTATTCATGGACCTGAGTAAAGCTTTTGATTACTGTAATCATGAAATATTATTAAATAAGTTATATGCCTATGGAGTCAGGGGAAATGTATTAGATCTCGTGAAATCTTACCTTAATGGTAGAAAACAATCAACAGTAATATCCAGAATCTCCCCATCAACCAAAAGGCTAGTCAATTACTCTTCTGATTTTAAAGAAGTGATTTGTGGAGTGCCACAGGGTAGTGTGTTAGGCCCGCTTTTATTTAACATTTATATAAATGATTTACCACAAGTAACACGTCACAAAACAATTTTATTTGCTGATGATAGCACAATCATCTTTACAGGCAAAGATAGATCTCACATGGCGAATGAAATTAATAATACTTTGAGCAACGTAATTAATTGGCTGACGACGAATAATTTGAAAATCAATCTTGACAAAACTAATTTAATGACATTTCGACAAAAAGTTAACAAATTGACTGATATTGACGTATGCTATTCAGGACATAATATTGAAGAAGTAGCCACTATAAGATTTCTTGGTATTAATATTGACTGTCAGCTAAATTGGAAAGCTCACTTATTAGAATTATGCTCACGGATTAATAAATATTCATACGCACTATATATGCTTAAGAAAACAACTAATCGGTCTACAGTCATAACTGCTTATCATGGACATGTTGCACCCCTTTTGAAATACGGTGTTATATTCTGGGGCAATTCCACAGAGAAGGAGACAGTATTTAAGACACAAAAGAGATGCGTCAGGGCAATATGTAATCTCAAAACGACGGACAGCTGTAAACCGTTCTTTACCGAACTAAAGATCCTGACACTACCTTGTATTTATATATTGGATATTGTGCTTTTTGTGAAAACTAACATTGATAGCTACTGTAAACTTAATAGCAAAAGGCATCATTTAAAAATATGTTTCCCAGCAAATAGAACAGCATTATTGAATAGTAGTGTGTATTGCATGACCCCACGAATATTTAATCATTTGCCTAAATCCATTCTAGAAATTAATAGTATTGAAATATTTAAAAGACAGGTAAAAAAACTACTAATAGAAAAGGCATACTACTCCATACATGATTTTTTGTCTGACAAATTGTAATTTATTATTAATATTATTATTTACTCATAATTAATTTAAATGGTAGTTTATTGTTTGACATGTTCTTATTTATTATTTTGTACTTTGTTGTTGACATGTTTTTTTTTGAATTAATTATGATTTCTGATTACTTTGTGCTTTCCTATGACATACTGTGTAACTCAAATATTAATGCTTGACCTAATTATTATATTGACATATTTTACTGTTATATTGTATTTGCATGCCGCGAGGTTGAACATGGTGATACATTTATAATTACTACCAACATAATTATATTATACCTACCCATGTATCGCAAATTATGAATAAATAAATAAATAAATAAAACTTAACCAATAAGAGGTGTTATTTCGAATGGCCCGCTATTTCGGTACATGTCACTTTTGAAGCTGTCATTTTAGACATTTGACAAGTAGAAACTACGCCATTAATAAAAATGGAACGCTACACGGTCCAACAACGCATTGAAATTATCAAAATTCACTATAAAAATGGTGGAAATTTGGCAGAGACGGTTCGTAAAACTCGAACATTTTTGGGTCGTCATGAAGCACCTTGTCGAACCGCAATACAGAAATTGGTGGAAAAATTCGAGCTGTTGTGACAACTTAGTGATGTGAAGAATTAAACCCATGCACGTCGCTCAAGAACAGCCGAGAAAATTGCTGCTGTAGCCGAAAGTGTTGAAAGAAACACAGGTTTGTCCATTCCTCGTCGTTTTTTGGAATTAGGCATTCCACAAACACACATCGTATTTTGCATAAAGATTTGGGTCTTAATGCTTATAAAGTTTAGTTAACAAAAGAACTCAAGCCGGGGGATCATCAACAACTTCGTGTCTTTGCTGATTGGGTCGTTGAAATGCATGAAAATGATCGGGAATTCCACCGAAAAACCATCTTGAGTGATGAGCCCCATTTCCACCTGGGTGGCCTAATCAACGAGCAAAATTGTCGCATCTGAGGCTCGGAAATCCCAAGAGTTATTGTTGAAAAGCGTCTTTATCCTCAACATGTGACTGTTTGGTGCGGTTTATGGTCCGGCGGAGTCATTGGACCTTACTTTTTCGAAAATGAGGCTGGAACAACAGATATGTGATTTAACACCTTGCGACTTCTTCCTTTTGGATTTTATATGATTTTTTGTTGAAACTAAAAAAAGAAGCCAACTTTTATGAACAACGGCTTTCAGATACATTATTTAAAAAACTACGAGATAAAAGGCATTGCGAGATGTTATATTTGATAAGAAATATGAAAGATATTTACACCAATTGGAAAATAATATATTGGACATACCAAATTTTTTTCGTAAAATTATTTACTTAACCCTAGAAAGATAAATCTACGTCAAAATGACTCCGTGTGTTTCGAAATAATGCTGTCTCTCTCTAATTCGCGCGAATCCGACGCAGTGCTTAACATAACGGACATTTCAGTCGCCGGGCGGAGCTATCGAGTGGCGGTCGCGACACCGAAGTAAGTATTCCCGTTTTCGCAATACAACAGGTGTGGGAGTCAAAATGACCTATGATTATCTTTTACGCGACTTTTAGGATTTTTGTATACTTTTCAATTAGGGTTCTTTTTGGTAACTTTTCTTTGTTTTAGCGATAGTTTTACCTTTATTTTATATTTATAAATACAGAATATCCAGTCGCAATGGAAAATCGGAATTTACAAGACGAAAGCATCCTGGCGACTCTTTTAGAGAGCGATGAAGATCTTTCGTCTGCCGACACTGACAGCGAGCTCATCATCATCTGAGTGAAGACGACGTGCAGAGTGACGTTGAGGAGGCATTTGTCGACGAGGAGAGGGACCAAGAGTCAATAGCATCCAGTCTACCACCTGCAGGAAATGCTGAACAAGTACCACCATATACAGCTTCTCGTCGTCTGATAACCGTGTCTCGGCCTAGCATAAGAGGTAAGAATAAACATTGCTGGTCTACTACAAGGCATCAAGACAAGGACGAATCTCAGCACTGAATATTGTAAGGTCACAAAGGGGTCCGAGGCGAATGTGTCGCAATCTTCATGAAGCTTTGCATTGCTTCAATATTTTCTTTACTGATTAGATAATTGCTGCAATAGTTCAGTGGACAAATGCTGAAATATCTCTAAGACACAAGGAAACCATGATAAGTGCTACATTTCGTGACACCAATGATATTGAAATTCGCTTTGATCGGCATCCTGGTTATGACAGCAGCGAGAAAAGATGTCATGTCATATGTCCACAGATGAGTTATTTGATCGATCTTCGTCAATGATTTATGTTTCCATTATGAGTCGAGATCGGTTTGATTTTTTGATCAGATGTGGTAATTTGTGGTAATTTTTTTTTTTTAGAACCGCAATATAACCTGTGATATTTGGTTCACATCGATTCCTTTGGCTCAATCTTTGCTTCAAGAGCCTTATAAACTGACACTGGTCGGGACCATTCGCTCTAATAAAAGAGAGATACCCGAAGACTTGAAGAACAGTCGCTCCAGACCAGTAGGAACATCAATGTTTTGTTTTGACGGACCCCTGACACTTGTCTCATATAAACCGAAGCCAGCCAAGATGGTTTACCTTTTGTCATCATGTGACGAAGACGCGGCCATAAACGCAGTTACTGGGAAACCAGAAATGATCATGTACTACAACCAAACCAAGGGAGGAGTAGATACAGATGTGCTCTTTTACGTCGTGCAGTAGGAAGACTAACAGATGGCCCATGTGCCTTTTTTATGGGATGCTGAATATTACATTCGTGAATGCATATATAGTATACCGGCACAATGTTGTCACTAAAGGCGAGAAGCCTCTAAACCGCCGCAAATTTATGAAACACTTGAGCATGGCTCTAACTTCACCCTATATGGCTAAGCGCTTGGAAGCACCCACTTTGAAGCTATATTTGAGACGATCAATAGAATGTCACTTTGTCTAGACGTCCATAAAACGCGGCAACTGATAACGCCGCGGTCGGAACCGCGGGCAGCAGCTGGTAATTTAAATATATAGGACTGAATAACAATAAAATTGGTTGATTTTGATAAATATTTTTTACTTATTTAAAACAACTCTTAGCTTATTACGCGCACTTACGATAATATTACAATTAAGGAATATAAAAACTAATTTATCGCTTGTGTTCCATAATGCTGTGCATTATGTTCAACACTTATGCAAATAAATGCCTCCTGTTTACTATAACAACACCTTGATACCTTTTACCTCGGTTGCCAAAAACCTTGGTATTATCTTCGATTGCAACCTGTCATGGACTAGTCATGTCAACGAGGTAAGCAGGAGGGTTTTTAGCACTTTTCACTCACTTAAGCTTCTTCAGAATTTCCTTCCTTTTAAGACCAGAGTCTGTCTTGCTCAATCTCTTCTCCTTCCTCTTCTAGACTATGCCGACGTCACCTTTTTGGATGCAACTGAAGAACTCTGGAACAAGATGGAGCGACTGCAAAATTTGTGTATTCGTTTTATTTTCGGTCTCCGCAAATACGATCACGTTTCCGAGTTCCGAAAGCAACTAAAATGGTTACCAATTCGGCGGCGTCGAGATGTACATATTCTTTCCCTTCTCTTCTCTATTCTTCATAATCCTCATTCTCCTTCGTATCTTCGTGAGCGCTTTGAATTCCTTGTGCCCAGGGGTAAACCCTGTCGTACTTCCTCCTCTCTTCTACTTCGAACTCCTTGTCATAGTTCTTCCTGTTACGACAATTCTTTTACAATTTCTGCAGTGCGTCTTTGGAACTCTCTTCCTCATACCATACGCGATAGTCCATCTTCGCACATTTTTAAAAAACGAACAAGAGACTACTTTCTCTCGCAACAATAGCAGACATAAAGTATGTATGTATGTATGTATGTATGTATGTATGTATGTATGTATGTATATATGTATGTATGTAGGTATGTATTTATATATGTATAAATGCATGTTGTAAGTATGTATATGTTCTATCTATGTATATCTATGCCTTTTACCTGGGGTATACGTCTCGTATACCTTCTACATCAAATTCGATGCTTTATGTACATTAGACTTAACCACTCATATAGCAATTCCTCTGTGCACTCCCAGGTTTGCTGGAAGAAAACTCAACTTTGAGTTAAGCTCGCCTTTGTACATCTCGTCTCACTATCTTGTATAAATATAATATATGTGTACATGAAGAATAAATAAATAAATAAAAAAATAAATATATTAATCTAGGTCTATGTTAGAACTTATGACTAATTACATCATTATGTTGCATGATATTTCCTTACTAGGAAGGTTTCAGGGCACTTCGCCTTGATTTTAAATTTCATCATTAAACGTAATATTTATGAGCATTTTTTAAACTTACGCAAAACTTACACTGTTGTAACATTTTGTACATTGTGTGACAAATCATTCAAAATTTAAAACGTTCCACATTACGCGTAAGTTCAAAAAAATGCTAATAAATCGTATATACAAGTATTTTCTTAACCCTAGATTCATAAACATTGGTCCGTCGTGGTCGTCTATTTTTCTAAATATTATTTATTTGTTTTAGTATGAATGATCAAGAAATAGAGGCATATCTTAATCCATTATTGGATTCTGATACTGAGGATTGTTCCTTCACTGCACAGAGAGATGAAAACTTAAGCGAATTTGAGGATAACGTTGAGATTGAAGAAGAGATCCAAACAGATTCTGACGGTAATGAGACAGATGATGACGATCTACCTATAGGATCACGAAGACAACAACACAGCGGTGTCATTTTATCTTCTGATTCGGAAGCTGAAGTGCCAGGTACGTCAGCAAGCGTAGCTAACGCGCAACGTATAATTATTCCGTCTGCTCGTAATCTTCGAGGGAAAAATGGCCACAAATGGTCATCAACTTCTTTTGAATCTACGCGTACTAGAACCTCGGCTAGGAATATAGTACACGTGATTCAGGGACCAACAAATATTGCAAATAATATTACGGAACCAACGGATTGTTTTTCTATTTTTATGACCGCAGACATTGTTCGTTCTATAGTTCAACACACAAATGAAGAAATTGCGTTGAGAGGTTCAAAATACAAAGTTCAAACTGCAACTATTTCAAATACATGTATAGAAGTTATTAGTTAGAAGTTATAAGAATTAAATGCTCTGTTGGGGCTGCTTTTACTAAGTGCTGCAAGACAATCATCTTACAAGTTTGGAACTTTTTGATGAGACATTTAGTGGAACCCGGTACATATCTGCAATGTCACGTGAAAGGTTTGACTTCTTGCTAAACTGCCTTAGATTTGATAACAAATCTACTAGAGATGAACGAAAGTTAACAGACAAACTATCACCTATCAGAGAACTATGGGAAAATTTCATTCAGGCATGCAAGAACAGTTATAAAGCGGGAACTTATGTAACAATTGATGAGCAACTAACTGCTGGGTTTCAGGGGCCGCTGTCCATTCAGGATGTACATCCCATCGAAACCTAGTAAATATGGCCTAAAAATTGTGATGGTATGTGATGCCAAAACAAATTATGTATATGTTAAATGCTATGCCATATGTTGGGAAAATGGAAACAAATGGCGAATCTCTTGGTTCTTACTATGTGAAGACTTTGTCTGAAACTTTATGGGGCAGCAATCGTAATATAACGTCAGATAATGGGGAGGCCGGCGCAAAGCTTAGCGTAGGTGGCAGCACTAGCGCTTGTGCCATGCCTTATACCGTAGAGGTTATGTTTTTATCGGGAATACAATAAATATATGTGAAAATTGTTCATGAACGTACAAAAAATGTCTTTACTTGAAGAAAAATATGGAGATTTAACTGTCCTACAATTAAAAACCCTGTTACGAGAGCGTGGAGGATCCCTCAAGGGGAAGAAAAAAGATCTCATTGACAGGTAACAATTTTATCAACAATTTGCTTTATCTCAAGTTCATGTGATATTTTCTTACAGATTTTTAAGCATATACGCCCCAAAATCACTACACAGTGTATTGGCGTGCCATAAATAAGCACTCTGATTTGTAAATACGATCCTTGATTGCGGTCACTTTACTACATTTACTTGAGTTTCTTTGTTTTATTTCAGACTAAAATTCTACGACGAAAACAACAATTTTAAATGCAAATCATCAACGGAATCTCACGCCGACTACCACATGCCTGCTGAGTTCGTTACACCAGAATTTAGTTTGTACAAAGATATAAACGCCGATTCTTGTCTTCCAGCCCTGACTATGTTAAATATTGAGAACTACGTGGACAGGTAAGCTTTTAATTTATTTATAATCCGAAGGAATAGTAGTAGCTGCCCATTTTCTTCAAGTTAGCAGACCATCTGGCAAGAAATCAGCTGGGTATGAAAGATAGCTTCTCCTGAAAGGCCTATGCCTAACCCATAGCCCTGACGCAATCGCCGAGCATATGATGATGGTGATAATGTAGCACCTACCAACCTATCGATAAACGCTTCATTCAAATTACATATATAAATAAAATATGTCAATCTTTTCAGATTTTCCATCGGAATGAAGTCAGGAAAAAAGCTGTATGAAAATTTTTTTCTGTTGAGTGTTCGTATGGCTTCAAAAGAAGACAAATATTTTTTCCAAAGTAGATGCAAAGCATCGATGAAGAAAGCTGTCACATACATATCAAATATCCAGATATCACCCACTGGCATCATTGAAGCATGTCAATGTGACTGTGCTGTAGGAGAACCTCCTAATGCTCACTGCAAGCATATCATAGCTTCGCTTCTTGCAGTAGAGCATTTGAGAAGAGAGCATAAGATATTATTACATGCAACATGCACTCAAGAGCTGCAACATTTCCATAAACCAAAAAAACAATATTTTGGTAGCCCGGTAAAAGCTCAAAATTTGCCTGATAGCTATAGTAATCCAATAAACTTTAAGCCTATAAGACAAAAAGTAGATGCAGCAAAGTATAGGGAGAGGGTGCGGAATTTATGCATTGGCTACTTAAGTCGCTCAAATAGTACAATGCCATTCAAGCAGACGATCCGCCCAGCTAATTTATATGCAGTTGTCCATGACCATGACTATGTAGGAAATACAGAAAAAGAAGTCTTAAAATCTTTAAAAATTGTAGATATTGTGGATGACGATATAAAAGAAATTGAACGGTTGACCCGGGAACAACATAAATGTCAGAGGTGGCAGTATGAGCGTCAAAATCGTATCACGGCAAGTAAGTTTTATTCTTGCTGTAACACCATTTCACATGAAGCGAAGGAAAATCTAGTTCAAAGAATATTGAATCCTAGAAGTTTTAAAAGCAAGCAAACACAGCATGGCAAAGATTGTGAGTCTAAAGCGATCCAAATCTATGAGTCTTTTGGGGTTGATATTACAAAATGCGGATTGATTATAATGAAAAACAATCCATTCTTAGGCGCTTCACCTGATGCTCTTATTGGAGACAATACAGTTTTAGAAGTCAAATGCCCATACAATCAGAGGAATTTGGAGATAAACCCTCAGACTATTCCGTTCTTGTATGAAGATAACTATGGCAGATGGTGTCTTGATCCGACCCACGAATATTGGTATCAAATACAGGGCCAGTTAATGGTCACTGGTCGAAAATATGCCAATTTGCTCATATATACTTTTGTAGACTGGAAAGTAATTGATGTACCACGTAGTGATGTTTTCATAAATGAAATGGAAACCAAGTTATCGGCCTTTTACAATAAATATTTCAAGCCTGCATTGCTCGAAAAACATTTGTATAAGAATTATTCTAAGTGTTTTTTTAGCCATTCTAATGTATAATTTAATTTGAAAATAAAAAATGAGGATATAGTGGGAGCACTGAGTGCAATACCTACCTCACTGGGTAACTCAATAGGCTACCTTTGGGTGATAAACCAACACTGTAATAAATAAAAAGTTGTCAGAGCCATTGTCATTGATCCCTTGGAAACCCTGTACCACGTGTGAATGGGACAATGCTACCTAATCAGATAGGTATTTTTGCACCCAGCTGTCACTTTAATAGAATATAATAACTTTACTCAGTATTTAAATATTCACAGAAATATTATTTAAGTTACCCAGTTTTTACCATAATTTTTAGTCATTTAGTGTAATTTAGCTATACAAGTTACTATGTTGTAAATATATAGGTATGTATATCATGTTGTAAATATAAATATATAATGTAATATAGTATACTGTGTTGTAAATTAATAGATCCCAGCTTATCATTATGCTGTGTCTAAGAGCGCAGCACTGGTCTGATTTAAAAAGTAATAATACAAAATGAAACAAGTGATGTTTGTTGTTTTATTTACAATAATGAGAATCTTAATCTTACATATTCTACAAGATTTTTCTCACAAGTTTTGTTTGATAGAACTAGTTCATGAAACATGTTGACTAAAATTCCAACTTTAAGCTGTGTTTGATACAATGCCTTCTCGAAAATTGCATAACATTTGGCAAACAAAGTAGATTTTCGACATTAAAGGAACATAGACATGATTTACAGGTGTTTGTAACATTTTATATGTTTTTGTCAAACCAATGACACGTTCTATATGCACACGTTTTGAAGAAAGTTTCCTGTCTTCAAGTACTTTTATACCAGGCAGTTGACTTTTTCCTTTCAAAAATGTTGGTATATTTAAAGCCACACCTTTCGCTTCAAACAAATCCTGCACGTTAAGTCCTCGGTCTGCCATTATGCTATCTCCTCTCTCACTTTTATTTAGAAGTGTGCTTCGTTCAATCATCTGCCTATCACTCGTACTGCCTCCATATGCATCTGAACAGTGCGATAACAGTCCACCCGGTGTTGCTCCAACTTCAAATTTCACAGTAGAGCGATTTTTATATGAACTCCAGACTACTTGTTGTGCTGCAGGATTTGAAGGTTTTTGTATCGGAATCTCTGTGCAGTCTACAATAACCCTAGTTGAAGGGTATAACTTAGCAAAACCTTGTGGCATATAAAAATCCACAAGTTCTCTACTAGGCCAAGTATCGAGCATCTCCCACATCTGGTGCATAAAGTTAATCCAAGTTATGAATATGTTTGACACAGAAAATTGGCTTATGTCAAAGAATCTGGCAAGTTCATAGTCCTCTTTATTTCTTCTTAATTTCATTAGTGTGAGAAGCAGCTGATCTTCAGCACTTACATGCAATACTTGCTTCCAACGATAGGTTAGGGAGTAAGCCTCGGGAGAAAGTGTGCTGAATATGAACATGAATTTTTCGAAACTTTCTAGTCCAGTATAAAATTGGATGCCTTTATTATCACCTCTAAATGATTCAATTGTATAAAGAGTATAATTTTTTTGCGTGCTTACAGATTGGTATTGTGGTGAATTGTTGACAATACAGTTCTCTTCTGTCACTTCATTTTCTTCTGTAAAAACTTCAATTTCATGACTGACTTCATTCAAACATTCGTCGTCCTGCTTCTCCTCCTTTGATTTTATTTGTGGTGCCAGTTTTTTGATGTTACGAGATTCAGCCCGTTTTTTTCGACTTTCTGTCGCAGGGTTTATGCAGGAATTCTTCCATGAAAATACGGATGGAACCGATCCTTTTTTTAAAGTCTTTCTAATATTTGTAATACCTGAAACAATAATGTAGTGAGTAGATATAAGACCACTGAAACTTCAACAAATATTAATTTACAAACAGCGCTGATGTACCTATAGGCGTACAGGAAAAACATATAGGTACGTATTTAAATTATCACAAAAATTACCTGAATAATGGCTTTCTACGTGATAGTCTTCAGGTTTGAAATGTCCAGAACAAAGTCTGGAATGTTTGGAAGCTTTAAAATTTTTCCGTTTTAGAGCTGTTTCCCACTGTTTTCTTCGTTTAGAATCTTTTGGAAATAAATGAGCCCCTATATTATTACATCCGAATGCACTGCACAATACCATTTTGTAATGATTTTTGATTGTTGTAGTAGATAAAGATAACCTCAACAACGCTAAACAAATATGAGACAAATACACGGTTGTCAATGGTACATGCAGTGGTGGCGCCCCTAGTGGTAAAACTTGGCAGCCGTCCTCCCCATTGGTTCACGTCTGTCCCTTTGGCTCACCAGTTATTAGAGGAACCTTATAAACTGACATTGGTAGGAACGCTACAACAAACAACAACAACAAACGTGAAATACCACCTGAACTACTTCAGATAAATGAAAGACCAATAGGTTCGTCTATGTTCTGCTATGATAAAAAAGAACCCTTGTTTCTTATAAGCCCAAGAAAAACAAGAATGTTCTATTGCTGTCAACCACTCACATAAGTGGTACACTCGGAGCCTCTGGTAAACCAGAAATAATCGAGTTCTACAACTCGACCAAAAGTGCCGTGGATACCTTCGATCAAATGTGTGGAAGTATGTCTTGCAGCAGAAAGACGCAAAGATGGCCATTGTGCTACTTCTATGGCATGTTGAATATGATGATTATAAATTTATATAAAAAACCAATTAGCAGACGGTCTTTTGTGAAAGACGTTTCAGTAAAAATGACAGAACCCTGGTTACGCAAGCGTCAAGAAATACCTACTTTGAAGCGTTGCCTAAAACGGAAAATAGAAGAAGTTTTGGGCGAAACTGGTATCAATGATACGCAAGGTTCAAGTGGTACCCAAAAGAAAAATTGTGGCTTCTGCGATTACAAAAAAAATCGAAAAACGAGGTTTCAATGTAAGCATTGTAAAAAGTTCATGTGTATGGACCACCGCGGCTTAATGTGTGTGGAATGTACGGAATAAATTTGATTTTTATTTTATTGTTTATGTTTAAGATGCTTAATTAAATAAATAAAAGAATGTAAGAATTTGATTTATTCATGAATTAATAGATTCCGAAAAAAACTCCAACTTTGACTTGGGGTCTTTGAGAGACCAATGTTTATGAATTATGTTACTTCAGCATATGTTTATGAATCTAGGGTTAAACGGGAGGTAAAAGACTGGAGACATTTTTGTCTGATTTTTTAATATGTTATTGAAGTATTTATTTAAAAGTTATATTCAATCAGTCAGACAAATTAGAGTGACCAAAAATCCCCTAAGACAAAAATTATTCAACCAGAAGTATGAGAGCGAGAGCACTATGCATGCGCTTCAGAGTGATTGAGACGTCCATAATAACTCTGTTTCTCTTCTTAACGAGATACGACGTGACTTTTGACCAATATTTCTCTCCTTCCATCAAAAACTACGAAAGAGATCTTCGCCAAGAGTCTACTCTACTGGATTTTAACATTACTGGTCCTGATCAAGTTAGACCATCAGATTTTTTAAAAGAATTGAAAAATATCCATTTTATATAGGTCCTCGTTGATTTTTTCATTCAATACTGGACATTTGATGAAATGGTCCCATTTAGTGAGAATATCATTCATCATTTCAGCCTGATTAAGTAATGTCTGATTGCTCTGGGATCTTGGACTATCTGGTGTCTATTATCATAATCTTATCTCCTTTACTAGCTATGTCTCGGACTATATTTGTCTTACATTCCATAAGTCATCATAGGTTCAACATTTAGGGTTTTTAGATGCATGTCATGTTCGGCTTTAGTCATGTTCTACCTTTGGTCATGAAATTGTCAAATTTGCATTTTGTCATATTCAGATTTAGTCATATTCCGATTTAGTCATGTTCTGATTTTGTCATGTTCTGATTTAGTCATGTTCTGCTTATGTCATGTTCTGCTTATGTCATGTTCTGCTTATGTCATATTACGATTAGGTCATGTTTGTCTTGTTCTGGCGGGGTCGGTGCCGCTGCTGCTATTAAGCTACTTTGTACAGTATATTAATCAAAACACAACCAATAATCTTATGATTTATGTAATTTAATAGTTATCCAACCAATGTTAGTTATCCAATCAACATTCACTTGAATATAATCTAAGCCTAACGTGACATTCATGTAACATCCCGATCTGTATTAACAGTAAGTGTTACCTAAAAGTAAAATTTTAACTTAAAAATATCAATCGCAGTAAACTTAACAGAAAAATAATTCCTAGCACGCTGAGTTTAGTCTAATAACTTTTTTTTAAAATAAAAAGTCAGTTTCGTAAATTTCACCAAGGCTTCAGCAGCCGTTATTTTGTGGCGATTCAATTTGCGAAGGGTAGCCTTAATTTTTGCATCGAATCTTTTTTTATGTAAATTACGCCGAGTTTTAAAGATATGATATTTACTTTGGTGAATTTTGATGTCATAATGGGTAGCTTCCTTTTTCAGCAATGTTGTAAATTTGCATATATTTGGTTTTGATCCAAATCTGGTCTTTATTCGCCGATGCCATCCTTCTAACGCACTCGTCGTTCGGTGGTCGTCATTAGCGACACTTAGGCAACCGACCCCAATAATTTTGAACCATTGCTTCTCGAAGTAGTCTTGAAATTTGTTAAAGTTTGCAATATCTCTGGCTTTCGATACTATATATAACCACCCCTCTGTTAAGCAATGACTAGGGAGCAACGGTAGCGACATACATAAATTTATAATTTTTCGGCCTTCATGACTTTCTTCAATAGACAAATTTTTCATTTTTTTTGAGATTGCCTTTTTGTAATGGAATAAGCAACCAGTTACTCTTGCCTCGGGATAACATTTTCGTATAGCATTAATTGCTGCCAGTTCATAATCTAATTTCATGTAGACTACATTCATGGTTAGTTTTTCTTTTAGTATTTCAAATAACTTTGTGTAAATATGTTCTGTTTTACCCGGCAATAAACAAAAAATAACTGGTATCATGGTAAATGCCGGAGAAGTACCGACTACAGTATGTATCGTATACAATTGTTGAAAGGGTCGAGGGGTAATATAAAATGTCCCATCCGCAAAGAAAATGGTTTGTTTTGTTACTAATTTTCTTGCCGATTGCGAAGAAAATATCAATATCTTCTCTCCATCTAAAATTTCTTCACATAATAAAAAATCACGGGCCAAAATCGGGGGAATAATGACATCGGCGGTCTTATGAAACGTCGTCTTGGGCACATTCAGTTCCTTATTTCTTACTTTATATAATGAATCTTTGACAGATTTAAAATCGGGAATGTCAACAATATCTACGTCTTTGTCTTTTGACATTTTTTCAACAATATTATCAAAAATAGTTGGTATTGGATGATATACTTCTTTAACCATTTCTTTACAGAGATCGAGATGTTCTCTCACTCTGTTTTTTGAGACATCACGCTCACAAATATGCGGTATATTTACCTTTGTCACTACTTTTCTGTCCTTGTCTAAGGTCACTGATCCGTTACAAATACTTCTCTTTGAGCAACGCCAGTATGATGAACCACTTTTATTATTTAAACTCAATGTATACTTGTAGCCATCACGTAACAAAATCTTTTTCCCTTTTCCGCTTTCAATGAATGTCAAACAGCCACTTGTACTCGTTGGTTCTACCATTATAAAACTAATTGATAATACACCTTCTTCTTCTTCTCTTATTTTGTGGACTCTTGGGATAGTTTCCACAAGTTCGCAAATAACCGTCAAGTTTACTATAATTATTTTATAAAATTATAAAAATGGCGAGACGTTTCAATCATTAATAATACATACGACAACAGGAAATTATAACTAGAAGTATATATGACACATGACAATAATAAATGACATGTAATTAGAAAAAGAATTTTAAAGTCTGCCACAGTGAAACTTATGCATTGTTATTAAAAAAGTTTAAATACTTGAAACTTTTAAAAATCAGTCAATAAAATATTGACCAACGGTTCATGGACCAATCGACTGTTGGTAAACCGTTACAGAATCACTAGCATATGATAAGTATGACTAATCATGAACATGACTAAAGGATAATATGACCAAATTAGAACATGACTAAAATATAATATGACCTACACAAACTGCAATTATGGCTATACAAGAACATGACTAATCCAGAACTTGACCAAAGCAGAATATGACCAAGGGTAGATCATGACTAAAGCCGAACATGACATGCATCTAAAAACCCAACATTTACACTGATTACACTAAATCCACTCTTTCTTTGCAGTACAAGATTTTGGGCCCTACTACTGCCTCATAAAAGTAATACTATTTTTACTTCCATAGTAAGATTCGAACTGTCAGCGTCCATCAGGGTAAACAGAATAATATAGTCCATTTGTTTAGGTATTTAAAAAACGTAAACAATTTGGTATATCTTTTTAACATGTTTTGTATCAAAACTCAGTATAAAAATACTTTGCTGCTTAGAAACGCATTCTAAAGAGTAAAATCTTGTATCGAAGGTAGTCAGTTAGCTAGTCCAGTTTATTTGTTTAATATGTGTTTTTATAAAAAGTTGTACCTAAACAAATGGAGTAAGTATATAGTGTTTTATAGTTACAATGGATCAAAAAGTATCTCTCTCTCTGTAATAGATACATTTAGCTATTGATTCAATTTGTTAGAATTTTCAAAAGTATTACCTTACCAGATACATAAATATTAATGGACGACGAAGGCCCAAATCCGAATCACACTATAAAAGTAATGTAAGATTGAAATATTGTCACTTTTAAAAGATGGTGGTAAGGCCCATGGTGTATGAAGTACTTCATTATCTGGTATCTGGTTATTTATACATATTTATGTTCTTCTGAATAGCGACCATTCTTGCCTTGCTTCTGAAAAAAAAATTACAATTAGAAATGTTTTTTTTATTCAATGGTTGTGCTTTTTATACCACTTCGATGGCAAGGAAGTCGGTATCGAACAACTAGTTAGCCATCTAGTTAGCTTAGTTTATTTGGTTAACATGTGTTTTAATAAAAAGTTGCCACAACATTGTTTCCCTCTTTTTAAGTACCTAAACAAATGGAGTATAGGTAAGCACAACAAACAACTGGTTTGACTGCAGTACTTAAAACACCTATACCTATAGGTTGATGGCAATCGCTTCACTGGACAAAAGTGGACCCTCGAATCGGAACTACTTACAACAGAATTGTTTTAATACCAAAAGTTTTAAAAAATTTTTTACACTAACCTCCTTTGTCGACTGTACATGTGTCATCGGAGAGTCATCATAAGGTCAACATTTACAATGATTACACTGAATACACTCTTCCTCTGCAGTACCAGTATCTGGTCTATGAAGTACTTCATTATCTGGTATTAATCTGGTAAATATTATTCGAGTGATTCTGTAACAACTTCCACCATGACTCCACTCATTCCAAACATGTTGCTTTGCCTCTTTCAATAGGGTATTACACCATTTTTTGAAAACGGTTTTAAATTAATCCTGAGATCGTAATAAACCAGTAGAATTTTTATTTCAATTTTATAAAACCGAAAAATGCCTTAAAAACTATTTTTTATTTATGATTTTGAATTTTCGCGCGGAAACGCTAGCCGCCATGCTGTTTCGGCTCGTGACGTCACTTCGTTAGTAAACAATACGACTGCAAAAGACCAATAACAAGATTTGTGAAAATAATGAGTTCTAATGTTTATCATTGGTGTCTTGTGCCTGAATGCAGTAACACAAGTGTAAAAACGCCACAAAAATTGTGGATTCAAGTGCCCAGTGATATTAAAATGAGAAACACTTGGTTGAAACTGGCAAGAAGAGACCCAAAATCATTGTCCACAAAGACTAGACTGTATTTTTGTGAAGACCACTTTGATGTAAGTATGCGTTATAAATGGTAACTTAACTATTGAATAAATATTAAAACTTCATGTTAATATTACAAAACAAATGTCATATTTTGTAATGTATTTATAGGTTACATTATGTACCTATGATATGTAGTGAGTTGTAAACTTCATAAATATTATATTCCATATTTTAGCTGGAAAATGATATGGAAAATTATACAAAGTATAAGATAATGGGGTCTGTTAAACGAATTCGGATGAAACCAAACTGCGTGCCATCCAGATTTGATTGCCAAGCAAACAGAAAACACAAGTCCTCTTCAAGCGAGGCTCGGCATGCCTTCATTAAAAGACAAAGAATGTCTACAATTAAGGAGATTGAAGAGACCATACAAAATGAGAATTATGTTATATCATTACCATCTTGTAGTCAAGGTAATTTATTCTATTTGTAGTTTATGCAGTTGTAATAAATTATCAATAGTATCACTAGGACAGATACTAATATTAACCATATTTTACTATTATTTCCAGACTTTTTGACACATGAAATTAAGAATTGTCATGATAAAGCAGTCCAAGCAGTACAAGCCCATGAACATAAAGCAATTCAAGTCTGTCGGATAACACACTACAGAAGTAGATATGTGCAGACTAGTATAAAAAAAGAAGACAGCATGACGTCACCTTTCAAGACAGCTGTGTGTACTGCAACATCACCCTTTAAAGTATCTCAAGGAAGAATGAGCAAACTATGTGTATCTCCTTTATCAGCCACCAAAAGAAAACTGAATTTTTTTGAAGATAAATATGAGAGTGATGAGTCATACGCACCATCAATAGCAGGTTCGACGGTAACGTCTAGACAATCAAAAACTACTTCTGATGCTAGCTTTCAAGAGGAATTCGAAAAAGTTGAAAAAGTACACCTACTGAGTACTTTGTCTAAGATAAAAAGTAAGCCCCGATTATATATTGGTCTACCAAAGGAACTCTATTTTCTGATAGATTTGATTGAAAAACACACTAACATTTCTGAGAGAAATATTTTATTATGCTTGATGCGAATAAAATTAAATAGAACATTTGCACAACTCGCTGATGATTTTGATATATCGGTGACTCGAGCTTGCAATGTATTTTTCGACACGATGCCAGCAATTGTGAAAGTACTTTCACCCTTTATTAAACAGTTTTCAACTAATACAATCAAGAAAAACCTACCTATTGCTTTTAGGCATAAATATAATAAAGTGACATGTATAATAGACTGCTTGGAAATTGAAATTCAAAAACCAAAAAAAGCCATGCACCAAGCATTAACCTGGTCAGACTACAAAAAAACTAATACTATAAAATATTTAATATCATGTACACCTGATGGTCTTGTGAATTTTGTGTCTACTGGATATGCAGGAAGGATAAGTGATGTAAACTTAGTTGAACACAGCAAATTTTTAGATAGTTTGCCATCTAACGCTTGCATTTTAGCTGACAGAGGGTTTAAGCACCTTGAACATTTTTTATCTCAAAAAGGATTTACTTTGCTGAGGCCTCCGAGTGTTTCTGCTGGTTCTAAATTAACAAAAGCTGAAGCGCGACAGACAAAACAAATAGCCAGTCTTAGAATTCATGTCGAGAGGGTCATTCGAAGATTAAGAGAGTTTGGCATGTTAAAGATGCATTCAGTGATAAATTCAAATTTAATTTGTATGTTAGATTTGTGTATTACAACAGCTTGTGCCTTGATTAATTTACAAGATGCCCTTATTAAATAACTGGTAACATGCCTCGCCCTAGTACAGCTATCTACACATCATAGTGAAAATTGTATCAAAATTAATCAAGGATTAAACGAATACTTGCACAGGCAACTTTGTTTTTATACTATGTATCATTATATTATAATAAAAAAATGTAACCAATAATAAGTATACTTTTATTTTTTCCATGGTGCACTGTATAAAGATGATGTTGGTCAACACATGACTGAGTTGATTTGAAGAATGGGTCAACGTGGCCACCATAATAGAAGTGCATGTGCAAAATATGTGAATACATAGGCACTATGTATAGGGTCTACTGCACTGCTATATTGGTATCAATTGAGCTTTCAATATTACTTAGAAAGTAAAAATAAAATTAATTCAATAAAACAACAATCATTTTCATTATAAAATAAATGTATTGTACATAGGTTACAACGTAATAAACAATAACATTGACGTATTATATTATAAAAAATTATCAGTTATTCATATAATAAGAAGAAAAGTATATTTTCAAAGTTATTTTTCAAACTTTAACACTTTCGTATAAAATTGGAAAGATGTTATTCTTCCAAAAAGCAACTACACTATTTAATAACTTCATTACATACTCATGTTCATATTCAACAGGAATTATAGTGACCTGATTATTTTCTTTAAAATCACTACTAGCAACACAAAAATAACTTTTGTTTCCTTTAGTACAATACATTTGCATTTGAACTTGTGCAAAATATTTCTTTGAAATTGTACCGTCTTTATTTATATAGTGTTGTGCAGTTTTTTCACTTGATGGACACTTAATTTCAAAAGTAGTCTTGTTATTAATCCCATCTGGAGAGCCAGCAACCATTGGGAATGTCTCAGAAATATATAGACCACATTTTTCTATCTTCATTTGTATTTTCTTTTCCACTGTTATCCTGACTTCATCTTCCAGTTTTTTACCTCTTGATATTGCTGGAGTTTCTGGAATTTTTGCACCAAAAATCATAGCGACCAAAGTACCATCCACAGTTTTGCACCGGCTCACTTCATAGCATTTCGAGGCTGTGATTCTGCCATATCTTAGTTCATGCCACAAGCCACTTTTATGTTGATCTCTAGTTCTATTCTCTAGGAATGATATAGTTTTTTGATTGAAAAGATGAGAGATTTTATTTAAAAAAACGTCACAGTTTTCATCATGGTATTTAATTATTAGATGATGCAGTGATAAAGTTGATTTGCTGTCAAAATCAGGTTCATGCTGCAAAAACTGACATTTGTTGATTTTTCTTTTTTTGCATTCTACAACAAATTCATTTAACAAACTGCTGTCTGGAACCATCTCCTTAGGTTTTCTTTTAGAGATTTCTTTTGCACACAAAATTTTTATTGATGAACCGACCTTAGCCAGATTCGATTTCCTCCAATAGCATTCAACTGAAGTACACGACGGGGCTTCGGTTCGGCGGTGTAACCACATTAAAAATGCAACACTGTGCTTGCAGCCACCTTCTGACGAGGGGCAATCGTGGCACTTAACACTAGTCACAGTCTCTTCCTGTTCATTCACAATAAGTGTCACTGCATAGGGCTTAGAACGCACTTTGTGTTCCGGGCATACCGTACACTTAACAATGCATGTGTTTTGAACTCGCTTGAGCTGCACATAGCCTATTGCGTCGTCCCCGTAAGATTCCCTTCCCGACCTGATGACAAAAATAGGTTAGGTTGGATTATAATAGTAAACACAGGTATTATCGTGTTGTGTATTGTTATTGTATTATATTTACTGTTAGACAAAACTTGATACGATAGTTACTTACATTACTGTTTTAATATTTCTCAATTCGGCAGAACAGAAATCGGGATTGGATGCAAAAAATTTCGCCACCATCAACGTATCTATCATTGGTAGATTTGTACTTTCTGCTTTCACAAAACCGTCTTCCATGATACTATTTTAATAAAATAAAGGATAAAGGTCCATAAACGTGATAATACCCCGTAAAATTTCAAAATAACACAGCATAGAGGAAATAAATCACTTCGTAACACAGAGCACCACAAGAATCTTAGATTGTTTACTATCGGAGTGACGTCACGTCGAAATCCAATGTGGCGGATGGCGTTTTAGACATTTAAAAAACAGATTAAAAAAGACGATTTATAAAATTGAATTATAAAATTCACGTTGCATTTTAATAAATAAATACTGACGTTTCTCGTTTACTTTTTTCATAATCTATCATAAACATTCATTTTTATATTTTTTCTTACATGGTGTATAATACCCTATTATTTTGGGTCGGCTCTCCTCGTTACTTTATGAATGATTCTGCAATAACTTCCTCCAGGATTCGTTCTGAACATGTTTCTTTGCCTATTTTCATTATTTTTGGTCAGCTCTATTCGTAACCCGGCGCCAGGATGCTCTACCTGTATTTCAATTGTCTGTATATCAATATAGAGTCTTCATGTCACGGGGTCTCATGTGGCGAGCAGTCGACCTTGGCCGGCGCTTCTGCTCAAGCTAATGGTAAGATCCTCTCCTCTTTTCGTGTCTCCACCATTTTAGGCGACTTTCCAGAAGCTTATACGTAATAGAAACGACTTCAAAACTTTTTCTGAAGTACTCGTTCTGTACTCTGTCGAGTTTAGTTACTCAGCCAGAATCTGAATAAAAACAATATAAAAATAAGTTATTTCTTTTTATTAATGGCTCTATGCTTTTTATACAACTTTGGTAAACGAAATTTTAAAACAAACTAGTAAATCGATTTAGAATGCGAAAAGTGAATGTTCCGATGAGACTCGAACCCGCGATCTTGCAATCACAGTGCATTGATCAGCCTGGAGCATTCAAAATTCTAATACCCATTAAACCACTCAAATTTGCACAATTTCTACATAAGAATAACATTATCGACATCAAAGAAGGTGGTATCGCCAAAATGGGCCGCAACAAAATTAACGCTTGTAACGCGTGGAGTGTGGCACCGGCTGTCTACCAGCGCGTTAACAGGTGAACAGGTTCCGGGAGCGAATATATACACTACAATCACGGATTGCCGACGAGTCATAGCAACTTCACCCGGTGTACGGCACGATTTGATGGTGCCAACCGAGACGCCGAAGTCCTAGAAACTTTTATTGATAGCGTACTCGTTTACAAAGAGTGCGCGTACGTAAGCGACGAACTCGCACTACGATGTCTACCGTTGCTGCTGACCGGAGAGGCCGCCGTGTGGTGGCAAGGCGTGAGAAATACAACACCATCCTGGAGCGAAGCACTACGGCGGCTGCGTTTCATGTACGGAGCGCCCTACCCCGCACACCGGATCTTTCGCGAGAGAATAAAGCGAGCAGTGATGACTCATTTATATCGGGAGTACGCGCGGAGTTCTCGAGGATATCGTACGATCTACCTGAAGTGAAGCAACTAGACATTATTTATGGACATTTAAATCGTAAGATACGAAAACGAGTGTCGCGCGACAGTGTTGATTGTGTAGATAGTTTACTTTCCCGAGCAAGGTACGTAGAGGAGTCGCTGGGCGAGGTGAGTCAACAGTGAGGCGTGTATGTTTTTTTTCTTAGGATTTTGGGGTTTACGAATGATGAAGCCGTACAATCAGTCTTGAAAATAACTATTTAGAATGCAATAAAAATCCAAAAGTGAACGGCTCAGTTGATCTTCGAGGACGTCGATTAAATAGTAAGCATGCACCTAACAGAAAATGTTTACTAATAGGGTTTAATTTTTCTACTATATACAAAAAAATTAAGCAGTTTTGTCAAGATAATAATGTACTAACTTGTGGTTAGACTCATTTTCATACTATGGTAAAGAAATTGAACCTACCAACTGCCGAATTATCTCAAGATATTTGCACTAAATGTAAAAATCATAAAATAGCTCATGAAAAACTACCTCTTCCTAGCAATTGTGAAGAATGTATCAACATAGGACAGCACTTGGAAAATAAACGTAATTCACGTAGAGATCTGAAAATAGCAGAAGAAAAAAGTGATAATTCGGGCGGAAAAGAAGCTGTATTCACGGTCGATATGCAAAAAGTTATATGCATGCCTCTTCTGACAACTAAGGAGTACTACTTTTCAAGAAAACTCGTTCTCTTTAATGAGTCATTTGTGCCGCCAGGTAAAAATAAAAATGCTGCCCATGTGGGCATGGGACGTTTACTTCATACGAAAATACTGCCGGGGTCTACAACATTTGAACTTCTTTTTGGACAACTGTAACGCTCAAAACAAAAATAAAACTCCTCGACACTTAATATGGTAAGTTTTTAAAGTGCCATCACTCACGACTCAGACGTAACGCACTGGTAGACAGCCGGTGCCACATTCGACGCATTACACGTTATGTTGAAGTCTGCTGATTTGTATACATTTTTTTACACTTAACACTAACCTCTTTTGCCGACTGTACATGTGTCATCGGAAGTCATCTCAGGGTCAACATTTACATTGATTACACTGAATACACTCTTCCTCTGCAGTACAAGGTCTGGTCTGTAAAGTACTTCATCATCTGGTATTGATATGATCCTGAGAAGGCCTTCGCTGGCCCTGGGTCAGCCGGGCGTGAGGGATGTACCTGAGGCTACCTCAGCCTCGGCAACTGATGGACCAAACAGCCGTGCGGTTTTGTTCGATGCAAGTTCGACATAAATACCCTCACTGATATCGGCGGGGGTGTCTGAAGGGATTTCCGCATGGGGAAAAATGGAATTAATCTGGTGAAGATTATCCATATTTTTCTGAACAGTCAAAATTTCTCCCACCGCTCTGGAAAAAAAGTTATAATAAGGATTGTTTTTATTTATTGAGTGGCAGAAAATCACACGGTCCACACCTACATTTGTTATAATTTCAGTTTAAAATGCCTTCTTACAATACAATTCTTCTATACAATGTCCGCAATGTCATCAGTCACTTTGACTACGGCATATTCTTATATAATATAGAAAAAGCTATAGATATATAATAGACATAGACTATACACGAGCTCCAAAAGATCCATATTATTATAACTGGGGCATAGTAATGCTCTCCCTTAAACGCACTCTAGGTTGAATGCTTAGAACCCCTTCTACACCTCCAGAGACAAATTCGTATACTCAGCAACTCAGGTTAGCTGTCATGCTCCCTTTCCTATACTCCGGGTACTCTCCTTCCTATTGACTACTTCAAAACATTGGGAGCATAAGTCTCCTTTGCTCTTCAGCTCCCTTGCTAAACTAAACTCCCTCGATATTTCTACCTTCCAGTTTTCCACTAATCCACTCTTTAGTAGCGATTACCAATCTTTAACTTTTAAGCCTAGAGTCAATCCGGATCTCAGTGTTTCGAATCAAACTTTGTTTAACATCCTAAATAGTCATTCAATTAAATTGGTCGTGACCCTGACCGTGGTCTATGCCGTCAAACGGGGTGAATTGGAATCGAGAGATGAATAGGGAAAAAATCGGGCTTAAAATAATCGCGGTATAAAAAATTATAATAATGTAATCATAGGCTAGTAATTACACAGTTTTAATTGTGTGCCAGTGACACGGGTTCTTATTGTTTTTTTTCGTGGGTCGTTAGTTAGTCGTTAACAAATTGCCTAGTTTCAATGGTTTTGAACGTCACTGTACCACTGTAGGTAACTAAATAAAATAAAATCTGTCAAAAGTGTGACTTCATTCATTGCCCGCGGTTTTTGATTACGGACACAGTGCCCACTCATTATAAAAAAAATGTATAACAGAAGATCAAGGTAAGTATTTCATGATATTATATAATATAATTACTGACAAATAACTGTAGTACATATGCCAAAGGGCCACAACGCAAAAAAAAACTGAAACTCTTTTTATTTTGAAAATGATGTCCAAATTATCAAAACTTTTTAATTCGAAAAAGACAACCGAGATTCTAGCGCCAAAAATGGACCAATCAGACAACCGCCTATTTCGCATTCCGCGACTTTGGTAACTAACTTCAGGACGAAACGGCCATCTTGACAGTTGAACCCTCGTAGTCGGCGTGAGTGCCCGTATTTTTCAAGACAAAGGGCCACATTGCGAGGTTAGTCTGAGTTTTAATTAAATTTTATAGACTAAAGTGCCATATTTTGGATTATGGCTGTGTGGAATATAAATATCAAGTGAGTATAACATTATTTTGTATGCCAAAGAGCCATATTATGAAATGTCTCCGTTTACAATCATGCAAGAATACGCTTTCACTGAATTCAAAAGAGGACGGAGTTCGTTATATTAAATTTATAAATATTTTTAAGCCTTGCCAGACTCCGATCCACTAGTGCAGGGAGTCGATCGCGCTCGACCACTCCCATACCAGACCTTCGTCGTGCGGGGAATAACCAGCACACAGCGCCTCGACGGGCCCTCTTGCTTGAACTTGTGGCCGACAGTGAGGCGAGAGACCCTGAGGTGTCGGTCTCACCTCCACCGTAAGTCAATTTATAAACTGTTATTAAAATTTCTAATAGGTATAAGTTTACGAATCGTATTTAGTTAAGTTTTCTTTTGTTTTTTTTTTGTAGGAAGATCCGAGCAATGGGGGTCGACTGCCCACCAGGAGGTTCAAGTATAGCAGAACCAGAACATCATGCAACATACCCTGGTGGCAGTCTATATAGTGCGACCGAACCGCTTCGGTAAGTGGTTTACGTAAATATTTCTAGCTGTCGAAGTCCTACCGGAAGCAGTTTCATGAAAGTGTTCAATCTACATTTTGTTATAGTGAACCCAACGTGATGGAGAGTGTCGAGGCCATGGACATCCCTGACTGGGAGATCGAGGAGCTGCTGGAGAGGCACCCGAGGCATGTGAGGAGTTGGCTGCCGGAATTACGATGTCCCTCTCAATAGCCAGTGGCAGGGGCTAGCACTTCTACTGCCGTCACTCCCGAACCGTGTCTAAGTGACGGCAGTGACTAGGACGATGAATTCGACCATACCGTCCAAGCCTCTGCCACTGGGGCTGGGGTACATCTTAGATGACGAGGAGCTGGAGGCTCCTGTTAGGAACATTCTAACAAATATTTCTAGAGGTGTAGATGAAGAAGCCGATCGACTTTTGACAGCCACCTTGACAGTTCCCTCGTAGTCGGCGTGAGTGCACGTATTTTTCAAGACAAAGGGCCACATTGCGAGGTTAGTCTGAGTTTTGATTTAATTTTATAGACTAAAGTGCCATATTTTGGATTATGACTGTGTGGAATATAAATATCAAGTGAGTACAACATTATTTTGTATGCCAAAGAGCCATGTTATGAAATGTGTCCGCTGTGTAGATGAGTTTAATATTTATTTATTAAGATGCAAGTGGAGTACTTGGAGCGTCAGTTTTGTATATAAGAAAAAAGTAAATACAATATATTCCTTTACGCAAATTGGACATGTTTCTTTTGTTGCTGTATTGAAGTGAGTATCTAATGGCTGCCTTGTATAATTTTTGGTGCCCGAAGAAAGATCAGTGTTAAGATAGCACTGTTTATGGCAACGCAGAAGATAAAGCTTTATTTCAAGAAAAGTACGATAGGCACCTCAAAGAAAAAGATTTGTCAAGATCTGAAAAAGAAATGGACAAGAATAATGTTGCCGATAACTTTATAGTCACTGTGTACGACCTACAAGCTGTGATGCCATGTCCGAGAGGAGAAACGAACTTTTACCATGTGTCCAAATTGAACCTGTACAACTTCACAATAACTGAGCTTGGTACCAAAAACGCTACCTATTTTGTATAGCACGAAGGCGAAGGAGGACGCGAACGAAATAGGTACATGTGTACTTATGTACTTGAAAAGCTTGCACGACAAAGCGAACGGAGACTTTGATGTTGTTTTTTATAGTGACAACTGCTGGGGTCAGCAAAAAAATAAATTTATATTGGCCATGTACCAACATGCTTTAAATGAGTTACCAAAACTTAAAACGAGGGGGACATTATACATTCAATGATTCAGAGGAACATCTCCAGAGCAATAAAATCTTCGACAGTCTATGTACCTGATCTACATCACTCTAATAAGAACAGCAAAGAAGACAGGATTGCCTTAAACTTTTAAGGAACTTACACATGAGTTTTTTCAACTTAAAATCTTTGAGTATTGGGAACTACACTAACAATGACGAAGGAGAAAAGGTGAAATGGGCAGATTTTAAGGTTATTAAGGCTGATAAAGAACACCAGAACAAGTTTTTCTATAAGATTTCCTACGAAGAAACTGAGTTCGCCGAAGTCACCACCCTGACATCCCTGACTGGGAGATCGAGGAGCTGCTGGAGAGGCACCCGAGGCATGTGAGGAGTTGGCTGCCGGAATTACGATGTCTCTCTCAACCGCCAGTGGCAGGGGCTAGCACTTCTACTGCCGGCACTCCCGAACCGTGTCTAAGTGACGGCAGTGACTTAATGCCGTCCAAGCCTCTGCCACTGGGGCTGGGAGGGACATCCTAGATGACGAGGAGCTGGAGGCTCCTGTTAGGAACATTCTAACAAATATTGCTAGAGGTGTAGATGAAGAAGCCGATCGACTTTTGGGTATGTCACCAAATTTCGCATGGCGGGAAGACTGAGTCGTTCAGGGGTATTCCTGAACAATTTTCAGAACCTACTCGTGGACCACTCAAAGACTACGATTCACCTTATGATGCCTTTGTCGACATCTGGAATGATGGCATCATAAGTCATATCGTCTGCGAAATAAATCGATATGCCTAATAGACGATTGAGAAATTGCAAGCGAAGGGAACTATCACTATCATCTCGTCTGCCTTATTCAAGGGTCGCCTTTCTTGGGCCCAGACGATAAGGTCTAAGGTTGCGAGATAAAGTCGTATGAGCTCTGCGAAGCGCAGACTGGCTATATGGCTCGATTACAAATCTACACAGGGAAATCCGATGATGTCTTAAGCGATAGAGAAATCAGTGCTAATGTAGGGCTTAAAAGTACCTGCGAATACAATCCTTTAGCTTTTACCGTCGAGGTCGGCTTTAGGACCCTTCGTACAAATTGCCGTTATGTGCCTAGTGAAATCGCGAAAGTACCCGCAAATGTGCCGAAGGGGACAATTATAGCTCGCAATTCTGCAGATCTTTCAATCGTGTCGTGGAAGGACTCCAAGGAAGAAGGAACTGCCGTGGAAGGAAGAAGGATCACCACTCGTCGTGGTGAATATAATATCCACCTTTCACAACAACCTCTCCATGTACTTGTTAGAGCGTTAAAGAGAGGAGTGAATTTGTACAGGAAAGTTTATAAACGGTTGATGTATGTAAGTATTTGAATAGTATGATTATGTACAAATGCTCCCGGGAACGGCGCGATCAACTATCAATGACGCATCGTGAGTTCCGCTCTGCGCTTACTGAACCAATACATGAGAAACATCACAAATCTCAAATATTGTTTCAGGAGGTGTCAAGAGGGACAACACATGAGGCTGAGGCAGGATGTGTGTCATGCACCAGTGCTTAATCCCGGGGCAAAGAATAGAAGGCGATGTCATGTTTGTTATGCAAGGAACGTCAATAAACAATCACATCTCAGCAGCGACATTTGCCTTGTCTTCGTATGCTATGAGAACTGTTGAAGGACATGGCATACGGAACAGGTCCTGGGTCACCCAGAAGCAAGTGGGCGAAATATACAAGCGAGTGATGAATGCACGACAGTGCAAGTTTTTTGATTTCAATTCCGATTCTGGCAGTGAAGCAGAATCAGTTGATGCTAAAAAGAGAACAGATATGATCATTTCAAATTTTTTTGCGGAGGGAAGTCAAGAACAAGAACTTTTACAAAGTTATCCTGTTATAGGCAAAGTGTTTATTAAGTACAATACACCAATGCCGTCTTCTGGCTCGGTAGAAAGAATGTTCTCTTTTGCGACTATGCTAAACAAGCCTAAATCACACAAATTATCTGACGAATTGTTTGAAAAAAGAGTAGTTATGAAATGTAATTTGAACAAAAACTAAATAAGAAATGTAAAGATCGGAGGTATGTTGATTGAAAATATTCTTCAAAATTAGAATTCTGTGTATTTGAACGGAAGAAATTGTTTTTTGTTCTTTGAATTATTAATAAAAATATTTTCAAGATCTGTATATTTATGGGGAACACATGAGGCTGAGACAGGATGTGTGTCATTCACCAGTGTTTAATCCCGGGGCAAAGAATAGAAGGCGATGTCATGTTTGTTATGCAAGGAACGTCAATAAACAATCACATCTCAGCTGCAACATTTGCCTTGTCTTCGTATGCTATGAGAACTGTTGGAGGACATGGCATACGGAACAGGTCCTGGGTCACCCAGAAGCACGTGGGCGAAAAATATGAGCGAGTGATGAATGCACGACAGTGCAAGTTATTTTCACTCATATTATGAACGAAACATATTAATACATAACTCAGAAAGGGTTTAGTACCAGTACGAGTAGTTTTGTCACTTCCATTGAAATTCGCCAATTTCTAGGTATAATTATATTTATGTCGGTATACCACTATCCTAACGTGATCATATTGGTCAAAGTATGGTTTTACACATATAATGCAGACAATGACGTTGAACCGCTTCGAAAAGATAAGGTCGGTAATGCATTTCAACAATAATGAAAATCACAAGCCAATTGGACATCCTCAGCATGATCGCCTGCACAAGATTAGGCCTATTATAGAACATTTCAACACCAAATTCATAAATGTGTGCTTCAAAAATCGGCCATTTTATGAAGCAATATCTGCCCAATAAACCCCACAAGTGGGGTTTCAAGCTTTTTGTGCTGTGCTCTTTTTCTGGCTATGCGTATAATTTTGAGATATACTCTGGTAAGCAAGATAATTGCATGTCACCCGATGAACCAGATCTAGGGGCTGTAGGAAATACGGTCATACGGTTGTGTCGTCCAATTCCTCGAAGAATCAATCACATACTCTACTTCGACAATTTTTACACGTCAATTCCGTTGCTTTACTACTTAGAAAGTCAGGGTATTTATGCATTAGGTACGATTCAAAGAAACCGCCTTGGCAAAAATTGTAAACTACCGACACAAAAGGAATTTATGAAGGATTCTATACCTCGGGGTACGTATGAAGAACAAGTGGCCGATTACGAAGGTGTAGACATATCAGTCACTTGTTGGAAGGACAACAAGATGGTGACTTCAGCGTCTACCTACGTCGGTGCTGAGCCCGCAGGCACAGTAAACAGATACGACAAAAAAGACAAAAAGGAAATCACCATACCATGCCCCAAAATCATAAAGGACTACAATGCCCACATGGGAGGAGTAGACCTCATGGAAAATTTCTTAGGAAGGTACAGGATCAGAATAAAAAGTCGAAAATGGTACCTTCGACTTTTTTATCATATGATGACATGGCGGTTATAAATTCTTGGGTGTTGTATAAGAAAGCTCATGAAAATAAAGGGACAAAAAAAATTATGAACCTTGGAGAATTTAGGTCAGACTTAACAGACACATTGTGTAACTATAAAAAGTCTGTCGAAAATAAAAGAGGAAGATCATCCAGTAGTAGTTTAGAAAGAGAATTTGATGCAAAAAAGCACTCGTTAACTCATGGTATGAATATCGTATAGCATCACAATCAAACAGACTTAAACCTATGGACTTTTTAGATTTTAAGCTGACTGCTGTGTCAGATTTTTTGCTCGGTGGAACCACTAGAAAGAGGCAACGTGATCCTACAGATGATTTTGCTGAGATGCCTGGAACATCTCATTATACAGCAGCTACCATGCCAACAATGGACAAAAGACTCGATGGATACAATCACTGGCCAATAACACTGGTCAACACTGATTTTGCCAATTTGATAGCTAATTTTGTTTTATCAATCTACCCTCATCATTAAATCACAGTTTTTATTTGTCTGTTAGCCTCATATTTGTTGTGATACGGTAATACTCATAACTAGTACTACGGCGGTAAATTAACAGAAACGCTCACAAGTAAATCGTCATAAAAGTATTTGTAGTTGAATTTGAATATTTTTTGTGATTTATTAATCCTGTGAACATGTCGAGGAAGTGTAAAAATAACCCTAACTCTTTTTGTTATATCTGCGGAGAACTTACATTCAAAAAACAACGACGAAATTTTACGAATCTTGTGCTGGAGTGTTATCACCAATGTTTTGGTTTTTCTGTCGCCCATCAAGACAAATTTTGGGCCCCTCATGTCTGTTGCATAACGTGTGTGAAAAATTTAACCGACTGGAAGAAAGGTGCACGAGCTATGCCTTTTGCTGTACCCATGATATGGACTGAACAGCGAGATCACGTTTCGGATTGCTATTTTTGTCTCACTGACTTAAAAGGTATAAATTACAAGAAAAAAAACACAGTTATCTACCCTAACGTATCTTCTGCTATAAGACCAGTCTCTCATTGTAAAAAAATGCCAGAACTAATACCAGTTGCAACAACGTCTGTTGATAACGACCATTCACAACCGTCTACTTCAAGTCAGTGTGTTGACGAGGATGATGACTTTGAGTTTGAAGGAATTGAAAAGGAGCCACATTTGATAACTCAAGGAGACCTAAATGATTTGGTTAGGGATTTAAATTTGTCAAAAAAGCAGTCGGAACTATTAGGATCTCGTCTAAAAGAATGGAATTTGCTACATCATAATACAAAAGTTAGCTATTTTCGAAACCGTGATGAACACTTCAGAACGTATTTTTCTCAGGATGGAGATTTGGTGTTTTGCAATAACATAAATGAGATCATGAAAATGTTGGACATAGATTTTGAAATCTCTCAGTGGCGTTTATTTATTGATTCTTCGAAGGCAAGTCTAAAAGCAGTTTTATTGCATAATGGAAATATGCTTCCGTCTGTTCCTGTGGCCCATGCTTCAAATATGAAAGAAACCTATGAAAATATGAAAGTTTTACTTGAAAAAATAAATTACAGTACATATTCCTTCAAAATCTGCGGTGATCTTAAAGTTGTTGCATTATTACTTGGACTTCAGCTGGGTTATACAAAATTTTGCTGCTTTTTATGTGAATGGGATAGCCGAGACAGAACTAATCACTATATAAAAAAAACATGGCCTATGCGTGCATCGTTAGTTCCTGGCCAAAAAAATGTAAAGTATTTACCCCTTGTAGAGCCAAATAATGTGCTTTTACCACCATTGCATATCAAATTAGGATTAATAAAAAATTTTGTGAAGGGAATGGATCGCAGTGGGAGTGGATTTTTGTACCTAAAAGAAAAATTCCCTAAAATAAGTGATGCAAAAATAAAAGAGGGTATTTTTGTTGGCCCTCAAATCAGGGAGTTAATAAAAGATTCAACATTTGAAAAAAAATTAAGCGGTTTAGAAAAATGTGCATGGAACGCATTTAAAAATGTTGTTGCAAATTTTTTGGGCAACCACAAGAGTGACAGCTACAGAGAGTTGGTTAGCGAGCTCTTATTGTCATATCAAGCATTGGGTTGCAACATGTCACTCAAGATCCATTTTTTAGACTCGCACCTGGATTTTTTTCCTGACAATTTAGGGGCTGTCAGTGACGAGCACGGCGAGAGGTTCCACCAGGACATTTCTAGTATGGAAAAGCGGTACCAGGGAAAATGGAGCCCAAATATGTTAGCGGATTACTGCTGGACAATTAAAAGGGACCAACCAGAAGCTAAACATTCAAGAAAATCTTAAATTATAATTTAAGATTTAATAATTATTAAGTAATTTATATAAAAAAAAAAGTTTGATTTACGAGATCTGTATTTTTTCTTAATATTTTTAATTACTCAATAGAATAAAATCCTTGGCTAGCAAATTTTTTTTAACTGTTTATTTTTTCTTACAATCACCAACTAAAGTAAAAAATATCAAAAAAGTCCGTGTGGCACGAAAAAGTTTGAATTTTGTTGACCAGTGTAATTGATACAATAAAAGCGCCAAGATGCTGTAGACTAAAAGGCTGCAGCAGTAGGTCTAAAGTTAGATGCACAAAGTGCAACGTTTATCTTTGTTTATCTAAAGACAACCACTGTTTTTATACATTTCACAATAATAAATAAGAATTATATGTAATGAAAACAAAAAAAAAACCATGTGATAAAAGTTAAGTCCAAAAAGAAGATTATAAAGACTGAAAATGGTTCCTAATTAGTAATAAACGTTAGTGTTGATGATTGTGTGTAAAAAAACCACTGTTATCTATGTTAAATAATTAAGACTGTTAATTTTTTGAAAATTATATGATTTTCTAGTTAATTAAAGTTACATTTTCTATAATAAATGGTCTTATTTCTCAACCCTCACAATGCACTTGATTTGGACCCGAACCCTCACTTTAGTGAGTATCGTGAAAAACTACTTTTCAGTTTTCCTAGATTTTTTTCATTAGCATATTATTCTTCAGCTACCTCAAATTAGCTAGAATCACTTACTTGCATTTTGAAATAACTTTCTATTTGGCGTCAGGTCTGAAAGGGATATGAAGATCTTGCAGCGGACGCAATTATTATTCCCTTAGAAGGAAGTGTCAGTCCGTCCATCCTTTCTCAGAATCATAATGTTGAAACTGTAGAAGTCATAACTCCAGGTAAATATTATCTTAAAGAATGTTCACCGGTAACAAAAATTCAAAATCTAGATGAAGGAAATCTTGCTCAAGGCCAACCAGTGGCAAGGGAACTCGACGCTAATGCTGATGTGAATTCATATCATGTTGAGCCCCAGCCTGGTCCATCGTCGTCAACTATCAATAGGGAGCCTGGAACTGTAGAAGTCATAACTCCAAGTAAATATCTTAACGAATGTTCACCTATCCCGAAAATTCCTGTTCCATTATACAAAAGAGGCAAGCAAGGTGCTGCCGTTTTAAATTCAGAAGAACATATTAACTCTAAGAAAGCTAAGTTGAAAGGTAAAGCTACGAAGCAAACACCAGACAAAACCTAGAAAAAACAACCAAAAATCAGTTCCTAAAAAGAAAAGATGGAGGTTTAGCTCTGAAAGTGAACAAGAGTTCGATGAATCAGATTCTGACCAGACTGAATCTGATAAAGAAAATACTCAATGCAAAGAATGTTTCGATGACTATGCAAGTACCAAGTCCACGGCGGACTGGATTCAGTGCCTGATGTGTAAACTCTGGTTACACGAAGATTGCACTCTATATGGCGATTACTGTAATAGATGTGGACACAAGAAGAAGCTTGTAGCTCTAAAAGCTAACCTGGCCAAAGTGAATTCAAAGAATAAGTAACCTGGCCAAAGTAAACAGTATCTCTATATTTGTTGATTATTTGAAAATTTTGATTACTGTTATTTTTTTTTTAAGAAGGAAGCTTTGTTTTTTCCCAAAGAAGTCTTAAGGGACGGATTTGTTTTAAGTTTTATTAATCCTAAATTTAGTTCTGTAAAGTTTTAAATAATTTTTAATAGACGTTGTTAAGTTGCTAAGTTTACCCAAAGAATGATTGAAAGACTGAGCCATTTGTTCCTATAAAAGTGCCATTTACTTCAGTTTTACGGTATATTTGGATAAGAAAACCTTATAATATATTTGATTGCAACTAAGAAAGCAAATAAACATTTTATTTAATTTTTTACAATTTTTTTTTATTTATTACGCAGGCATCTATCCCATTGTAGGGCATCTATACTCATGTCGAAATTTTGCCAGGGGCAACTACCCCATATAGTAGGCGTCTATCCTCAAACAATAAGTTTTTTTTAGAGCCGAATATCTACAAATCTACGGTATGCATTGAATAATGATATGAGTAGATAGTAAGTATAAGGACTATAGTTGTTACAAATAGTTAACTCACTCGAAGAGTGCTTTAAAAAAAAAAGTTATAGTCAGCTCACAGAAAGTGGGGCATCTATCCCACTTTTACCCTAACGTCACAATGAACGGTTTCTTTGTTTTTCATAAATAAGTTCATACAGGGTAATGGACGTGAAATACTCTCGCTCCACAGTGTAATTGAACAAATTAATGTATATTACATTTTGTTAGTTTTGCCTATTTACTAAATCCCATCATAAATTAGGAAAAAAAATTACCGTTCATTTGATATATAAATTGTTTATGTAGTACAAATAGGAGTCTAGAAATAATAGAAATACCGTTTGTTTTTTCTGACAAAAGTTGAATTTGCTATAACCACTATATTCCCCGGGGCAAGCGATATGAAAATTAATACACTAACCTCCTCTGTTGACTGTACATGTGTCATCAGAGAGTCATCATAGCGGTCAACTTTTGGATTGATTACACTAAATTCACTCTTCCTTTGCAGTACACGATCTGGTTTATATAGAACTTCATTATCTGTTAGATAAAAATTATCCACTTTCGTGGGTTCTTCTAAAATAACTTTTATCATTCCTTCCTCTGTACTGTAAAAAGAAATAAGTTGATTATCTTCATGCTTATGAAATATTGCACAAACAAAATCATATCTCCTCGGGTAAGAAGTATTTTTACTTTCTTTGAGGGGTACTGTTCAGCATTCGTTTCTATGACAATATATTGAGGAAGAGTATGCCAAATTACCAATATCTTACTTACTCCAAAACAAAAACATAGGTACTTCACACTTATGGAAATTCCACATACAAAATTATATCTCCTCTGATAAGAAGTCCTTTTATATGCTTTGAGGGGTGTAGTTTGGCATTCCATTCTATGACAATTAGTGACATTTTGCTATTACTATCAGCTACACAGCTATTTCTAGGGCAATACAAACAACACAGTGTAGCAATTTTAACCCTGTGCGAACATGTATTTCATTAAAATATTTTAAGAAAATATTACTTGAAACATCATGGAAAGCCGACCCCAACTGAGTTGGGAAAAAAAAAAAAAAAAAAAAAAAAGGTTCAGGGAATGATGATTACTTGAAACATCAATTGAAATATCCTGTAACAAATATGAAACGGTGCCACCCTTGTGAATTCACTCAGTGTACAAAAAAATATATTCAGATCCTGAGCTACCCCATTTAAAGTGCAAATCGCTAGCAACAGAGGCGCCTCACTGAGCAAGTTGGTGCGCATGCTCGGCACATTGGTAAGAATGGGCGCTCCGGCGCCCAAAGAATCTATCTAGCACGCATAACCCTATTAGATCCTCCAAATATGTGCGCATCATATAATTATGTTTGTAAGATACTATGTAGTAAGAAATCTCTGCGCTAACTCAAGTTACTACACCTATACTCACCTATTTTCACATTTAATTATTGTAGACTGCCAACAAAGTTGCACCATGTTTTCTTCCAAGATGTTCAAGAAGTCCACCAAGAGATATTAGGTCAAGTTCTAATAGTTTTGTAGTAGACTTATGCTTGTCTTGACTTTGCCAGCTTTTGTATTTTCGAACACCGAATTGCACCTCTTTTGAATATTTTGAATTTTACCAAAGAGAACGTACCTAATTAATAATAACGTACTACTAATTGGTTATTTCATTAGTTTAAAACAACAACACATTAATCAGTTTATAGTTAAAGTTAAATAGACACAGACATTTTAATTTATACAAAACACGGCAATTATATCAGGCACTTTTTCTTCTACGCGCCATTTTCATTTTATTTTATTGATTGACAGTGTTGCCAACACCGCTCGGCCTGATATCGCCGTTTTTTCAAACATAAAGTAGCCTAATATAGCCGAATATCAATGGCAGTAGCCTAAAGTGGCTACTTTATATAATAAACGCCAAAATCATCATCAATATGAATTTTATAAATTGAAATATGAATTTATTTATAACGCTTTATGGTAACTATCTGTATTATAAAACATTCTTGCCTGAAAAAATAACATTTTAAAACAAAATTAAAAATATTCACTATAAAACTATCGGGATATTTACCAAAAACGTCGATACAGTGAGTGTTGTGTGTCGCGATCGAGTACAGTGTGAGAACGCGGACAGTGGTAGTTGGCAGTCGTCAGTACACCGTGATCACGGTGCTTGCAACAGCGCCGAAATATCGGTTGCTCCATAAAATCAACAAACATTGTAAAAATCAGGATAGTTTTAACAGTAAATATATAAATGACAATGTCAATCCAAAATCAAAAATAAATAAATCAGTGATAGTAGCCAGCACACATTATTACAATGAGTTAAGTGACTAGATTGCAATATCATGAAAAATTCAACGTAGTCGTTGATTTTTTATTAATTATATGAATCGGAATCGTCACAATAGATGATTCTGATTCATCGCCTGTTTACCGTGTTTACCCATTTTTATTTTTCACAAGCACATAAAATGCGAAAATATATAAATAACTATGAATACCTAACACAATAATCGCAGAGAAGTTGATAATTTAAAAAACAGTTGGCATTTCTCTTGAGTATGTAGTCAGTACAAAATTCAATTGTACCTATATTAGGTACATACGTACACACACATTTACTTTTGCGGGAAATATTGTATTTTATTCGTAAACGTATGCTTATATTCGATTTAAATACTTCATCCTGGACTGGAAGTAGCCTAAAAGGCTACCAGTCACCATTAAAATTTTTTCGTCGCTAATTCTCAATACGAGTAGTCTAAATGGCGAAAAATCGCCTACATTGGCAACACTCGAAATGAAATTTGATTGTTGGTTGTGGCACACCTGTTGAATTTCTTTCTTTTTAAGGGATTTTATGACATGGTACAACTGTTGAGGCAATTCAGACTATTCAGACTAATAAGTTAATTATAATTTGTCAAATATAGGATGATAATTTTGACAGGTGTAAGTAGGGTACCCCATACTGTACAATCGTAAATGAATCTATTCTATATTCGATTATCGTTCCCGCAGAATATGGTATCGATGTTACATAAAAAGTAAAAGAAGTATTTCTTATTATTTTATGTACTTATGGTAATATAATGTTATAATTATTTGTTTACTTAAAGTGACACTTCATTAGAGCGGCGCGGCATTACCTAACTGCACTGTACTGCAAAGATAGATTGATAATTGCTATAGTTACTGCCATTTGAAGTATGTTATTTATGTTTTATACAAGGTGGGCCAATAATTTTTGCACTTTTAAAACATGAATAGAAATAAAACTACAACTGTTATATTGTTGATTATATTTTTAATTTTTTGAAAATTTAATGTAATTTATTTTTTAAAAATCACATCGTCGAGATGTGCACCGTCTCGTCGTTGGCACTCTAGCAATCGACTACGCAAACTTTGGAAAACTCGCTGACACATGCTGCGGGGGATCGCGGCTATCTCGTCGTGGATGTTTCGTTTTAATTGGGATATATTCGTCGGTTTATTAAGGTAGACTCGACTTTTCAGGTATCCCCATAAGAAAAAATCGCATGGTGTAAGATCCGGGCTTCTCGGAGGCCATGGAATATCACCTCTGCGAGAAATCAATTTATTCGGAAACATTTCTTTGACTACCGGTAAAGTCACATTTGACGTGTGGCATGTTGCTCCATCTTGTTGCATCCAGGTCCTGCTGTTGTATCCTTGAAATTCATGCAACTGCGGCGTCAAAAACTCTCGCAACATCTTGACGTATTCCGCTGAATTCACAGTTACATTATTTCCTTGATTATTTTCAAAGAAATACGGACCAATTATGCCCTTTGCTGATATGGCAGGCCATACTGTCGTTTTAGGTGAATGAAGTGGCTTTTGGTGTTTAAGGCAAGGGTTTTCCCTGCTCCGATATCGACAATTGTGCTTATTCACGTGCCCGTTGATGTGAAAGTGGGCCTCGTCCGTAAACAATACATTCTCCAGGCTAGAGAATTGCTCCAGCATTGTGTCAGCCAATAACTTACGTTGAATGTAATCATTTGGTTTCATCTCCTGCACAATTTGAAGCTTATACGGGTGCAGTTTGAGGTCTAGATGCAAAATCCGCCGTAGACTGGTTCTCGGTAATGCCAGAACCGCCGAACGCTTACGCGTAGATAATTCTGGATCGTTCCGAACGGAAATTTCAACCTCTCGAATGTTCTCATCGCTTCTTCTTGAACGTGGCCGGCCTGTTTGTTTAATATTCGTTGTCGATCCCGTTTGCTCGAACTTCACGACCCAAGCTTTGATTAAATTCACACTTGGACACTCGCTTACACGGCATAATCCATATTCAATTCGAAACAGGCGTCGTACAGTAACGTAGGAATCGTTGTTTTTGTAAAATTGTTTAACACAAAAAGCACGCTGTTGTCCCGTGAAGCGCTCCATCGTGACTAAAATTGCATGTAGCGACGCATAGTTTCCCGCCATCCGCGCACCCCTCCCTCCAACGGTATTCGAGAAATTTAGTGTTGCTATTTGCAAAAATTATTGGCCCACCCTGTATTATACCTAGCTAATTATATTACCAAAATTGTAGTAGATAAGTACTTAAACATAAAATTATTTTCGTAAGCTAATAGATTATGTTCGATTTATTCGATTCGTTTGTCTACAGTCAAGTATGCTGTATTCTTGCAAGGCGCTTCTCTACGACAAGTGGGCGGTACTTGTCTTTGAATTACGATAATTCTAGAGGTCTTAATTTGTTTATAAAAATACGTTACTTCATAGACGTAAACTGTCAAAATTATCATCCTAAATTAGACAGAGTATAGCTATTGGCACTAGACAGTATTGATTGATAGTTGATGATGGTAGTAGAAAGAAATGTTTTAAAAAAAATTGCTAGTCGACTTTTCTAACCTTTTACACAATTTATATTTGTCACAATATATTCACTGGGACTTGTTCCCGATTTCTTATACGGAATGAATCATACGCCACATCGATACATGCGACTCTATTATTGTGAGTCCAATATAGGTGGGTACTAACTAGACTTATTTTCATGCGACTGGAGTTTTTAATTTTCATGTACATTTAATTTCGAGCCATTAGCGCCATCGGAAGCCGTCATGTTGCTAACATTTTTGATAGCATCTGATTGGTTGTCGAAAAGTTAAATCGAGGCTGTATTTAGCTTTATGCCAGGCCCAGATGACTGCGTTACTGTCTAGGTGACTCCTTACCAAAGCGTTATACATGGTTTGAACTAATGAGAGAAATGTATTACTATTTTCCGGGATAAAAAGCAACTTATAAATTAGGGTCTGGATACTTACAGGCTCAACAATAGTATACGGAATACGGCGTTAGACTTTCCCTCTATGACGTGGAACCTAATACGTTGGTTGGTGAAATGCGGGTATCAATTCATCTCTAACTACCCAAGAGGGAAATAGGCGCGAGTACATGTATGTACGTATGTATTATATTATTCTAGACTAGAATTTGGTATAAATAAATAATACATTATTAAGCCAAATTTTAGCCAGACGCGTTCAGTCGATGAATGAATAACAAACATCCTAACATCTTCATAGCATTTATAATTATAATCTTACTTGCTTTAATAGGAAGCAGGATGCAGTTGTTTGTCATGGCTGTTTAACCTAGTCTAAGAAATTTGGCCTCACAAAACAGCGGTCATACGAGTATATTGAGTGCAGCATTATTTCGATTCAGAATCGTGATCCAATCATATACAAAAATCGCGTAGGTATACACATTGTATCAATATTATCAAAAGTTTGATATGTTTTTATCGATACGATACGTGCTCATGACTGGGGAGAAATTAAATATCAAAAGTTAGAAATCGATTGAATTTTCTTCCTAAACAAAATCGATTTTTTCTAAAATCGACTGTAGGTCACACATTGATGAAAGTATTTGATACCACACTAAAAAAAAAATAACAAGTCAACACTGACAGTTGACTGACAGAACACTGGCCTGCGCCTGAAGTATTCTTCCAAAATTCAATTGTAAACATGATTTGTGAATTGTATTGTAGCCTGCCAAAGAGATCTGTGATCATTAAAAGGTGATAATATCTTGTAATTTTCATCTAACATATATCAGACATGTCGTCATGGATCTTGGACGTAAATCGCGAGAGAAACGAAGCAAGTGCAACACCGTTCATTCCGTGCTATCATCAAAACACAGCCCAAAAATGCGTGTTGCGAGCATTTTGGGAACATCAAGGGTCAATAATTACTCATGTACATACGTTCTCAAAGTATAGTGAACCCGTCAACCCGGTGGAGGAAATCTACTGAAATTCTATTTCAGCCTATTCTTTTGTTGATGCTACCATTAACTATACTTTGTACACAATTGTTTTTAAGAAAGTTGCCCAAGATGATGGTATTCACTGTGGCTCCATCACCTGGAGAAGAAGAAATTTTCATAGGGTTACATTTGCTAACAATGTTTAGACAACCTATCATTAATTTGAACATTGGTATTTGATTCATTAGGTATACACTATCATCACTGACATCTGAATCCTCCATTTTTCTGATAGGCAAGGCAACAATTGTGTAACATTTCTGAATAGTAAACCTTTGTTTATTTGCACTGGGTTTATCTGCACTTGGCCTCATCCTTCGGCCTTTGTGCTGGAATAGTAAACCTTTATCTGAATTTTAAAATTCTTTGTTTTTACATACACTTGCTAAATGTCTTTACATACAATTATAGCTTTCTTGATCTTTAAATTTATAGTCTGGTTTCATATGACCATTCCGTTCGCAACAGTGACGTATTACACTACTTTCTCTGACTATCTGATTTTCATATTATTTAAGTATAAACCTTCAAGTATTTAAGTGTAAACCTTCCACGTACATTATCATATGTGGGCGTTTCTATATAACCAAAGATCAAAAAGCAAAATATCAACAGTTACAATGACAACACCATTTAATCAACAGACCGTCAACAGTAAGATCAGTACAAAAAATTACCATGTCATTAGTATACAACATAAACAGTTCAAAATGTCAACACTTAACATAAACTTAAAACCTAAAAAAACCTACAAAAAATGATCTACAATGACAATATTTGAATAAATCAAAGTCCAAAAAATTCAACAAATGAATGATTCTGCAATTATGTGCTATTTTTTAAGTACAACATCTAATTCTTCTCCTTGATCCATAACTTTTTCTAGTTGTTTTCATAGCGTTAACTTCTCTTTTTTGGAGGGGTTTTATGGGACGTCCGCTATTATTCTTTCAATTTTATGGGTTATCTCCATTTGCTCCTTCATTAACTCACTGTAATTAAAATTATCAAAAACTGACCAGAGTTGTGGAGAAAACAGAGGCTTAGATTTGTGCATAGTTAGTGATATTTCTCCTGTTTGTTTGGTTTCAAAACTCCCGTTCACATAATAACCATCAAACCACTCCACGAGGTCATTAGCTCTCTCAGGAATCACATCGGATTTAAGTGACAACACAGTTACACTAAATGGACGAGGATTTGTCCTAGCCATTCTCATGACTTGTGTCCATCCTTCTGGTGTAAACAGCCGAATTCTTACATTTCTTACGCATCCCGTACATGTCTGTTCCATCCCAATACATCGCACCTTTAATAAAAAAACGAAATAAGTCCAATTTTACGTTTTGTGGGAAAATGCATTTAAAGTTTTACGTGTTGGCACTCTGCCAACACGTAAAACTTTAAATAAATATTTAAAAAATAATATTTAAAAAAATCGTATTTTAAATATTTGAGGGTTTATGTTAACTTTAAAGACTTTAATAGACAGTTTAATTAATTACCTAGCAGATTATATTAGTAATTTTGTTTAATACAATTGGAAATTATAAAAAAAAACCTTTTTAAAATAAAGTTCGTAGTTAATTCACTTTATTACATAACATTATTTATACTAAAATGTCAGAATTATAATTATTGCAGTTTAATCTTGTTATTTTTCGTGCCTAAATGTAACTTTTAGGTTTAATTTAGCATTAAAGTAAATAAAAAAAAATGATGGAATTATAACAAAATAGTGCGTTTATTTTTTTAATATAGTCCTACTAAGAATCAAAATTATTAGTACAAAACCACCATTACTTTATAGTATTCTTTATTTTATAATCAGACTTCCATATAAAATAATATATTAATTATAAGTGTTATACACTTGAAATGTATGACAAGTTATTAAAGTGATAACTTACTTATCCATTCTTTGGATATAATCAACAAAAAAATAAAATTTAACGCTTATCTTCTAAACAATGGGTTAGAAATCTTTCTATGAATTTTTAATTTCAAAAATTAGACATACTAACAATACTATATTCAGTATTTAGTAATTACATAAGTAAGTACTTAAATTATTTAATTACAATTAAACAACACAAATAACAGATAAATTTGAGTATTAGCTTGAAAGCATTATCATAGAGTAGGTAAGTAACTTTTTCTATTAGTTCGTATACTTTCAATCTTAGTGATACTAGTAGATAATAACAATATTGTATTCAGTCTTTAATAATTAAGTGGAGATCGTAAAATTATCACTGCTGGTTTCTTAAACTAGTAGGTACGACAATTAACAAAATAAATTCTAGATAATGATTATTGAAGTATGGTATTATAAAAGTCTGAGTAATATGCGGGAATCAAAGAACTTTTGAGATAAGTTCTCTTAAATCTTTCTTTTTATTTATACTCAGCTCTTGCTTTTGAGTATAAACTCCTTGAAGTGTTACTTCTGATGTAGGCTTCATTTTCTTCCTTTTATTTCTAAGGTTTACTTCTTTGTAATTTGCATCTTTATATGATGTTTTATAAAAAAATGTGGAAGCATTATCTTTCTCCACTTTTATCATTTTAATTTCGTTCCAATTAACGTTTTCTCCTTGTGTGTTTGTTGTAAAATTATAGCCCCAATCTTCTTGTAACGCTTTTAAATCATAAAAAGAATCAAAATTCATTTCAAGTTTCAAGTTATATATTGATCGGGCGTGTATATAGGGCCAGAATTCAAATTTCTTTTTATTTCTTTCTCAATCAGACTATGAATACTATCGGCTTCATTCTGGGTGTGACCCCGAATTAAAAACTTATGTGTGATGTTCTTTATATTTAGTGTTTGCACGGCGTATAAATATAGGCAGGCTATATATTTATTTTTATTTTGACCACAGCAGTTGTCGGAATAAAATATAACTTCTTTCATACTATCATCTTGATCACTCAAAGTCTTCAGGTATTTCCATACACATGAGCCGATTTCAATAGCGCCGCGTTTTGCGTCACATTCGGTCCAAAAATAGCAATAAACATTTTCGTAGGCAACTTTAGATTCATTTGGTGTCAACTCAGTTACTGTTAAATTATAGCAATTAAGTTTAGATTTATAGTAGAACGAAGAAGTGGTACCACGTGGACATTGCAACACCGCCTCTAAATCATACACAGCCATTTTAACGGTGTTATTAATTTTTGCGCGATCATTTAGCTTTTCTGCCCTGCTTAAATTCTTCTCATCTATGTGTAATTTATATTTGTATTCCAGGGCTGTTTTTTGGTCACCAATAGAATTATTATAAGCAGTACATAGGTCGCATTGATCCTTTTTTGGTTGAAAGAACCCGATGTTAAATTCATTTGTAAATATTGTATAGTATGTTATATAAGTACCCACTTCTTTATTATTTTGTTGCCTCTCTAATTTAAAATCGTTATATAAATCTTTAATTGTTTTATTGCCTTCTATGTACTGTTTTGATGTCGCTGCTCTTAAATAATGGGATTCAATTCTCGGAATTGAATTGATGTGGTCAATAATGGCAGTTCTTAGTTCGGGATTTATTTTTCTATGGTTTCCGTGTTTTCCTCTAGAATCTTCAAATGCAAACCCATTTTCATATACCTTAGTTTGTACTGTGTAAATCATACGATCAGAGATGTCTAAAGTTGACTTAAAAAACGTTTTACACACTCTTATTTTGGTATCGTCCACAACAAAATAAAAAGCTTTGTTGTTATGCCTGGGTTGTTCAGCATTCGTGTATTTATATTTGGGTACAACGTCGATCATACACAAACTAATGTATGATCTCTGTTTTGCAATGTCTCCCAAATCCCAAAACTTGCGAAATATGTTGTACCTATCTTCGGTATTAATTTTTTCAGTACATTTAATTCTACACTTGTTTGTACAAGGTTCTTTAAGACACCGAGCTGGAACGTTTTTCTTAGACCGTGATGTAGAAACATAAGATTTACCTTTGTTACGCAGACGTTTCACTTTATTCTGCTTCCACTTAGACGAGTCTTTCGTGCGTTTACAACCTATCTTTTTGCTATCTCTATTAGATTTTATAGAATCAGATGAAGAGGAGCTCGATTGATCAAAAAAGTAATTCTTTTGTTTATGGGACTGCAGGTTTACGTACGTTGGATCCGTATCACTAATATCCACATCACTTTCATCACTATACAAAGGTGATATTATAATATTATTATTCTGTCTGCAATTTCTAGTAGAACGAAAGCATGATACCTGAAAATAAATGTAAAACTATTATTATAACTAGTTCAACTTTACAAATTTATCCATAAAATACTAATAATTCAGATGTTGCATACATTTGTACTGTCTCTGTTTAAATAAGTTTGTGGAGGAGTATTTTCTATAACTTCATCATCGTCAGTTTCATCAATAACTACATTATTCTTAGACGAACACGGCTGGATTGAACTATCGGAATCAGTATCAGAACTTGACGACGAGCTTGAGGACGAGCTGGTTGAGGAACTGGAAGAGGAACTCGAAGATGTACTTCCTTTAGGCGAAGTTCTATCTTTGGCTTCGGTAACAATATTTTGTGAAGAATTATCCTCGTTATCGCTCAACGTAATGTCACTATCGTAAAATGGTACCAGGCTTTTATTGCAATCCATTTTCATTACTTTGGAATCCTGTAAATATAAAATGTGTTAGATACCTACTCTAAAAATCTGACAAACCGATAACTGGTTATAGCAATTAAGTTAAGCTAGCATATAAAATATCTTTGTACCTCTTCGTTGGTTTTTTGCAGGCATTCAGTAACGACAGAAAGTGATTCACATTCTTTAAAATGCTCGGTGCCATTGTCATCATCATTTGATATCTGAAATAATAAGTAGGTATCTTAGATAACTGGCAATAATAGTTAGGTACTATTAGAGGTGTTGTTTTGTAATATGAGTGACCATGATAGTTTGAATACTGATAATAATAGTATATAGGTAATACAAGTAATAATATTTTGTTAATAAATAATTCAAATCATAATTAAGCCACCATCACAGGATGTTATTATACTATCATAATATTATCTACCTTGTTTGAATGATTAAAGTCTTCGGAGATTCGTCCAGGATTAGAATTGTTTGGTGTTATCAACCCCAAAATTTTACGGGCCCTCGAAGACATTACTGAATCTGTTTCAAAAATATTAGTACTTATTAAAACATAATATATAAAATGCCTAAATAGTTTTAATTACAGAAAGTTATGGGTATGCTGATGACCACCTTTCCACAGCATTTCATACAAACGTACTTATCTACCTAATGTTTGTCTAAATACCTATGCTAAAACTTTTTGTCAACGAGGTAGGTCAAAACGATTTTATAAAATCGATAAATCATTAATTAACTATAAACTGAAATAGCTTTAACCAAAACGAAATACTACACAATGTATTTAATAATAAACAAAAGAATCTCCAATACTGTTCAGTATTCGCATTACTCTATAGTATAATAGTGAAATAATATTTAATACACTCAAGTTCCATGTTAAACTTTTTGTAAATAACTGCTCCAATTTAGAATACTACGTAATTCAAATTTTAAAATTTATAAAAAACTGCACTAAATCGTAAACATTACGTGATGACTTACGAACAAATTTGTAATAAAGTGGAATAAGTCTCAAAGCAATCATTATTTTATTGAATGAAAGTGTTAAAAGTACTTACCTCTTAGTAAAACACAGATTTATTCATTAATAATCCACTTTCACACAGATTGACGAGAGTCTACCCTTGAAGAAGTCCGGCGCATCACTGAATTCAATCATTTTACCCGAACCAACTTGTCGGTACGCGTTTGTAAAAAAGAGACAAACTGTCACCTGTACCCGTCATTTTCGTCCTATTGAAGCGGCTGTTAGAGTGAATAAATGCGGCTCGCAATATTATTTCACTTTATGACAAAATACAAGAAATCATGAATTTTGATATAATTCGTTTTTTTATTAAAGGTGCGACATGGCGGTGCCTATTTCTACATGAATTAGTCAAACTTTTACTAGTTTGAATAGCTGGTTCAGTTAAAGCCATAATTATATTTTGTCAAGAGTTTTGTCAAGAGTCGTAGGGGTCAAGCGTCAGTGCCTAATACTTTGACTTATGAAACAACTTCATCGTCTGACGGCCAGGGGATTTGTGACCTCTTTTCTCGTTATTTTGCTTCTGTATTCGATGTAAATTCAGATTACAGAACCAATTCCGTGAGTCATAACCAATCAGACTATGCATATGGAAGCTTTTTAAGTTCACTGTCTCACGTCTTAATTGATGACAGTGACGTATTAGGTAAAATAAAAGAATTAGATGCAAATAAGGGGCCAGGCCCTGATCTTTTGCCTCCCTCTTTTATCAAGTGTGTTGGAAAGGAGCTATCACTTCCTTTGCGTGTTATTTTTAATAAGTCTTTGGTCAGTGGATACTTCCCCAAATGTTGGAAAACTGCACATATCATTCCCGTATACAAGAGCGGTGATAAATCGGATTGTAAGAATTATCGGCCTATAAGTATTCTTTCATGTTTCGCCAAACTATTTGAGTCGCTAGTTTATAGTCACCTCTACAATCATATGAAACCATTTCTATCGGATAAGCAGCACGGTTTCGTTAGGGGCAAGTCTACAATCACCAACTTATTAGTGTATAAACATTATCTTTGTCAGGCATTTGCTGCCGGTGGTCAAGTCGACTCTGTATATACCGATTTTTCCAAAGCCTTTGATAAAGTCAATCACCTCCTGCTTTGTCGTAAATTGGCATCTTACGGTGTCCATGGAAGCTTATACCGATGGATCTGCTCATATCTTGAGAACAGAACTCAGTTGGTTGCATTGCGGGGCTTTGTTTCATCGGCAACTACAGTAACATCTGGTGTGCCTCAAGGCTCCCATCTAGGTCCACTGCTCTTTGTTGTATTTATAAATGATTTAATTCCACAATTAACTTGTAACTGCCTTTTGTATGCCGATGATTTAAAGATATTTACGTCAATCTCTAACATGAACGATTGCTTGGCCCTTCAGCAGGATATTAATACGATATCAGAGTGGTGTAAAGCCAATTTGATGTACTTGAATGTTGATAAGTGTCTTATAATATCTTTTACTCGAAAATGTAATAAACTTATATGGAACTACAATATTGACGGGGAAATTTTAAAGCGAACACAAACTGTAAAAGATTTAGGTATACTTTTTGACGACAAGCTTTCATTTAGGGATCATTATAGTCATATAATACGCAAGGCCAACGAACTCCAAGGCTTTGTTCTGAGGTCTACAAAAGGTTTCAAAAAACCCAGCAGTACCGTGTACCTTTATTTTGCTCTGGTGAGAAGTACTCTGGAGTATGGTAGCCCCATTTGGTCACCAAATTACAAGGTCCATATTGATGATATTGAACGTATTCAAAGAAAATTCCTTAAAATTCTCAACTACCGTGTAAACCCAGGCCGATCAAATTTAAATTATGAAAGTAGACTCATCAAATACAAGGTGCAGCCACTAGAAAGCCGACGAATATATTTTGACTTAGTTTACCTTTACAAAATTATACACTATATTATTGATTCACCTGAGTTACTTTCTCAAATTAGCTTCAATATTAAATTTAGTGCCCGTAGGGCTAATGATACGAACATATTTGCTCTTTTGATATATAAAAACAATATTTCTTATTATAATCCATTAACAAGAATGGCACGTCAATATAATGGTTTGGCGAAAATCTATAAATCACTTGATGTTTTTGATTGCAACTATAATAGATATATCAAAATTGTAAAAGACATCCTTCATAGTGTGCTGGGTTTGGATGGTTCTGTCTCTGGTGGAGTCATCCAAATCTAAACTTGAGTATTTATAAATCAGTTTATATAGTGCTACTTTCTGTTTCTCTATGTGTGCACATATTATTTACGTTACGATCCAGATCTAAACATTGTATTTAAGATATAATACGTATATGATTGTGATGTGTTTTGTGCATTTAAATAAATAAATAAAAATAAAAAATATCCTTATAAAGAGTATCTAGCCTATTTTTATGCTCAATGTCTTTGCAGCTCATAGAGGAACACTGTAAACGGAGTTCGAGTGGTTTGCCCACTTGTTCGCTTCACAATCCGACGCGATTCGCCAACTTGGTTTCGCCTACAAGAGCATTTTACCAATGTTAGATATTTTGTGAACAGCGCAATTCGTATACAATTGCGTTTAATAGAAAAGTACGTACAATTAAAAACAAAACTGAAAGTATTATTTTATTATTTATCTTATTATCAAACTCTAATACAAGAAAGGCAGGAAGTCTTCAACTATATTTCTTATTCGTTGATCTTTTTCGTCTGCGCATTTTCTACGATTTTTATTTTCCTTATATATCCCGGCTCTATTTAACTCGAAAATACACTGACGGACTCATAAACTGCATCAAAGTTCAGGTTTACTCTAAAAGGATTTTTTATAATAAGTATGCAAACTTTTTAGATTAAATTATATAAATATGGAAAGACTGGCTCTTAATCTTAAAAAAAAATTAAATTTAAAAATAGAACTGCAGTAAAACAAATGAATATAGCCGGGAAAAGAAAATTCACTTGTAGTATCAGATTTGCGTGTTATTTATAGCAAAGTTTTAAATTGATTCTCATTGATTTTTTTTGTTTTGTCAATTGAATTATTGTTACCAGCATAATTGTTGGGTTAGTTTTTTAACACATCGAGAGTTTTTGAACCATAATATGGATACTTCGTCCGAACAAGCGGCACAAATTGTAGCATTGGTGCGGGAGGGCTTGGATCAACGAACGATTGGTAGAAATTTAAATTTAAACCAGTCTACGGTTTCTAGAATATACAGAAGGTTTGTAGAGACAGGTTCTTACAGGAGGAGACGTGGTACAGGCAGAACTCGAGCAACCACAGGTCGTGATGACCGATTTATTGTTATAACTTCCCTGCGAAATCGTTTCCTCACGTCAGTTAACATCAAAACCGAGCTTAATGAAGTGCGTGGAGTAAACGTGTGTGCACGAACAATAAGAAGAAGGTTAAAGGAAGCGGATATCACCCCTTTTAGACCAGCAAATGGTCCAAAGTTGTCTACAGCTCACAGACAAGCTCGCTTAAGATTTGCGCGTCATCACCTGAATTGGACAGAAGAGCAGTGGGCCTCTGTATTGTTCACGGACGAGTGTAGGACATGTTTATATGGTGCAGATGGTCGCAGAAGAGTCTATCGTCGACGTGGGGAGCGATATGCTCAAAGTTGCATTGAGGAGCGTGTTCCTTTTGGAGGCGGTTCATGTATGGTCTGGGGTGGCATATCGATGAACGGGCGAACAGAACTTGTGTTCATAGACATGGTCCGTCAAAACGGTAATAGAGGGGGTTTGACAGCACATTGCTACATAACAGAGATATTAGAAGATCACGTGGTGCCTTACATGGGATTCATAGGCGAAAATTTTACTTTAATGCAGGATAATGCCCGGCCGCATGCAGCTGCACAAGTTCAACATTATTGCGAAGAGGTTGGGATACGTACAATGAATTGGCCAGCACGCAGCCCGGATCTTAATCCCATCGAGCATGTTTGGGACAATTTAAAAAGAGCTGTATATGCGAGAAACCCTTCGCCCACGACAGTGGCAGCACTAAGAACAGCACTTTCAGAAGAATGGGACAATATTCCGCAAGATCTTTTAAAAACCCTTATAAAATCTATGCGGAACCGATTAGAATCCGTAATAAGGGCACGTGGGGGTAATACAACTTATTAAAACACAAATAAACCCTTGCATAAAGTTTGTGTCTATTTTTAAAACCAATTTTTTAATTAAACCAATTTTTCTTAAATTTCTGTTTTTTCTTCAAAAAAAGTCTTAAGGTCCTTTCCAGTACATAAACTTAAACTTAAAGATATGACCCTACGCTGTTTTAAAGTTCACGAACCAATCTAGAGGTTTCAATTTAAATCTGTATAGAAAGTATGCATACTTGGTTAAAATATTTATTTCAAAGTCGTCTATTACTTTGATGCAGTTTATGAGTCCGTCAGTGTACTATTGATAGCCTCACTACAAAGAACATCAATGAACTCGATAAGAGTTGTTCTCTTTCGGTGGCATTTATTATTTACTTTAAAGTGCCATCCTTCCAGACTATTAATTGTGCGATTTCGCTCTCCGTAACAACTTATTACGGTAATGTTTTTCGAAGTTATCCATTGGGTCTCGAAATATTGATTGAAACTTTCAATTCCACTAGGCGAATATTTTTGAATATGATTCCATGCCTCGGGAATAATATTAACAGGAAGATGTGCGACTGCAACACACTTCGAAATATGTTTGGCAATATCTCTCGTTTCACAAATTTTTAAAAGCCGCGCTTTTTTCCAAAGTGCTTGACTGAAATGAAAAAAGCAGCCTGTTATTGTGACTGTCGGAAACACATCACGAATGGCATTGATGACAGCGATTTCAAAGTCGGTTTTGAATATCACTGGTTGAAATTGGGGTATATTGATTTTATTAGTGTAAAGAGTCTTGAATATGTTCGCTGTGTCTTGTTGGAAAGAAGTGCAAAAAATATTGGTAAAATATTTGTCGATGTAGTTGTACTTTTAAAATCTCCATGAATTGAATAGAGCTGCACAAACGGATTCGGCACAGATTTAAATGTTCCATCACTATAAAATGTGCTTATATTTGGTAACTCTGCTTCCCACTCTTTTAACATAAAAACAAATATCCTATCATCATCTTCCGAGTCATCAATTATCAAAAAGTCCTTTGTAAGAAGTTCCGGTAGTTCAACATCTTTTAAACTTTTGAATGTCGTTTTAACTACGTTCAAGACTTTATTCCTTGCTCGACGTAAAGCATCTTTTTTACTATTAAAACTAGGCAGAAATTCTTCAAAACTGTCTTGACTTTTTAAGTACAACGTTTCTTCGTCATAAATTTTCTTCAAACCACCGAAGTCATAAGTTACTCTATTTTTAATTTTGTCAATTGTTTTTTCAACTTCGTTTTCCTCAAACCGGGGAATGCAAATATGTTTTTTCTCGCGATTTATGCTTATTTTATCACATCCTAAAGTTAAACTACCTGTACATGTACGATTTGTACATCGCCATATACTCGAACCGTTTAAATTACGCTTTGACAAAAGGTAACGGTGTCCAGCGCGGAGAAGTACGTCCTTATTTCTCTTACTTTTTACAAATGCAATATCTGGAGACGATTTACTTGACCCAGCAGAATCCATTTTGTAAAAATTAATACAGTGAAATTGACATGATAGTAATGACAAATAATGCAAACAATGGATATGTCAGTATAATACTTTTCCTCTATGACCTACCTACGCAAAGAGTTTCTAATTTTCCTTGTAATTGTACATCATGACAGTCAACAAATTGCGCTGTTCACAAAATATCTAACATTGGTAAAACGCTCTTGTAGGCGAAACCAAGTTGGCGAATCGCGTCGGATTGTGAAACGAACAAGTGGGCAAACCACTCGAACTCCGTATAAACTCACTAGGAAAATCAATTAACCTAAGTTTACTGTTGCATAATTCAGTATAACTATGTATCTGCTCGTTTGTACGCTGACCCCATAACACTTTATTTTTGTAGGTACTATTCTCATTTAAATTACTTTTACACACAATACAATCTAACTCGCACTCAATAACAAGCGGCAGGTGATCTGACCAAAATGAATCGTACATAATATAACAGTTTGTTATTGTTTGTCTGGCAGAGTGACTCACGACGCAGTGGTCGAGCCAGCTTGTGTACCCTGTCACATCACTAATAAAAGTATAATTGTTAGAGTTATTACATAATATGTCAATATCGGCACACATCAAATGATTCTCCGAGCACAAACTAATCAACTCATTACCAAATAACTCACCCGGGTGAGCATTAAAATCCCCTAACACATAAATAGCTTCCACCGAATAATTGTCAACAATTGCACAAACTTCACTAAAACAGTGTGTAAAAATCGGTAGGTTGTCTTTCGAGTCCGTTGGCATATATATATTAAACACAAGAGTGACGCGGCCGTCAATTAATATTTTTATTGCACTAATACGCGAGTTGTCTCATTCCACGACGGACACGTCCGTGAACATTTCTTTGCGCCACAGTATAGCCAAGCCCCCATACGGCCTGCCCCTCACTGGGCCCTCCGAGATGTCCACCGCAGACTTACCGGTGTATGCAAAATCTTGGTCAATAGTGCCAAGAAGCGGGATGTCATGATCCAGTAACCACGTCTCTTGTAAGACTATGATGTCAGCTGACTTACATAACTTCTGTACACAATCGAACGACCTCTTAACTGACCTACAGTTAAAGCTAATAAATGTGGATTTTACCTTATAACGTGCATCCATTATAATTTATTAAATAGGTGATCAAATAAAATAACATTATTTTAAAGATTATTATATTTAAAAAAAGTATTTTAACTTATCTCTATCCCGGGTATCTTCCTATTTGGCTTTTGAAATGTTTACACGAGGACATAGGACATTCCTCCACTTTTTAAGCAACATCATAGTTTATTAAAATATTGTCAAAAAACTGTGCAGGAGGTGTGATATTGTCCTGGAACCGTGCCCAACCAAGATACCATATTATAGGTACTCACAATAAAATACCACACGTGGTAGCATCCACTCTCTTATAACTTCAAAAATCCTGCGTTCTTGTTCTGTTACATTTCTTAGTTTATGGCATCTAATTCGTCGCAGAAGGGAACATCCACACAGAATACACACCGTCTGTGCCCCACTGGTGATTGCGCTGGTCTGTTCTCATCCAAACATGCACATTGAGCTAGAATCTAGCATGATTCGCAAATGATGTCATTTGCATTCACCTTAAACAAGGTTATGTTATAAGCACTGAATATTCCATTAGTCATATAGGCTAGTTCTTCATGAACGTTACACATATCAGTGAAAATACATTGTCATATACAAAAGTTGACATAATTATCCACGGGATTAGATAGACTCGTAGTAATTTCCATTCTATAGCAGCTATCACACAGCTTTTTCAAATGTTAATTATAATAACAATTTTAACTTCTTCTTATTTTATGTGGATTGTTGACTTTTACAATGCTACACATAATTATATACAGATAATTAGTAAGCATCATAGCGCATTTACGAAGAACGGATTGAATACATTCAACGTTTACGAAGCTTGTTGATAAATGAAAATCACATTTTAAAACTTTTGTCGCATTTGGCCATTGCTGATTGGTTGGCAACGTTCAGTCTGCCCAACAAACTCTGTAACTCTTTTAACGAGCACTTGTTTCGACTCAACATTTTTGTTAGAGAGTTTTTTAGGCAGTGCACCTTCTGGGACGGCAATGATATTGTCCCGCCGTGGGTGTCCCAGACTAGCCCCAGGTACTCCAACCTGTGTGTGGGCTCGGTGACGGACTTCTGATAGTTCACGTGCCAACCTAACGACTCCAAGATGGTTAAGGTTCCCGCAACCTGTACTACGAGCTTGGATTTGTCCTGACAAGCTAGGAGATAGTCGTCGAGATATACCAGAAGGCGTATACCCCGCTGTCGGAGCAACTCGGCTACCCAATTCGAAATCCCAGCGAAAGCTCGGGGAGCTGAAGACAGACCGAAAGGTCCCTACCTTGTTAATTGGAGGACCTCTCCCTTGTACACAACCCGTAAAAACCTTCTGTGAGTCTCCGCGATACTCACATTGAAATAGGCCTGATGAAGGTCTATTTTCACCAACCAGTCCTCTACTTGGAGGAAGTCTAAAACATCCATTTGAGAAATCAGATAAAAATGCTTTGTTGACACATAAGTATTGAGAGCCTTGAGATCGAATATCGGTCGCAACCCCCCCCCCCCCCCCTGACTTCTTTACCAAAAACATCTTGGAAAAGAATCCCGGGTTTTAATTAGGTGGAACTTCTAAAATTCCTTGGCTCTTCAGCTCCTCTATCATTTGTGTCATTTTTAGGGAAACTTTGGTTGCTAAACATTTTAAAAAACTTGGGGTTGGGTACTTCAAAGGTGGTTTCTTTCTGAAAGGCAAGCGGTAGCTTGCTATTGAATTTAAAATGTAATTGTTGGCCCCTAACTGGGTCCATTTGTCTGCAGCTGACTTCAGACAACAGAGGGTTTAGGATTGGCTCTTTCCTGATTTTGACGAAAGGGCCGGTTCTTCTTAAAAGAATTTTTAAGTCTTTTGTCCTTTTCAGACCTTTTTACCCTAAAATTATTATTATTATAGTTCTTTCTATTTAGCCCAGCTTTATCTGTCCTATCTATAGCCTTCCTATCCTTAATATAAGTCGGAGTATTTGCCCAGACCTGAGACCCTCCGAGGGATTGGATTATAGGTAGCAAGGCCTCTCTACTAAATAAGTGTTCCGAGCTAGGCGGAACATTTCGTAGTGTATTCCTTAGGTTCTCATTAAAAATCTCTTTTATAATACGGTCTCGCCTAACCTCAATGCACTCCGAGCGCTTCCCACAGATAACCTGCATAGTGGTTTTAGAATTTTTGTGTTCTAAAATTTTATTCGACAACCCTGCCAGCAGTGATTCCGTTGAGGCTAGATAATCTTTTGTTTTATTAAAATGACATAGCTCATCATTCACTAGCAACCCTGAAAAGCCTGGGGTAGCTAGACAGCTTTGAAGGGTTCTTTTATAATCTCCAAGCCTGCGAATCGAATTGCTGTAGTTTATTCAATTCTAACAGCCTATCCCTGTCGCTAGGGGGCAAAATCTTTTTGTCATCTACCTCCGTAGTGATGGGACCCCAATTAAGAGATAAAGACTCGGGCTGAGTAGGTAACGATGTGCTATATATGACACCTGGGACATCAACGTGTCTACCCGAGGATCGTGAACGTGAACAGGCTCGATCCTGTCCCTACGTGACCGCGACAAGCGAGGACGCTTGTTAGGCAACGGGATGCTGTTCCTTCCTCAAACTCCGAGGATGAGGAAGGGTCGCTTCCCGATGAGCTCGGGCTCCTAGCCGAAGACCGTTCTCCATCCGAAGCAACGGCATCGGCTTCTTTGCCTTTGTCCTCCATTATAAAATAACAGTTGTAGGTACTTACAAAATTTACAATGCTGTAACCGTGTTCACACCACTGAATTTAATGTTGTTAATTTAATACACTAAACTATGACACTGTCTAGTACGCTAACAAGCGTTAAAATTCTTGGTTTGAACACTAAAGAACTTGTAATACGATAAAAATGATGAGGCCGTCAAGCTGAGCGCCACCATTGCAGCACTGAACGTGTTTGCAATGGTGACCCTCTTTCATGGGACTTTGCCTTCAGCTTAACATCAGGCGAGGTGAAGTCAAATTGACGTGCCATAGATAAAAAAAAAAAAAAAAAAAAACAAAAATATTAATGTTTCTCGTAAGAATCACAAGAATGCAATGAGTTTCCGACGCGGACATGGCGCGAACACTCATGTAAGCGCCCTCTGGTGAACAAAAAAGGAAGGTATTTTCGGTTTGTCTATGATTTATCGATGGTTTTCTTGTATTTTACAGATTCATAAGAATGACTTCTTCTATTACCTTGCTGTGTTTTCGAAGGCATATAATAGACAATTTTTTTGAGGTAGGTTTGATGTCTGTATTCTCGGGCCCAAAATGGGGTATCTCCTTTGTAGCAAAAAAAAAAACAATTGTATTTCATTTAATGTAATTTAAGAATGAAATGTATTATATTTCTTAAAAGACAAATAAATCGAAAAAAGAATAAAGAAGTAGTTTAAAATATTACACGCTTCCAGAAATGTGAGAAGAAGATTACATTCACAGATTATATCCGTGGCTGGTGTGAATAAGTTGACAAGTCTATAATGACAATTTTACAGGGTGGCCATTTGAAAGTTTGGCCGTTTCTGGTAAATCGGTAAATTTGTTAAATTTAAGAGTATGTATTGTTTTAAATATTATTTTAGGTCAATTTTAAAACTATGACAGTAAATTAGACAAAATCCTTACAGTTGTGACAATATTAGACTTGTCAAGTTGTTCACTGATGAGTTATCAAGTTAATCACTGAATTATCAACTTGTTCTCAGCTACTATAAAAGTGTTCACAGTAGTTATCAACTTAAGCACCATCAAAAAGTATTGTTTTCTTGGGCAAGCAATGTTTTTATATTACATGATACGTAACTGACAAAAAAAGGGAGGTACTTACTATTTGTACATCATTATATAAATTAAAAAAAGGTAACTAGATGAAAATTAAAATCAATTGATATGATTCTATCAGTTTCATATCGTAAAAGGAGTAATCACTGTAGAATAATCAAGTGCTTTATTAAACAGAAATAAAAGGAATACAATTGAATTCCATAACTTAGATATCTTCATCTTCATTTGGGTTGTCCTCGTCCAAATCTGGATCAGTGTTAGCTATAGATGTCGAGGGGTCATTGCCTGTTTTAAGTTGCAAATATAAGTCTTTAAAAGGCTTGTCGATTAAATTAAGGACATCCAACAAGTCCTTTTTTTTCAATACTTATTGGTAAAGTCACCTGGGATATTTGACTCAGTCTGAATATTTGAATGGTTGGCTTTCCTCTTTTTTTTAAATTAATTGTTTTAAAATCACTTTCCCGATCCAGGTTGTCTTTATAATGTACTGTACCTATGCGGTTTTTATCATACTGAAGCCATTTAATTGGTTGCCAGAGAAATTTCTCCCCTGAGTCGTCTAGCTTTTTGATTGCAAAAGGTCCCTTCTTAGATTTTAATTCGCCAAAATTCAAAAAATCTTTCAATGTCATCAAAACTACCTTGAATGTTTTCTGAATTTTGCAAGTTCTTACTAGCTGCGCCCAATCATATAAGCGATTGATTTTCATGTTAGTAAAGATATATATTGGGGGAGGAAGGAGGGCCCACCGCTCACCCGCGGTTCAACACTCCAACAGTATATATTGGAATGTCAAACCACCCTCTTCAAAGTAAGAAAACAAAAATCTTACCAGAGAGGAGATGTTGTCCCATGCAGTATTCCGCTAATGCGTAGGACTTGAACTTCGACACGTGTAACGCCTCTACACGAGGCATCTTCAGGAGCACTTTCAAGCAAACGCTTTCATGCCGCTCACCCGCGGTTCAACACTCCAACAATATATATTGGAATGTCAAACCACCCTCTTCAAAGTAAGAAAACAAAAATCTTACAAAATGCTTTCATTTGCTTGAAAGTGCTCCTGAAGATGCCTCGTGTAGAGGCGAAACAAGTGTCAAAGTTCGACGTTCTTTCGGACCGGCGGCGCGTAAACTATAAAATAAATTGTAATTTTAAACTTGAAACCGAAGTAATTTGGGACCGCAGATTACGAATCTGCAATAATTTTCCTAATTTTCCGCCGCCATCTTGAAAAATTCATATACCAACAATTGTATCAAGCTGGGCCGTCCATTTCCTACGTACAATAGGCTTGTCACCTAAATTTCAATAATTAGTTAATAATATACCTTGATGCTTATTTAATACAAAAGCACTATTATTTCGGAAAAAAATACTCATCTACAAGGAATATTTTGCATTTTAAAAAATATTTGACATATAGCCCTCAAAAACGCTTACGACTGTCATGGCGCCTTGAGTGACGTCACTCCGTGCAAAACACAGCTGTTTTAGTACGTAAAGTTACGCTGTTTAGTAAAGTTATTTTCATTAAAAATGGATTCATCGTATTACAAGTACTGTATAGTGCCCCAATGTACAAGCACAAGTATAAAAACGCCAAACAAATTATTTATATACGTACCAAACAATCAGCAGATGCGTAAAAAGTGGCTGACACTCGCGAGAAGAAATGATGCCCATTGTTTATCAACAAAATCAAGGATGTATTTTTGTGAAGATCATTTCGATGTAAGTAGATATTTCACACAACATAATCTAATATACATATAATGAAATTGGTTAAGAATAATGATAAAACAAATGAGGTTAGGTATTACCTACCTAAGTTCAATAAAAGAATCTCGTTCAAATAAGTGACATATTCAAGACAGTAATATCATGTTTTTTATTTTTCCAGCTGCCAAATGATATGCTTAATTATACCGAGTATCATATTATGGGAAAAGTATCACAAGTCCGCTTGAATCCTGGCTGCATTCCAAGGAAATTTGCATGTCAAGAAGATAGACGAAAGCGAACATGCAGCACTGAACGATCATATGTAATAAAAAAGCAAAGAATGACCATAATAGCAGAGTCTCTGAAAGAACAAGAGGAAACTTGTATACCAAGTTCTTCTCACAATGCCATTCCTCACACGAGTCAGGTATGTGTATAAGAATAATATTAATACAAACAAAGAAACTATTATGTAGAACAATAATTACAGTAATGAAACAAATCGTCGACCTCTGTGGCGCAATGGTAACCAAGCTGGTCCGCTATTCGATAGCCATGCTGGTCCGCTATTCGCAATCTGTGTGATTTGTCCGTGTATATTTATTTTAAATGACTCGTATTTATATTGCAGATTTCCCAAACGACTGGACATGAAGAGCCAGAAATGTCATGTGCACAGAAAGTGGATAAATCCGTTCAAGCAGAAATTGTATGTGCACAGAAAGAAGATAAATCTATTCAAGCATTTATAACCCATAAATTTAGGAGTAAAGCCATCCAATGTCAGATAAAAACAAGAAACCAAGCATTATCACCCTTGAAACCATCAATAACATCTAGTTCCACATCCCCATTTAAAGTTGAAGCCATTAAAAAAATATGTTCTTCTGTATCCAACCTAACCAAAGTGACAAGAAATATACTGATTGAGGAAGAAGAATCTGACAGTGATATTTATGTACCACCTGCGACCACTTTCAGTTCCTCACCATCAGTACATTCTTTACAAGTTAAATCATCTTCTGACTGCAGTGAATTAATTGCAGAAGACAGAAAACTAGAAGCAGAGAAGATCCTGACAAACACTATTCAAAAAATTGAAAAAAATCCCCGATTGTACCTGGGTGTTCCGAGCAGTTGTTATTTTTTGATTGACATATTAAAAGGTGAAATTAATATTCCCAAACATTATTTATTGCTTTGTTTACATAAGATTAGAATGGATATTAAATTTAAGCATTTGACAGATGATTATGGAATACGCCCAGCAAACTTAAGCAAAATATTTATAAAAAACATACCACTTATAGCCAAATTTCTGCGTCCTTTTGTTGTGGAACTAGACAAAGATATGATCAAAAAGAACTTACCTATGGCATTCAGACACAAATATAATAATGTGAGTTGCATAATAGACTGCCTCGAAATAGAGGTGCAGAAGCCATCAAAGGCAGTAAATCAAGCTATGACATGGTCTGATTATAAAAAAGCTAACACCATTAAATATTTAATATCCTGTACACCAAATGGCTTAGTTAACTATATTTCTCCAGGATTTGGGGGCAGAACATCTGATACATGTATTGTCGAGTCATGTGACTTTATCAAGACATTGAAAAGTGGTATGGTTATAATGGCAGATAGAGGATTCAAGCATGTAGAGCAATATCTTAAAAAGTCAAATATTACACTTGTCAGACCTCCAAGTGTAGAAACTGGAGTGAAAATGAGTAAAAGTGAGGCAAAGCTGACCAAACAAATAGCCAGTTTGCGAATCCATATTGAAAGAGTCATTCGGCGTTTACGTGAATTTTATATGCTTAAACCACATGCATGTGTACATCTGAAGTTTGTAAAAATACTTGATGATATTTTAGTCATAGCATGTGCTTTAATTAACCTACAAGATTCTTTAGTAAAATAAAACAAATGTAAACTTTTAAAATGTTTTTTATTTAAAATCTACACCCATACTTATTCAACACTTTGATATAATAAAGGATAAATATTGGTTTTCCAAAAGTTCAATAAGTTATTTTTTATCAAATTATCAACATATTCAAGATCAAATGATATATTTATTATTTCTACTTGTTTATTGTTACTGAAGTCTGGGTCAGCTACACAATAGAAACAATTTTTCTTTTGGGATAAGAACATTTGAATCTGCATTTGGGCATTATATTTTTCAGTAGCACTTCCACTTTTTATGTAATTCTTATATGTTTTTGCACTTAAGGGACATTTAATTCCTATTATTCCATCTTCAAAAATTCCGTCTGGAGAGCCTGCAAGCATAGGGTATTCAGAGTGTAATAGAAGGCCACACCTTCTAATTTTTTTTCTTAGTTTACTCTCCACCATTTTTCTAACTTCATCTTCAAGGATACGCCCACGTTTCATAGATGGAGTATCCGGAATTTTACCTCCTAGTATAATGGAAATCAATGTGCCATCAGTGGTTTTGCATCGGCTTATTTCAAATGCTCTAGAAGCAGTAACTCTACCATATCTTAATTCAAACCAAAGTGGACTATTGGATTGACCTCTTGTTTCTTCCTCTACTTTTGTTATTAATGTCTCGGTTATTTGAATTTTTTTCAAAAAATCTTCCACATTTTTTTCTTTAAATTTAAATACTAATTGATGCATTGAAGCAGCCTGTGTTTCTGTAGGACAGTATGTGGGTTGGTATTTCAAAAGTTCACAGTCTTCTATTTTTCTTTTTCTGGCCTCATCCAAAAACTTAGTTAAAACAGCTGAATCTCCAAGTAGTACAGGGTTACCTTTAGATAACTCTTTAGCGGTCAAGTATTTTAAGCTGCTACCAACTCTTGACAATTTAGATTTTTTCCAATAACAGTCTATTGATGTACATGATGGCTCCTCACTTCTGCGATGAACCCACATGAGGAAAGCTATAGCGTGTTTACATCCACCCTGTGAAGCTAAACAATCTTCACACTGAACGGATTGAATGACTTCATCTTCTTCATCAAGAATCAGTGTGCATCTATATAACTTGGCATGAACTTTATGTTCGGGGCATATTTTGCACTTGACTGTACAAAATTTACCATCACGCTTAATTTGCACGTAGCTTATGGCATCGTCTCCATTGGAAGCTCTTGAGGACCTGTTGTAATGACTAATTTTACCTATTTCAATAAATAACATGTGCAGATTGAATTTATCCACCCACAAACTTTTGTTTTACTTTGTCTTTACTATTTTTTTTTTTTTTTATTTTTTTTTTTTTATACCACTTAGGTGGCAGACAAGCGCACGGCCCACCTGGTGGAAAGCGGTCACCGTGGCCTATGGACGTTTGCAACACCAGAGGCGTCACACACGTGCTGCCTACCCTGTAGAAACCTTCTAATGCCCTTCTTGAAGAACCCCATATTGTAGTCGCCTGGGAAAACCACGGCAGGGAGCTCATTCCACAGCTTGAGCGTGCGCGGGATGAAACTCCTTTCATACCGCACAGTGCGCACCGTTTCCGGTCGTAGTGTGTGAGGATGAACTCCCTCTCTATGGCGAGCGGTGCGATGATAGAAAGTAGGTGTGGGCATCATGTCAAACAATTCTTCTGAACACAGGCCATTATACAGGCGGTAGAACACACACAGTGAGGCGAAGTCCCTCCTGATGTTCAGTGGTTCCACACCGCCTGAGAGTATGGGATTGTCGACGATCCTCAGCGCTCGCCGTTGTACCGAGTCAAAGGGGTCAAGCTGGCATGCAGGCGCCCCGGCAAAGAGGTGACAGCAGTACTCCATGTGGGGCCGAATCTGTGCCTTATAAAGAAGGAGTCTTTGCTCCGCAGTGAAGTACTGCTTCGCCCTGTTGAGCACTCCTAGTTTCTTTGATGCCAGCCTAACCTTGTCCTCCAAGTGACTGCGGAACTGGACATCGCTGGTAAATCTATACTAATATTATAAAGCTGAAGAGATTTTTTTTTTTTTATTATATTCCGCCTATATCCCCGAAGGGGTAGGCAGAGGTGCTAGCACCCACGTTTCGCCAGTGTATATTTAGGTCCCAATGTAATAGGGGGCGAGCCTATTGCCATCAACCGGGCACTTATAAACCTGCGATAAATACACACATAACTTCGAAAAGCATCGTAGTCATTGGTGTGTGCCATGGTAAACCTGGGATCGAACCCGAGACCTCGTCTCAGCAGTCCACCACCCATACCACTAGGCTACCGCGGTAGACGCGGTAGGTTGGATAGCTAAGTTCTCCCTGAATGCTATAGGCTATGTACATTGTACATTATGTACCACGGGCGAAGCCGGGGCGCATCGCTAGATAAGGATACCCTCGAAATATATGTCAAAACAGCAGGTTCAACAAATGTATTATAATTTATAGACAAAACTGAATTATTGATAAGTAAGCTTATAATGATATTATGCACTGGTGTTTACTTACATGCTGGTTTTCACATTGCGGAATTCCGATGAGCAAAAATCACTGTTTGAAGCGAAAAACCTGCCAAGCATAACTGCGTCAATTCTGGGCAAATTATTGCTGTTTGCTTTGACATATCCAGGTTCCATGGTTGCTCAGATGGTTGTTTATTATTTTCCTTTAAAATATGATTGGGAATAATGTGATCAGTTGAATTTACGTACACTAAAGACCGAATAATAGAACAGTAGAAGATTTCACAGTAAGGCAGCGTTGGCAACGAGGTTAGCAATGACAATTCGACACTGACGTTTCGCACGGCGTGACGTAACCCTTTCTGATTGGCGTTTGCAGTCACGTGACTTATGGCCTATTTTTTTGAATTTCTTTACTAAAAATATGAATAATCTAAAATTATTATTTAATTTAGTTTTGTTTTTCTTTAATTACATGACCATCTTAATAGTTATACAAGCTAATACATCAGATTTATTCACTGTGGATACAAGCCTATTGTGAGAGTCACAATTGTATTAAAATAGGCCCTTCATTTCCTACTTACAATAAAATTGTGTGTGTCACAGTTGTATCAAATTGGGCCTAACATCTTCTTTTTGAGGTTTTTCTGAAAAGAGGCTAAACATAAAATAAATATAAAAGTTACAAAAATATTTATTAATAATCACAAAGCACAAACATAACTTTGTACTACTTCAGTATTAACAATAATCAATAAAATATGCTTTAAATGAGATCAACTTTAACTTAAATGAGATCAATTCTCAAAGTTTACCTATAAACATTAATTAATTCTGTCTTTGTTGTGAAAATCAAAAAAGCAATTTCTATCTTTGGTAAGGCACAAGTAAATATCGCACTTGGAACACCGACAGCGACTACGACTAGAGCAGCCTGGAGCACGACAGCAACGAGGCTGTTTTAGGGTGTCGAACACTGGCCAGTGGTTAAATCCATCATACTGCCTATCGATTGTAGGCAGAGACTTCACCCTGTATTTTGAAGTAGTAGCCATCTCGGCAAATTCTACATCTTCTCTACTAGGTCTCTTTCTTGCAGGGCCATTCAAAAGGTGGTCACTAATTGATAATCTGAATGCCAGTAAATCCAGAGTCTCTTTCGATTTGCGACTATTGGCTTTGCAATCAGTACGATACTCGAACCACGAGTTGACTATAGCTAAGTCAAACATGTGGATGATCACCTTCACTGGCCACTTTCTTGTTTTCTGCCATGTTCGATATACCTCCATCATCTGATCACAAATATCAACACCACCCATGAAAGTGTTGTAATTTTTCACTATGGCTGGACATGAGACTTCGATGTATTGTTTTCTCTTTTTATCCCATCTTGATACTTGGGTTCGCGGCTCTGCCCCAAAAGCAGTTGAGGTCAAAAGCACGCCTTTATTATCCTTCCATTTTACAACGCTCAAGGTGTTTTCCCTGTTGACAACCTCCTCATCCTCTCCTCTAGTCATCCTATTATCTTTCTCGAATTCATACAGCGTTTTCTTCTTTGTATTAAATCGATTGGCCATCAAAGTTCCTGTTCCTTCTAATTTTCTTTTTAGTAACTCTTTCATCAAAGGCAGTGATGAAAAATACCGATCGAAATAAAGAAAACTGCCTTCTGGAAGTGTATTGGCCAAGCGTAATATAACAGCAGCACCAACTCCAAAATTCTCCGAATCTAGTAACTTTGTAGTAGAGCCTTGATAAATTTCGAAGTCTAGAACTTGTCCTTTGTAGGTAGTTAGCACGAAATTTTTCAACCCTGCAGGACGAGGTTTATTTTTTACGACTACCTTCAAATCGCACCGACCTTGGAAAAGGTATCATTTGTTCGTCGACTGAATAGTTACCAGCATTTCTTGGTAACTGCAGGCATCTGTTTCGGACGGCATCGATAACAGGCTGCACCCTCCATAACCTATTTTTGGCTTGTTCTTCAGCCTGATTGGCCGCTGTCACATCTACACAATGCAAGTTTGTCCTGAGAAGAAAAAACCGTTCTCTAGACATAGCATTTGCGATCGGGTCATACCTATATTTTTCACTCCAAATCATCTTCAGTCTGGGAAATTTTATACACCCAACAATGCCATGTATTCCAAAAAACTTCTTTATGTCTTGTAAAGAACATATTGGTTTCATTTGAATGCCGGTATTGGCCATATAATATTGATTTGTGGTCAAAGCCATCTGTTCCATGAGCTCGTCAGTAAAATAGCGCTCGAAATATTCGTATGGAGTTAAGATATCACCTGGGTCATGAACAACATCTTCTGGAAGAGGTTTGCCATTGAAGGGCTTCTTCTGCCATCCTGCTAGCATACTTAGAGGTATGTCATCGTCATCACTTTCTTCACTCTCATCAGAAGAAGAGGAACTGGAATATTCCTCGTTTTCCACATTAAAATGCTCAAAGTCGATTTCCTCATTGTTATCGCCCTCGTCTCCAGAGTCAATGAGCATACTTGCTATATCGACGTCATTTAAAACGGGAAACATGATGTAAAAACTGTGAAAAACGAATATTCATTAGAAACTTGAAATGCGCATGAGGCATAGTAGGGCCCGTCAATACAATTGTGTCAGTAAAGTTCGTTACGTCGTTATGTCAAAGAGTTTACTTTCTAATAGTCACCATTGTCACAAAAACATCCTATATCTAACTAATATTCTAATCAATAACTCGTATATTACTACACTTATAAAATAAAACAATAGTAGGTACTTACTTTCGCCAAGTCGGGGAGCGCAATCCGTAACAAACCGAACAGGTCGATACCTGCTCACCGACTGCGCAATTGAAAAAAATGGCGCGGGAGCTGAAAGTTCGCTTTCCGCACAATCGTACGATACACGGCCCGTCCACTGCTAACGTATAAGTAATGAACTATTCACGACTTTGTGACCCGCACAATTGTATTGGAGCGGTCCGAAAGGGATATGCGCATGCATATTTTAAACAGCTTACGCGAGACGTCAATTTCTTCTCTTCTAATGTGTTGATTAGCTCGAGATACTTCACCATCTAGGTTTGTAGGTTCTGATTTTGACACGTATTTAGCGATGTAATACGCAATCGACTCATTGGATTAATCAGATACCTAAATTACAGATTCAATTTCTAAATTTAAATATTATTATTATACGCCATTTAGTGGCTGCGCCCATCTTAAATATTGAGGTTGTATAGTGCACTGTATTCTTGTCAAACCCTTTTATTTGATACCCATATTGATGGGATTGATAAAACCTACGTTATCCGCCATTTTGTAGCGGCCGCCATCTTGGATTTCAATTTTTATAGTATATTGTATTCTGCTTGTTGAGCCCTTTCATTTGATACCCATATTGATGGGATTAATGAAACATAAATAATCCGCCATTTTGTAGCGGCCGCCATCTTGAATTTAAAATGAAAATTAATAAACATAATTGTATTGTCACCAAAATCCAAAGTTTATACTAAATTTGACCCAAGAATAAATAAAACAAACGGGGTGAGCTAAATAAAACCGTTAAAAAATCAAGTAATTCGTGAACTAAATTATTTTTTCTTTGTAATTTCCGATTCAAGTCATTGAGTTGTAATGTGATATCGGTGATAAAACCCAAATCGGCCAGCCATTCTTCATCGCTGAAATGCGGCAGCAGTTTTGCTTCATTACCCTGGTAATGGCCAGGAGAAACTTGGAAAGTTCTCAGAAAAATCTTTTTACAGACGAGAACTTCGATACCATTTTGGTGCTCTGGTATTTTCTCACTGAAGGCGGGTTTATCATAATATCTTCCATTTCCCCTGCTATACGTTGGTCGATTTGACTGAGTATGTGATTGTACATAGTATCAACCGTAGTAATACCTGCAAGAGCATACTGCGCCTCTGCTTGAGCAAACCATACTGCAGCCCGGTCAAGCCAGAAAGGTGGTAACTTAACAGCGACTCGGCAGATAAGGGGTACATACTCAGTTTTAGTTTCAGACTGTTTAACCCTCTACTGCATGAATTATTAAGAAGAAAAAAAAAATTTTTCTTCGTGGATATTGCTTAATTTAAGTAATATTAAGACAAAGAAATCGAAAAAAAAAATAAAAAAGTAGTTTATAATATTCATTCACAGATTACCTATATTAATTTGTCTTAGGATAGTAGTGTAATAATTTACAATCATAGGTTACAATAATCGTCCCAGGAGTGTCAAGTGTCAGCTTACGGTGTTACCACCTATTAAAATACCCGTTCCGAAACTAGGCGTCGCTGAACGCCACACCATCATTATTAATTAACCCTAGACGACTAACCTTCGTCGAATCGACGAACACGCGATAGAAATATTGCTTTCTCTTTTCGGCGCGCGCGCCAATCGTCGTGTCATCGCTTGTCAACTCAGTGCCGGCCGCGCTTTCTACGCAGGCACCAGCGTCAGGCAGGTAGGTACTTTAGTTTTTGAGATATTACGAAAATATTCGTCGTTTCGACGTATGGTTAGCTTTTGTGTAACTTTTTTTACAAATATTATTTATACGTTTTTGCAGTTTTCACTATGTCTTCTGAACAATTACTGTCTGATGAACGGATTTCGCGTTTATTGTTGGGTGAGGAAGATCTCAGTGCAGAAGAAGACTTTGATGATAGCGAAACCGAAGATAATGTGGAAGTCGATGAGGTGGAAAGTGACACGCAAGACGACCCTTCCGATCACGAGGATGTTGAAGACCATTCTTTACCTACTTTGCCGGACGATGTACCAGAATCGACACAAAGCTCAGGTATTATTTCTAGTCCTTTAGGCGCGATTGGTCCAATGTTCAAAATTATGTCCTATTCGCGTTTGGTCCAATTCGCAGTTCGTCCAATTCGCATTTGGTCCAATTCGCAGTTGGTCCAATTCGCATTTGGTCCAATTCGCAGTTGGTCCAAATCGCGGTTGGTCCAAAATAGACGTTTCTTAAATCATATATTTTTATTTTATTATTATTATTATACATATATAAATGGTGTGTGTGTGTGTGTTATAAAATTATCTCAATGATTTTTTTTTCTCAATGGTTTTTAAGATGTGGTCTTTTCGAGATGTGGTCTTTTTGAGATGTGGTCTTTTTGATATGTGGTCTTTTTAAGATGTAGTCTTTTTGAGATGTGGTCTTTTTGAGAAGTGGTCATTAGGTATGTGCCGGAAGGGTTTAAACATGTGGACCCTTTGTAAACAAGGACATTTTTCCCTTATGAACCTTCGGATTCGGAGGCATTATTTTTATATAAAAAGTTACGTGAAAAATTGTTTTTATATTTTGTTTATGACGTATACTTCCATCTTTTAGGGTCATTATATTATAAGGTATCATACCTTTGATCACAAATATATATGATAATAGTTCTTTCTCCCTTATCTTTGAGATAAGTAAGAGAAAAACCGTGTTTTATCATATATATTTTTGGTATATATTATTGGCCTATAATATAATTATTGGTAAGAACTTAATAATTATAATCATGCCAGTTCTAATGTATTCCTTCGGCATACTCAGATGGACTCAGACGGAACTTGATGCCCTGGATAGAAGAGTTCGTTTACTGTTAACCACATTTCGGATGCATCACCCCAGATCTTCCGTAATGAGATTGTATATCCCACGGAAATTGGGGGGACGTGGCTTTCTAAATGTCAAGACCCTCCATAACCGTGAGATATACAACCTCAGAGAATATTTTTTACATACCAACACGGATATGCACCGTGATGTGGTTGCAGTGGACAATGGTTTAACCCCTCTTGCGTTGGCTAAAGAGAACTGGCGCAAACCTGTAGTACTTAGTACTGCAGATCGCAGGGAGGTATGGATGGGCAAAGAGCTACACGGACGGTTTTATCGGGCCTTATATGGGCCCGATATAGACTTAAAAGCGTCCGTATCTTGGCTACGGTTCGGTGATCTTTTCGGAGAAACCGAAGGTTTTGTCTTTGCAATTACGGACGAAGTTGTTATGACGAACAATTACAGGAAGTATATCCTGAAGGACGGTACGGTGGATATTTGTCGGGCATGCCACCGCCCCGGAGAATCACTCAGGCACATTATTTCCGGTTGTTCTCGTCTTGCCAACGGCGAGTATTTGCACAGACATAACCAAGTGGCCAAGATAGTACATCAGCAGCTCACCCTCAAATACAATCTTGTGACTTCAGAGGTGCCATACTACAGGTATGTGCCCGACCCAGTTCTCGAAAATGGTCGTGCCACTTTATACTGGGATCGATCTATTATCACTGACAGGACTATAGTCGCCAATAAGCCCGATATAGTGGTAATAGATCGATTAGAGCGCCTTGCAATGATTGTTGATGTCACCATTCCTCATGACGAAAACCTCATGAAAGCCGAAAAAGATAAACAAATAAAATATTTGGATCTGGCTCATGAGGTTGTTGACATGTGGAATGTTGATTCGGCAATCATTGTCCCGATAGTCGTATCAGCCCATGGGCTGATAGCCAAGAGCCTCGACCAACACCTTAAGAGGCTCTCGTTAGGCAGCTGGGTCAAGGGCCTGATGCAAAAGGCGGTACTACTCGACACGGCACGCATTGTAAGGAAGTTCCTTTCTCTGGAGCCCTAACCACCGGTAGCTTGGTCCCTGTACCCGATGCCGGTGGGCTACTATTTTTTATATTTTTAAATATATTTAGGTTTTTTTTTTATAAATGTATTTAAAAATGTAATCTATATGTGTTAAAAATAAATAAAGGAAATAATAATAATAATTGTGTTACACAAGCTATGATTTGATTGGGTTAGTAGCTTCATGCCTATATCTCGATAAGACTAGGTATCAATATAACTAGATCGCTTTATGCCTAAATCTCAATATGACTAGTTCGCTTTTGGTCTAGATAGCTATACGACCATGTATCTATATGTCTTGTTATCAGATTGACTTAATGTCAATATGACGTACAATGGCATCGAAAAGTGGTTCTTCAGGGCTCTTTTATTACACATAAAATGCAGAGAAATGAATTTAAATTTATTAAGAATAAAAAAAGAATAGTAATTTTTTTTATTTACCTCTCGTTTGGTTTTAAAAAAGTTATTGATGTCATTTTACTCATTAAGTAACGTACTTTCCATATTAGTTTAAATTTTTTTGATATTAGTTATAGTTACGGAGTAATCGCCTGGACACCCCTGTATAGGTACTTATTATTGTTCTTTACCCCGCGTCTCAATAATCTCCCTATTTCCCGTCGTTTTTATTTCTCTACTTCCCATTTTTACTAATCTCTCTACTTCCTTTTCTTTAATAATTTTTTTTTTAATGTGACGAAGAGTATGGGACTCTCAGTCACATTAAAAAATAATTAAATTTGAGTTTAAGTAAAATCTTTTTTTTATTTTCTTGCACACCTTATTCTTTTTTACTAATCTTGGCCACGCAATAATAAATATATCAATTGAATTATGTATCTAATTTGGTGCAGCCGATCGAAAGTTATGCCCGTAGGTACATACCTACATACATACATTCTCTTCTGGACAAGTTTTGGTGATACTTGTACTCTTGAAAACAAACGACAATATGGTCTTTACGCTACCTGGACCAATGGCTATCTAGTCTGAATGAGATCTAGTCTATACGCGAACTAGTCATATTAAGATTTAGTCATAAAGCGATCTAGTCAATATTGATACCTAGTCTTATCGAGATATAGGCAAAAAGCTACTAACTCATTTGATTATGAATAAATACAGGGTGTATTTTCGAAACGGGGCAGTGAGGGCAAGTACCTTAACCGTTGCAGTTACAGCAAAACGTTCTTAAAAGACCTTCCCTAACTTTTTGTGACATTTTGAACTGCATTCACAGATTTTGTAAAAAACTTACAGTAAGCAAAAAAAAATGCAAAAAGTTCAAAATTTTCTTTAGTAAAAAATGTTATTTTGTTTAATTTTGAATTTACATAACATTGGACCAATTATTGAGAATTGGACTAAACGCGAATTGGACCAATTGCGAATAGGACCAAATGCGAATTGGACCAATTGCGAATTGGACCAAACGCGAATTAGACCAATCGCGAATAAGGTGAATTGGACCAATCGCGAATTGGACCAATCGCGCCTAAAGGTTTCTAGTATTTTGACCTTCTCACAAAGAAATATACGTAGTCGGTCTCAACATATATGGGCTACGAATAAAGGGCGCGTGTCAAGCAGGGTAGCTGGAATAAATATCGTGCATGTTGCCAGGGGACCTACGCGTGCCCTAAAAAATATCTTGGATCCATTATCCTTACTTGAACAATTTATGACTGGTCAGATGCTAGATGAAATTGTTAAATGGACGAACGCTGAAATAATAGTAAAAAGACAAACCTATGCTCTAATTAAAACGACGCAAAATGAAACTTGCAAAGAAGAAATCAGAGCCCTTCTTGGTATTTTGATATTATCTGCGGCTCTAAAAGACAATCACCTGACTCTCGATGAAATATTTAACCCTGAGTATTCTGGTACCAGATACGTGTCATGTATGAGCAAAGAGCGATGTAAGTTTCTACTGCAATGTCTGCGTTTTGATGACAAAGCCTTTCGCTTACAGCGCCAAACAAATGATCCCTTTACACCCATAAGAGATTTATGGGACATGCTAATGGTTCAATGCCGCCAGAACTATGTCCCAGGCACCAACGTTACTGTTGACGAACAATTATTGGCATTCCGAGGTAGATGCAAGTTTAGAATGTATATTCCAAATAAACCTGCAAAGTATGGCATCAAGCTGGTAATGATGTGTGACAGTGGCACAAGATATATGATCGATAGTATACCATATCTCGGGAAAGGGTCCTCTACCGGTACACCTGGTACATCTTTGGGTGAGTACTTCGTAAAGGAAATTACTCATAGTATCCATGGTACAAACAGGAATGTCACTATGGACAATTGGTTCACATCCATACCCCTAGCAAAACAGTTATTACAGCAACCATATAAATTGACCCTTGTAGGAACTCTGCGAGCTAATAAACGGGAAATCCCCGATCAAATGAAAAACTATCGATCACGGGATATCAATACATCGAGGTTCTGTTATGATGGCCCCCTCACTCTTCTTTCGTACAAGCCAAAACCATCAAAAATGGTATATTTACTATCTTCCTGCGATGAGGAGGGTTCAGTCAACCCCGAAACAAAAAAACCACTTATGATTGAGTTTTATAATAGTACAAAAGGAGGCGTCGATACTTTTGATCAGATGTGCTCGATAATGACATGTAGCAGGAAAACTAACCGATGGCCATTGTGTGTATTCTACGGTATGATCAATATAGCATGCATTAACAGCTATGTAATTTACTGCCACAATGCTTCCGTAATGGGACAAAAAATTATGATTCGGCGAGATTTTATGAAGGGAATGCATATGCAATTGGTAGAGCCCTGGCTGAAAACACGACTGGGATTACGTACTATGCCGACACACGTAAAAAGTAGAATCATAGACATTTTAGGTGAACGTCAAAGTGAAGGTCAAATTGAAGGTCAAAGGGAAGGTCAAGGTGAAGATCAAGGGCAGTCATCAAGCAGCAGTAACCTTCAACAAGTCGAGACTGCAAATTCGAGAAAGAGGAAAGTCTGTGGTCTTTGTAGTTATAAGAAAAGGCGCATGACAAAATCATACTGTTCAAAATGTAACACAGCTGTCTGCGGTGAACACAAAGTTGATTTTTGTATAAAATGCGCTTCAAAATAATAGATTTAATTTTTTTTTTATGATTGATAAGACTTTGATTATGTTTCATGCCAAAGAAGAAAAGGCTATTTTGTGTTATTATTTTTTTAAGAATTTATGTCTATAAGTGTGTCTCTATTGATCTCAAAAACTAGTACCTTACGTTAAACTATAATAAGTAAATATATTTGGATAAAAATATAAATGTTATTGTTTTATTTAATAGAAGAATACCTTATTTATATATTCACGTAATAAAATAGTACGAATATAATATTATTCGATACAATAACCAACCCACAAAATATGTTCATCGAATCGACGAATGGTTAGTCATTAAGGACTACAGCAGAAGGTTAGTCGTCTAGGGTTAAATGATAGCTATAAGTTTTCTGTCTTCTTGATTCCACTGTTCCTGAGTAAGTTCTCGACGTATTTGTCGAACTGAGGAGAACAGTACCTAGTGCGTTTTGAATGTTTAAATTAGCTAAAGCATAAAAATTTTGACATATCGCTCCTTCGCATTAAAAGTATACAATTACTAAAAATACTCGAAATCAAGTTAATAATAGGAAACGTTAGGTATGACCAATATCTTTCTCTTAAATACTGACAAAAAAGCATAGTTCAATAAATAATCGTCAGATGTCGCATTGGTTAGTTTTTGATTGGCCAAAGTGACAACTTGTATCGCGCGAATACTCTATAATTTTTAGTAACGTTCAATTAGCCGCGCAGTGCACGCGTTGTGTCTCTTCAAAAGTATATAAATACAAAAAAAATATCCTCAGGTAAGCATTCCATTTCATTAATATTATACAATCTCAAATTTATACACTTATTGATATAAATGTGTAATACACTTTGGATCATTTCTCTCGTTAAAAGTGTATAATTATGTAATTGTACAGTTTTTGTGATAAAATATGAATAATATCTGGTCGAATCTCTTTCATGAAAACTATGACTTTTCTAAATTGTGTACTATTCTAGATATTTTTAGTAAAAAGTTATGGTTTTAATTCATAATTGCATACTTTTATTCATAAATCTCATGCCAGAAAAAGTTTAATCACGAAAATGTTTGCTTTATAATTAATAAATTTAAGATTATTTCGGCTTTAATTAATATTGGCTATAAAATTATTGTGCCTTGTTACAAAATAAAGTAAAAAATTAAGTGATTTTAAAAAATACAGCGACTTGTTTCAACCCGTTTGGCTAGTAAGTATTTCATAACGGTCGGCGACGAGCGACGACGATGTTATCGCGGCGTAGCTTCGTGTTGCCGCGTGTGTCTCGCGTACGCGCGCATTATAGGTACCTACTTTACAAAAACGAGACAATGTAACTCTTATTGTTAGTTTTAAAGTATTTTATTTATTTTTCAGATTAAATTAAATGTTATTGAAATGGCACAAAGAAGTAAATTTTTAGAGAGTTTAAAAAAAAATATACTTACTCAGAAAGAAGTAAATGATCCACCTGTTGTTGATTCGGAAGTGGAATCAATGGATATACTAGGTACATGAAAATAATTCGTTATATTTAATCATTGTGTTTAGGTAAGTACCTACTAACGACATTAAATATAATTTATCGTTGACAGGCTTCCAGGACGATATACAGGAAACCACCGAAAATACCCAAAAAGGTATACAGGAAGATTTACAGGAATCGAACGAAATTCCCCAGGAAGGTTCACAGGAAACGAATATAAATTCAGATTTACAACAATGTAATGTACAAGATCTGAATGCGGTTGAAAAACAGCAACTACCGAAAATTGGTAAGTTAACTATAAATATTTTTGTTTAGTTTTTGCGGAGACTTAAGTAGGTATCTAAGTCAGACATTTTATTTTAGATTCATCAGATAGCAGTGACTCCGATTCCAGTTCTTCATCCTCTGAACATGATTATTCTTCTGATGACAGCGTAGCAGATCCTAATTTCAATGTTATTGAAGATTTACATTTATCAGAAAGTAGTTCTGATTCTGAGCCATCTGTTCAATTAATCCAAACTGTTGAGTCACAGACGGAGCAAGTTTCACAAAAAAAGAAAACGCGTAAACGTGTAGCTAACCCAAAAAATTGGAAAACAAATGAATTAAAACGTTTGAGACATGCAGGTAAAAGCTATTCCACAAAAAATAAAGTTATAAGCGAAAAATCTATCAAGCCTTCTTGCGGAGACAAATGCAGACAGAATTGTTCTACTCTTATTTTAGAAGAACAAAGGCAAAAAATTTTTGATGCATATTATGCTTTACCAGATGCACTACATAAACGTCATTTTATTGCCAATAGCATTGACGAGATAAAACCTAAATATGTGTACAAATCTAGCAATAGACCACGCAAAAATAATTTAAAATTTTTCTTGAATGATGGCAATAATAAAAAAGTTCGTGTTTGTCAAAATTTTTTCTTAAATACACTTGATATTTCTCTCTCTATAATTCGAACAGTGCGAGATAAGGTGTTTGTAAACGACAAGCCGATGCCAATACTCGATGACGGAAGAGGCAAACACCAAAATCATCACAAGATTGAGGATTCAATAAAAGACAGCGCTAGAGAATTCATCAGGAACATACCAAAAATAGAGAGTCACTACGTTCGCGCTAAGACTAGTCGAGAGTATATAGATGGAGGTAGGAATTTGTCTGACATTTACAAGGATTATATTCAATTGTGCACAGAAAAGAGAGAGAAGTATATTAACTACGTAATGTTCCATAGAATTTTTAATACAGAGTTTAATATTAGTTTTTTTACTCCGAAGAAAGATGCCTGTGAAGATTGTACTGCTTATACTAATGCATTAGACTCTCAGAAGGAAGAAATGAAAGATCATTATGAAAACCACTTGAAGGAAAAAGAATTGTCACGAAAAGAAAAAGAGAATGATAAAACAGAGGCCCAAAGTAAAGTCATCTTTAATTGTTGCGGTTTATGACTTACAAGCGGCGTTGCCATGTCCAAAAGGCGAAATTTCAACGTTTTATTACGTGTCAAAACTGAATTCTTATAATTTTACTATCTATAATTTGAAAACCAAGGATGTAGAATGTTACTTTTGGCATGAACAGCAAGGAAATAGAGGTGCGAATGAAATTGCAACCTGTGTATATAATTATATTTTATCTTTGTGTACAGAAGTAAATGAAGAGATTGATCTAATTTTGTATAGCGATAATTGTACAGGTCAACAGAAGAACAAATTCCTAATAAGTATGTATATGCATGCGGTAGCGACGATTCCCAATCTTAAAACAATAACGCATAAGTTCCTTATTAAAGGACACACACAGAACGAAAACGATTCGGCCCACTCAGTTATTGAGAGAAATATTAAAAAATCTCTTAAATCTGGGCCAATATACAGCCCAGATCAGTATGTTTCATTGATCAGAACAGCAAAGAAGACTGGGAAATCGTACAAAGTTAACGAATTAAATCACACTCAATTTAAAGATTTCAAATCTCTTTGTAATGATGTAGGGCGCAATTATAATAAAAGTACGGACAATCAAACTATGAAGATGAATGACATAAAAATTTTGAAATTCACTAAAGAAAATCGTGGTTATTTCTATTATAAAACTTCTTACAGTCAAGAAGATTTTAAAACGGTAAAGGTTGGTCCCACCACTGCAAAAGGTCTTCGAGATAATTACCCTTTTAAAGCTGTATATAATAATAATAATAATAATAAATAATAAAAACTGGCAACACTGGAATCAACTTGTCGACATTTTTGTCTAAAATAAAATTTATTTATATTAACAAAATCACCCAGCAATAGTATTTTATATTACATCCCAAAAAGAAAATATACGCAATAACTGTAAAATAAACTGAAATAAAATGAAATCTACAACAAATAGTACCACAAATCATAATATGCTGACATGACACCGTCTGTCAAAGCAATCATAAAAATATGATATAATGCATAAAAATAATAGACAAACAGCAAGATGATCACAAGAGCCCAGTTGAAAGCAGCACGCCTAAGATCTCCGGACTCGCCACATAGCTCCACCCCACAGCCAACCACAGTGGAAACTCCTGGGGTGTCGAGCTCAAGCTCCAGTGGCGAGTATTTCTCCCCACCGACGACACCAATACCTGCGCGCCGGCGAGGGAGAGGCCGGCCACCGACCTGCTTGGGGTCCCGAAGCCCACCGGCCTCGAATAGGGCCCCCGCTACCGGTGGTAATGTGCGCCGCATGCGATGGACGACGTCTATGAACGAAAACGTCATACGGGCATATTTTACGGCTACAGCGGGAGGAACCAATCTTACTGCGTACCGTGATCGCATGCTTTCTGTGTTTCAGGATCTTGAACCAACTGTAAACGTTTCGGCACAGCGACTGTCGGATCAGGTGCGGGCTATCCAGCGATGTCAGTTACTGGATTGTTCTGTACTTGAGAGGCTACGTTCTGACTTGCAGAACAGTGATGTTATCCCTCCTCCATCACAACCAGCAGCGGTGGAAGTGATCTCCCAGATAACACATCATGACCATGTTGATGATGGGTTGGATAATGTTGCTTTTTCCGTAAGTACTCAGTACAATGATCAAATAAGGAATGCCTTGGAGTGTGCCATTCGTGATTATCGGTACATGAACTATAATATTAGACCTCGCTTACCGCGTTTGCCTGTACATAAACGTAATATAGCGCTAGTGTGTGCCTTGGATTCACTATTACCTATTTATTTAGATAATAGTGAAAATCTCACTGATACACACTCAATTTTATACTGTGCAGCCATTGCAGCATGTCGAGTAGCTGGTATTAAATTCCCAGGAAGTAAGACCGCTACTCGACCAAGTTTTGGAAAGCCAATGTGGCAGTGTAGAATTGAGCGTCGTGTCACTGAGGCCAGGGTATTCATTGGCAAGCTTATCTGCTTCAGGTCGGGCAACACACGCCCGAAAGTTATGCGCTTTGTGAATCGGGCATTTTCGGGTACTGACATCAGTCCTCATGATTATGAATTCCGAGTCACAGAGCGCATCGACTTCCTGAAGCAGAAAGTTTATGCATGGGCAAACCGGATAAAGCGATATAAAAAAAGATGTGACCGATATACACTGAATTGCACATTCCAAAGGGACGAAAGGTGGGTGTATAGAAATTTGGAGCGGCCTGATCTTGTGGGTGACGCGTGCTTGCCGGATGTTGCTGCCACAAACACGTTTTGGCGCAACATTTGGTCGGTTCCTGTCACTCACACAGAAGGTGATTGGATGCAAAAAGTCAAACATTTGTGTGAAGCGATACCAACAATGGAGCCTGTGTCAATCACAGAAGATGACATTGCTTGTGTAGTCCGTTCGTTACCGAATTGGAAAGCTGCCGGACCGGACGGACTACACAACTTTTGGTTAAAATGGCTCCGAAGTTCACACGCATGTTTGGCTTTTCAATTCCAGTCAGCTTTAGAATCAGGATCGCTTCCAAGTTTTATGACTACAGGTGTCACCCACCTGCTCTTTAAGTCTGGTAGTGCCATGGACCCCAAGAACTATAGGCCGATCACATGTCTGCCTACAGTTTACAAACTTCTTACATCTATTCTGAGAATTAAAATAACTAGTCATATTATTGAAAATTCTATTCTCTCTTACTCTCAGAATGGATGTAGAAGTGGGGCTCGTGGCACTAAAGAGCTCCTTATTATTGACATGGCCATCAATCAGCAGGTTCGCCGTAATCGAAAGGATTTGGCGACATGCTGGATAGATTATAAAAAAGCCTATGACTCCGTGCCGCATACATGGCTCATGAGGGTGCTTGAGTTGTACAAAATTGATGCGACTCTTTGCACCTTCTTGAAGGCATGTATGGGGCAATGGAAAACGGTGCTTTGCTATCCAGGGTGTCGACACATTCAGGATGATGGTGAACTTGTAAAGATTGAGCGGGGTATATTTCAGGGTGACAGTTTGAGTCCCTTGTGGTTCTGTCTGGCTCTGAATCCTCTAAGTACTATATTAGAGGATTCAGGGTTAGGCTATTGTTTGCGGAGAGGTGGTCAGGTTATTTCACACCTCTTTTATATGGATGATCTCAAATTATTTGCCCCCAACGACCTCCATCTGATGGCGTTACTTAAGGTAACTGAAACTTTTAGTAACTCCATCAGGATGGAGTTTGGTGTGGACAAATGTGCGGTCATGCATGTGAAAAGAGGTAGAATTGTGGAATCTGAAGGAATAGAACTTTCAGATTCCACAAAACTTAGATCCCTTACTGCAAACGATACCTACAAGTATCTGGGTATGTCACAGGGGTTAGGCATTAATGAGTCGGGTATGAAACAGTCCTTGGGGGAACGCTTCTTTGGCCGCCTGAAAAAAGTACTGAAAAGTCTTTTGTCAGGCGGTAACAAGGTGCGAGCCTACAATGATTGGGTCATACCCGTCCTTACCTACTCCTTTGGTATACTCAGATGGACTCAGACTGAACTGGACGCCCTGGATAGAAGAGTCCGTACACTGCTTACTTCATATCGAATGCACCATCCACGTTCTTCAGTAATGAGATTGTATATCCCGCGGAAGTGTGGGGGTCGTGGTTTTTTAAACATTAAGACTCTACACAACCGCGAGATATGCAATCTTAGAGAATACTTTCTCAATGTTGACGTGGATGTGCATCGAGATGTAGTAACTGTGGACCATGGGCTTACACCGCTCGCTCTTGCGAAAGAGAACTGGCGCAAACCTGCAATACTCAGCATTGATGATCGCAAGGAGGTATGGAGGAGCAAGGAGCTGCATGGACGATTTTATCGGGCTTTATATGGGCCCGATATAGATTTAACAGCATCGGTATCCTGGTTACGATTCGGTGACCTTTTTGGAGAAACTGAAGGTTTTGTCTGTGCAATTACTGACGAAGTTGTAATGACGAACAACTATCGGAGATTCATCCTGAAGGATGGTACGGTTGACATCTGTCGGGCATGTCATCGTCCCGGAGAATCCCTCAGGCATATTGTTTCTGGTTGTTCTCGTCTTGCCAACGGTGAGTATTTGCATAGACACAACCAAGTGGCCAGGATCGTTCATCAGCAACTTGCTCTGAAGTACAATCTTGTAGATTTGGAGGTGCCGTATTACAGATATGTGCCCGACCCAGTTCTTGAAAATGGCCGTGCCACATTGTACTGGGATCGATCAATCATCACTGACAGGACTATTGTAGCCAATAAGCCTGATATAGTGGTGATTGACCGATCAGAGCGTCTCGCAATAATTGTTGATGTTACCATTCCCCATGACGATAATCTCGTGAAAGCCGAAAAAGATAAACAAATAAAATATTTGGACTTGGCTCACGAGGTTGTCGACATGTGGGATGTTGATTCAGCAATTATTGTGCCGATTGTCGTATCGGTTCACGGACTGATTGCCAAGAGCCTCGACGAACATCTCAAGAGGCTCGCGTTAGGCAGTTGGGTCAAGGGCTTGATGCAGAAGGCAGTACTCCTCGACACGGCACGTATTGTGAGGAGGTTCCTCTCTCTGGAGCCCTAACCTCCGGTAGCTTGGTCCCTGTGCCCGATACCGGTGGGCTACTATTTTTTATATTTTTAAATATGTTTAATTTTGTTCTTTTTTATGTATTTAAAAATATAATCTATGTGTATTTAAATGAAATAAAGAAAATAATAATAATAATAATAGTTTATTTCTTCAACATTTCTCTTACAAGGTTATTCAGTTACCGGAACAACCCAGGAAGCATATAGTAATGCTTGTGTTGGGTCGTCCCGCTCCTCCTTAGGACTACATAATTAAGGTGGTAAGTGTATTACAGGTCATCACATAGTTAAACTATTTTAAGTAACTAAATTAAATTACAAAATGATGAAAAGAAAGGTAATAATAGCACTGGTATGACTGTGTGTGTGTGTGTGTGTGTGTGTGTGTGTGTAAGTGTGTGTGTGTGTTATGAATGTGAGGGGGGTGCATATGTTTGAAGTTTTGTGCTTATGTGAGATTTGGAAATTTGTGTGTGTTATATAGCTTGTGTGACTAATGTTTTAATTCAGGATTATCTAGTTTATGAAACCATTATTAATGTGTTGGCATAAACCTAAAACTAACACTTGCATTCAAATAGCAAATTCTCAATTTCGTTGTACCCAAGCGGCTCAAGTTCCTGTACGACTTTTTGTTTACATATCTGGAGTTGCATGTTATATATTGAACATTTGTTATTAAGTTGATTGTATAGGTAGGCGGAGTGTGCGAGAAATTGTCGGCTGGCGAACAGAGTTCTACAAGAGGGAGTAGCGGCTACTTTACATTTTCTTCTGCCTGTTTGAGCTGTATATACGTAAGGCAAGGTTTTATGTAGTTTAAGTACTGAGTTGAGAATGTAAAGTTTTCTTAGTGACAGTGTTTTATGAATTTGATATAGTTCATCTGTAGGAAATCTAAATGGCTTAAATAACATTGTCTTTATCAAGCATCTCTGGGCCCTTTCTGCTTCAAGAAATTTAATTTTCGATGCACCACCCCAGATGGGTATACAATACGACATCACTGTTTGCGCCAAAGCAATATAGATACGTTTTAGGAGGTCTTGAGAGGTAACATGTCTTAACTTTTTAAATACCCATATGAGTTTACGGATTCTCTCATTTAGAGCTTCGATATGTGGGTGCCAGGAAAGTCGTTGATCCAGTATTACTCCCAGGTATTTGGTCGATTTTACACATGCTATCTCTTCACACCCACACTGCGCAGTACGTGTGTCAGTGAAATCACAGGTGTGAATCCTTAATATTAGGTTTGGGGGCGGGAGTGTGCGTTTATTTATTGCAAAGCAAATGTAATTAGTTTTAGTGATGTTTAGGGTAAGAAGAGCTGATTCAAGCCATTTTGCAACCTTATGGAGACCCTGTTCAGCCGCTGTAAAGACGGAGTTCCAGGAGGTTCCATTAAATGTAATGGCAGTGTCATCCGCATAAGAAAATATATGTGCTCCGCCAATCATGAGACTTGTTAAATCATTAAGATATATCAAGAATAGCGTGGGCCCTAGGACACTTCCCTGGGGCACGCCGTACTCAATTTTAGTGTCACAACTAGTAAAACTGTCAATTTTTACTCTTTGAGTACGATCTTTTAGATAGTCAGTTAACAGTTTTAAAGTTATACCCCGAATACCCACAAGCTCCATCTTTTTTATAAGAGTGGGAATCGACACAGTGTCAAATGCTTTTTTCAAGTCTAAAAAGACTGTAAGACATTTTTCTCCACGATCTAAATATTTAGTTACTAGAGAGGATAGTCCCAAGATGGCATCTTCTGTAGATTTTCCTTTCCTAAATCCGAATTGTGAACTAGAGAGAATATCAAATTTTTCGAGATAAGTAGTAAGGCGTGAGTTGATAAGCCTTTCAACTACTTTTGAGATAACGGACAGGATGGAAATAGGTCGATAATTATTGATGTCTCCTTTATCTCCTCCCTTATGTACAGGGGTCACAATGGATTTTTTAAGCATGATTGGGAATACCCCTTTTTGAAAACATAGGTTAGCAAGATGACTAATAATGGGAGCAACCTGTGGTTTAACCATTTTCACAAACCCAGTCGGTATACCGTCCCAACCGGGAGCACTGTCAGTTTTCAAATTCGATATAACACGGTCCACTTCCCAAGGATCAGTATCTAGAAGTACAAAGGAAGTTAGTTGTGATTTTGGAGCAGATGTTGGGCCACTGTCTGACTGCAAACCTCCACTGGGGATGCCTTCTGCGAGGTGCTTGCCGACACTGGCTAAATAATTATTAACATAGTTAACCGATTCCATCGCAGTACTGCAAGCATTGAGTAATTCAAAATTTCCTACCCCAGACGTGTTAAGATGTGTTATTTCTTTAATAGATTTCCATAATGCTTTGGAGCATTTCATATTGATTTTTAGTAGTTCGGATTCATATTTACTTTTTAATTTTTTTAATTAATTTATTACAGTAATTACGGTATCTAGCAAATGTTATTTTCAATAATTCATTACACGGATCAGACCTCAATTTCAGTTGCATTCTGTTTCTGTTTCTGATACATCTTAATAGACCGCTGGTGATCCAGGGCTTAATAATGCGCTGTTTACTAGAAATTATCTGTACTCTAACACTCTCCTCAAGGGATGATTTAAGCTTATTAATTAAATGTTCAATCACAAAGTCAGGGTCATCGCTTAATAGTAATGTGGATAGGTTTTTTGTTAAAAGCTTATCTGCAGCTGCTTGAAAATCGGTGAAGGTTTTGATTGTTGGAGAACAGGGTTTAGTTTCTATTTTAGATATGCTCATGAATATTGATGCGTGGTCCGTTATAGTGGTGTTTAAAATTGCAATACTAGCTGAAAGTTTGGATTTGTCAAGCTTTAAAATATAATGGTCGAGGCAATTTTTTTCACGCGTGGGAAGAGTGTGCCCTGGCAGAAGTCCATGTGAGGACAGCATGTTAAGGTAAGAAGCCCGATTGCTAAGTTCGTAAGTGGATTCGTTATCTCTTGAAATTAGGTTAATGTTGATATCTCCGGCTACTACAATATTACAATTGTTTTTTATTGTGTTTAACAGGGTATCAAGTGAGGTAATAAAATTAGTTGCATTTTGATGTGAAGGTGATCGATATATTCCCTGTATAGTACACCCACATATATTTAATTGTAGGCACGAAGCGTTATTCAAGCTATGCTCCCTAAAGACTGGATTTAGTTTAGATTTAGCGTACATGACCAATATAAGTATATAACACGCCTATTAAAATTGCCGATCAGAAAAAACAAGGTTTGTTAAAATTAGTTGATAAGAAAACTATTCCCGACTACTATCGTCCATTTTATGAAAATTTGTAAGCTTTATAAAATAGACGATAAGTAGAATACAATTAGATTAGCTGATTTACTTGTGTTCTTAGTATTTTAAGTAAAATTTTCTAGCATTTTTTAATACTAATTATTAGTGGACACTCAAAGCTGTAAAGCTAAACTGAAAGACTGATTAAAGTTCCAAATTATTGAAAGATTGTTCCTTTATAACTAGATCTTAAGCTTAGACTAGACTTAGACTTAATCTGTAAGACATTTTGAGTCATTTTGAGACTGATTTGTACTGAAAGAAATAAATATTTCATAAAATATTATTGTTTTACTGCGCAAAATTAATATTCTTGCACAAATAAAATTGTATTTATTAAGCAATATTTTATCTAAAAAAGTGTTAAAACTCAAAATGATTATTTTTCTGACTAACTTTTCAGGTACCTATAACAAAACAAATACAATAATTTTATATTAATTTGAAAGACAGATAATATACCTAGGTAAAAATAAAAAATACTTGTTGAAAATATCATTATTATTAAAAATGTTACACGTTAAACTTTTAAAACGCTCTCCTGTAAAACGAGTATGTTTTGAGATTATACAGTTTTAATGCGAAGGAGCGATATTTCAAGCTGGCGTTCTTCATTTATCTTCAGACGATATTTTTTGGGACATAGGCATTCACCTGTTGTAATAATAAATACATAAGTTAGAGGCGTGACGTGAAGCGGGAGGCGCAGCGGTGAGCGGCGGGAGGCGCGGTGCGACGATCGGCATGTGTGATTTTTTTTTTTTTTTTTTTTTTTTTTATCTATGGCACGTCAATTTGACTTCACCTCGCCTGATGTTAAGCTGAAGGCAAAGTCCCATGAAAGAGGGTCACCATTGCAAACACGTTCAGTGCTACAATGGTGGCGCTCAGCTTGACGGCCTCATCAGATGCTTTTTCACGCCCCGCTTAAAGGACCCGGGACTGTAGGAAGAAGGAAACACGTGCGCCGGCAAGGAATTCCAGGACTTAATGGTACGGCAGAGAAAAGACTCACCGAACCGCTTGGTTCTTGATGGAATATTCTGTACCGTATGCGAGTGACACCTAAGCCCTGCACGCGTTGTCCTGTGTAGGAAAGGGGAGGGTGGGATTAGTTGGAAGAGCTCATCAGAACATTCACCATGGTAGAGACGGTAAAATACTGCCAAGGACGCAACATCTCTACGCATCTGCAAAGGCTCGAGGGACTCTGTGACCTCGGGACTCCCAATAATGCGGACCGCACGTCGCTGCAACCTGTCGAGAGCATCTAATAAGTACTTTGCGGAGCCATCCCAGAGATGCGAGCAGTATTCCACGCAGGAGCGAATTTGTGTCTTATAAAGAAGACACCGCTGCTCCGGCGTGAAAAAACGTCTCACTCTGTTCAGGACTCCGAGTTTACGCGAAGCTGTTTTGATGATGCTCTCGATATAGTTCTTGTTGTTCAGTTTGCAGCGCACGTCCATACCGAGTATATTGAGGTTATCCTGTAATGGCAGTGGTGTGCTCTGAAGAGTGGGAGGAGGAAGGAAAGGAGATGTCTTTGCTGAAAACGCGCATGCCTGCGTCTTCTTGGCATTGAACTCGACCAGGTTCTCAGATCCCCATTGGGAAATGTGATTGAGGATCCGGTCAAGCCCAGTGACAAGAAGTCGCCTCTTTTCCGCTATATCGGACTGCTTGGCCGCAGAATGTCCGTGGTAGCTCCCGTGTACAGTGCTATCGTCTGCATAGCAGTGGATGCTGCCGGTGGACAGCATGTCATTGATATGCAGAAGAAAGAGAGTGGGTGATAAGACGGACCCCTGCGGCACACCAGCATTTACCTGCAGGAACTCCGATGCTCGTCCATCACAGAGAACGCGAATACGGCGCCCCTGCAGGAAGCTAGCAACCCAATTGCACAGTGTAAGAGGCAGACCGAAGGCTGGTAGTTTGGAAAGAAGCGATTTGTGCCAGACTCTATCGAACGCTTTGGCGATGTCTAGGCTAATAGCCAGTGACTCACCATGCTTGTCCATAGCCTCACCCCAAAGATGGGTAACATACGCCAGAAGATCACCCGTTGACCGTTTTGGCCTGAAACCATATTGTCGGTCATTAATTAGGGAGTGATCCTCTAGGTGGCGCATGAGCTGTGTGTTGATAAGGTGCTCGAAGACCTTGCACAGCACTGAGGTGACGGCTATGGGCCGATAGTTGGCTGGGTCTGAGCGATCTCCCTTCTTGGGAATCGGCTGTACATTCGCCTCTTTCCACGCCGTCGGCACTGTACCCGAAATGTAGGAAAGTCGGTACAGCCGCGTGAGTATTGGAGACAACTCCGCTGCACATTTTTGAAGAACCACCGCTGGTATACCATCCGGACCACTGGCTTTCCGGACATCGAGTGACTGCAGTACTGCGCGGACATCGCGTTGCCTGATACGAATATCAGGCATTGCGTGGTCACTATTGGGTAGAGTCGGTGGCTGCATACCACAGTCGTCGATTCGGGAGTTGGCCGCAAAGAGATTAACCAGCAAATTTGCTTTCTCTTGCGGCTCATGTGCCAGGGATCCATCAGGGTTACGCAGGGGGGGCAGCGAAGGCTGGCAGAAGTTAGCTTGCACGGCTTTGGCCAGTCGCCAGTAGCCACGGCTGCCCGTGGGATGCGCTACTAGTTCTTGACCAACCCGTGCTATGCGCTGAGCATCTGCTCTGACAAAAGCCCTCTTGCAGACCCTAGTGGCTTTGTTGTACGCTGCCTTAAAGTACCCGATGTTGGAATCGTGCGTAGCGCGCGCCCTTACCCAAGCGCGATACGCAGACTGTTTATGCTGAACAGCCTCTGCGCATTCGCTGTGCTGTATGTGTGATGCAGGAGGCGCGGTGCGACGATCGGCATGTGTGATGCAGGAGGCGCGATGTGACGATCGGCATGTGTGATGCAGGAGGCGCGATGTGACGATCGGCATGTGTGATGCAGGAGGCGCGATGTGACGATCGGCATGTGTGATGCAGAAACAGGGGGTGTTTATATGGTTTCTGTGTACCATTTTCAAAACTATGATGCTATGAGTAGAACACAAGCTAAAATAAAGGTGTGATCTCCTATTTAACCCTAGCTCACTAACCTTAATTTCAAGTAACGTGGTCACTAACCATTCGTAAATTTTACGACGAAATAAAATATCAATATTTCTATGAATAGACTTTATTAATAACAAAAAACGACTTATTTGCCAGTCTTATCTCTCTTATAATCAAATAAAATTAAATGTAATGAAAATATGTCAATTGGCACAATGGTTACACATAGGAGTTATATGCTCCCTACAAATCGCCTTTTTACAGCTACTGCAGTAGTTTGTGGTCATACGTCGTTTTTTTGCAGGGCAGTAGCTGCAAGTTTTTCGCGATTTAGGATCTGCACTAGGACCTGGTTGCGTATCAGCATCAATTTTTAAGATATCACCTATGATTTGCTTCACATTACGCGGTAAAGTTACCGTCTGATATCTTTCTTGCAACCAGGCCTTCATTAATTCGTCTGCCATTTCTAATGCAAAAGCCCTTCTTTTCAATGGTTTTTTTCCGTTTCTGATGGAATTAGACACGTGGATCACGTAACTATTCACTATTGACAAATTTAGAATGTTATAAAACAAACACAGTGGCCATCTATTTGTCTTTCGGCTGGTACTCATAACCGAGCACATCTGGTCCACGGTATCTACTGCTCCCTTTGTTGAATTATAAAATTCTATTATTTCGGGCTTTTTTGTATTCATGTTAACAGCAGGTTGGTCGTGTGTAGAACAAAGCAAGAAAACCACCTTATTTGACTTTGGCTTGTAAGACACTAAAGTCAAATCTTGATCAAAACCAAACATGGATGTACCTACTGCCCTATTTCTGGAATTCCTCATTTCTTTAGGGATCTCTCGCTTGTTGCTTCGTAGAGTACCTACAAGTGTGAGCTTATATGGTGGTTTCAACAATTCAGCAGTCAGAGGAACTGAAGTGAACCAGTTGTCCATCGTTATATTTCGGTTTGACCCATGTAATGGTTTAGATAACTCTTTCACAAAATAATTTGCTAAGGGCTCATTACCCGTATTCGTACTTTTTCCCAGGTAAGGCATCGCATTAAACATGTACTTAGTACTACAATCAGCCATCATCACTAGCTTCAAACCATATTTATTCGGTTTATTTGGTATGTACATGCGAAAGGCACAGCGTCCTCTAAATCCGACTAATTGTTCATCCACCGTAACATAAGAACCGGGCTTGTACCATTTCCCACAATTTTCTATGAATTTATCCCATAACTCCCTGATTGGTGCTAGTTTATCAGAATCCTTTCTCTCTTGTCTAGTATTTCTATCATCAAATCTCATGCATCTCAGTAAAAAGTCAAACCTATCTGCACTCATGCACGCTTTATAAGTTTTAGCACTTCTCAAAGTATCAAATAAAGTTCGTGTAGGTAAATGGTTACTCTTGAGAGCAGCAGATTGGATAAGCAAACCCAGCAAAGCCTTGATCTCATTGGCTGTCGTTCGTGTCGTAGTATATTTAGATGTTTTATACTTATTGTTCTTTATATCGATCTCGACATTTGTAAACTGAACAAGCATGTCAATAATTTCCTCTCCGACGAAGAGATGAAATAAATCCATTGGCTTAGAAAGATCTTTGGCTATACCTACAGGACCAGGTACAATATGCAATAAATTTCTGGCAGCACTACGAGTACGTGGATCTCTGGGGTTTGTAGACCATCTATGTTCATTCTTACCCAATAGGATGTTCTGCCCGGGTTGTATGATGCATTGCTGCCGTTGTGATTCAAGGTTTCGTTGAGCTGTGCCGGAGGTCTGGCCCATCTCATCATCAGAGTCAATGACTAACCTGCGACTATGACCCCGACGGGGAATGAAGAGCTCGTCGTCCGAAGAGTCCGCAGCAAAATCATCGTCGCTGTCATCAGTTTCGACGTGAATTTCCGTTTCTAAATAATCTCTATCCTCAGATCCTGATGACTGTGGACTATTTTCAGGAATCGACTCCGAGTCCGATTCAGCTAACCATTGTACAACTTTGTCCTCTAGTCTCCTCAAATCCATCTAAAAATATAAAACATAATCTTTATAACGACCAAATTTACAAAAATCATAAATTAAAATAAATATTATATACGCAATATTTACATCGTTTAGTATAAATTATGAAGTAATACAATTTGCTTCATAAAATACTAAAATAATGTTATATCTATAATAATAAAGTATAATAACCAACAGAAATCAAAATACATGATTTAGAAAAAAAAAAACGTAGTTACTAACCTTTCGTAATTTTGACGTCGATATTGCAATATCTCCAAACCAATAATACATGCATCCGCGATGAGCGATCGCGGGTCACTAGCGATGCAAATTAGGAAGGTAAAGACAACGGCAGGGGTGTGAGGGGGCGGGAACTTATTGAAACACCAAATACGCTAGGTGAGTTTCGTAATTTTTACGAATGGTTAGTGATCTAGGGTTAAAAAAAAACAAAGATAATTATACATAAATAAAGAAAATTCGGGCGCCTTGGAGACACGAAAATAATGCTAGGATAGTCGACGGTAAATTGAAACTTTTAATCGTCCGGAGGTAGGTATTTAAAAGGCAAGTCCCATAAATACGCCGGACGGATTTATACTGGCAAGGGTGATAATGGCAGAGAATTAATAATGGCAGAGAATTAAATCACGGAAAAGAGACTGTTATAAGGTTAATACGGGGCCTTGAAAATGTAGCAAAAAGCAAATAAATAATATATATATATATATTATTTATTTGCGTAAAAAAATGGAAATATATATATATATATATATATATATATATATATATATATATATATATATATATATATAGTCAGGTATGATTTCCATTTTTTTTACCTGGTTTATAGCCTGGTCCATAGTGACTGTCTACGAATTACAAGCTCCGGGTTCGATTCCCAGTGAGTGCATATATTTGTGTTATTAGCATTAGTATTTACCTATTTATCCTCGTAAGCCCCAATGTGCTCATGTGAACCCATAATCGCTCTAGTCAGTCCAACCCAACCATTTAAAATTATTTTCTTAATTACTAACCACGGGCCTCATCCGATCACATAATCTAAATTTGAAAAAACCTATAAAATAAGCGCGCCATTCGAGTATTTGTCGTTCTTATTCGTGATTGGAAGAATTATACCGTTGATTTTGCCACTTGAATCGTCCGGCCAATCACAAAAGTTTGTGGTCTTTTCGTGTCCAAGTTCAACATGGCTGGTCGACGTAACAGAGGTAAGTTTAATCTTTAAATATTTAACTGATCTATTGCAAGAAACATGATTAGAGATTAATAAAATTAAAGTAAAAATAAAATCTAGTATTGTATTTCAATTGTATTTTACGAAAAAAATCATTTCATAGTATGAAAAATTTACGATGTTTTTTTTTGTGATCAAGTGAGAACATTGGTTTTCAATTACAATATTGGCTCTATTTATTTTGTGCTCAAGTGATGACATTGGTGAAATATTAGTATTTATATATTTATTTACTTTCTAATGTATTGTGGGACTAATTTTCACCTAAAATTGTTTACAATATTTATTTTTTTTAGCTGTTCGAGATGAAAATATTGCCGCTTATCTGGCTGAATCTGATGGTGAAGATTTTATACCCAGTGACGATGATGTGGGTGATACTGCCTACGTGCCTGATCGTTCTCCGTCTTCATCAGACGAAAAATCGGATGAGGAGAGAAGTGAAGAACCTATAATACAACAGTCTAGGGTAGATATAACAAGAGGTGAAGGGAGAGGTAAAGGAAGAGGCCGAGGAAGAGGGAGAGGACGAGGACCATCTAATGCACCTTCCGTAAGTGGTTCGACTAATGAATGGATAAGCAAAGATTTCACTATTACTGAAGATATGCTATTCCAACCTTCGTATCTTCCGAACTTTACCGACAACTTCAACAAATTAGAGTTATTTCAACAGTACGTAGATACACCATTTATTGAACTTGTCGTGACTCGCACTAACCAAACTTTCGTTGCGCTACATGGACGATCTTTGAACTTAACTTTAAAAGAATTTAATATTTACATTGGTGCTACATTTGTTATGGCAGCCATAGCTTATCCATGGCTAATAATGTATTGGGAGGCTAAATGGCGAGTGCCAATAATAGCGGATAACATGTCAAGGAACAGATTTACTTTATTAAGAAATTCGATAAAGGTGGTCTTTGATAATGACATAACTAATGAAATGCGAAGTGAAGATAAGTTATGGAAGATGAGACCTCTGGTGAATCGGATACAAAAAGGCTGTAGACTCCAAGAAAAGGAACACCGATTATCTATCGATGAGATGATTATTCCTTTCACGGGATCATGTGGAATCAAACAGTACTGTCCTGGAAAGCCAAACCCTGTAGGACTGAAGGCCTTCGTCTTAGCTAATCCCAACGGTATTGTATCTGATTTCAATATCTATCAAGGAAATACTACTTATCCTGAATTAGAAACATCTAATTTTGGACTAGGAGAAAAAGCAGTGTTGACATTAGCGGATGCACTAGTTCCAGGTCACATATTATACTTTGACCGATATTTTACGACACTGAAGCTAGCTAAGGAGCTGAAAAAACGAGGAATATCGTGTACTGGTACTATTCAAAAAAATAGAGTCCCAGCAAGTGCTAGGTCTATCTTGATAGAAGATAAGGAGTTGATAAGGCGTGGAAGAGGCAGCTGTCACAGCATAGTTAGTGCCGATGGTTCTGTTGCAATTACTAAGTGGAATGATAACAAACCAGTTACAATGTTATCCACGATAGAGGCCAAGGAACCTATGGACGTCTGTCAAAGATGGTGCAAACGTACTAAAAGATATGTTTCTGTGGCGAGGCCAGCAGTTGTGCGCCAATATAATAAACATATGGGCGGCGTGGACTTGGCAGATCGAATGCTTTCCGTTTGTCCAAATAGGTACCGCACAAAAAAATGGACACAACGTTTTTTTTCGCACATGTTGGATTTGGCAGTGAGTAATTCTTGGCTGTTATACAAAAAAATGGAGATAGAAAAAGGAGTACCGTTAAAAAAAATCCAGCAATTGCGGTACTTTAAAATGGATTTGGGGGAAATTATCATAGAGGCAAATTTGACAGCTGAAGTATTAGATGATGCTGAGGAGTCTGAGGTCGAGGTTCCCAAACGGAAAAGGGGTAAACCAACCACAGAGCTTCCCTCCAAAAAAAAACGAACTACGGCAGCAAAACACTTGCCAATTATGCATGAGAAGCAATCAAGGTGCCGCCACTGCCACATAAATAAAAGTAGAACCTCATGCTCCTCTTGTAACATTTTTTTATGTTTGACAAAAGATAGAAACTGTTATAAACTTTTTCATGAAATAGAGTAATAACACTGTTTTATGAAAAAGTTTGTGAGTAACGGCGCCTTAATTACTTGTTTTGAATTATTAATCTCTTTATGTTGATGAATACAATTGATCTCTTTATGTTCCTACTATTTAATAAATAAGTTTCCTTAATTAATATTGAGTTTCAATTTATTTTACCATAAATAAATAATATATATTTATAAATAATATTTAATTCATATATGTCTGATGGGATCGAATGAGTACAAACAAACAGTAGTAACTTATGTAACTAAGAACCAATGTGTTCAGACGAGAACAAAAAAAACTAGGTATTTTTTTTCAGAAATATAATTTGTATCCTATTTTTAATACTATAAAAAAAATCATGCGTCTATTTCAAGTCTATCTAACTTTTTTTTTATTTCGTTCGTGGGGTGGAGCTACTATAATTTTTATGTACTCACATGAGAACAGTAAGCCGTAATTCATCTATGACCGTTTTTGGCTTGGGCCTTAGGAGGTTAAAATATCATGAATGTTTTCAATGCAGTTATATGAGAAAATGTATCTCTTTATATACAGAATGTAGACAATAAATCTAGTTCCTTCAACACAAGCCTTGTTTAGCTTACAGTAGATAGTAAGGCGAGATTCATTTATATTTAATATAATATAAGGAAACATAATGAACAATATAATTTAATTGTATGTATAAGTATGCAGTTTCAAATGCGACTAAAATTATATTACTTATTGCTTTAGATTGTCAAAATGATGTTGTCCTGAAGAAAAAACACACCTTCGAAAAAAAAAGGCGACAAAAGGAGAATTTGTTCCGGATGCTACCAAAATCTGCGTGGTACACTCAGCAGCCGAGAAGCAAATAATAAAGTGAAGAAAATTAAATCTTTCTGCGTAGAAAGGATACTGCCTATCATGTTTCTATAAAACTCACATGTAATTCATAAGAAAGTGAAGAAAAAATATTTTTCTACGTTAAATGGACGTAGTTTTGCAAACGGGAACCAACCCACAACTATACTCAAATTTAGTTAAATATACAGAACGGCTCAAAATTTGATGCTCTGTCAGTGTAATGTAAGAACCAAGCTGCTAAACAATTGTTTGTATGAAAAAAAATATGTCAGCAAAGAACTAACTCACTTTTTATGAGATTTGTATACGGTAGAACAGAACCACGCTGCTTAATCTAAAAATCTAAACAAAATACTTTGTTTTAAAAAGACCTGTGCCACTTGGTACTTTTTATGAACAAGATGCTAAATATTTTTGAAATGCAAACGGGAACCAAACCAGACCTCGGATTTTAAACGAAATAAAATACTATAAAAAGATCTATCCATCTTGGTACCTTTAGAACGCACATTTTTCATCTTATTTTATTACGCAAACTAGAAGTAACACACTTGGTTCTTTTATTTAATTAAAAATTAGAGCTTTATGGAAATATTAGTAGGTACCTACACGTCGCAAAATTAAAATTTTTATTTTATTTTAGATAATGTATTTACTTTTTTTTAAATATTTCTTTTTTATTTTATTTATTTAGGTTCAGTTAACAGATAGTTACAAAATTTATTATATTTTTATGTTGCTAACATTTTTTATGTCCTAGCAACACCGCTCACCGTTCGCGACTTCTTGTTCATAACTTTGCGCTTGCGGTACCGTTTCTCTAAAGTTTGTATCTACTTATTTTGCTACAATAATAAAATGAAAAAAGCGAGTGCAAGAACAAGAGCTCTATTAGATGCTTGTATTACTAACTATTCAGAAGAAAAGGATGACAGCGGTAAGTTTTTTATTTTGATTTGAAACTTTAGAAGTACATACCTAAAAGTTTTTACTTTTATTGTTGATTATATTCGACACAGAGCCTAATCAGATTATGTTACGTTTAATTGAATACGTGTCCAACAGAAAAGCATTTCACAACAATGAAATCGTTTAATCTGTTTTAGTACAGTACAGTACAGTAGGTACAGTTTTTCCAAAAAGTTTTTACCTACGTTGTGAAATAGAGAACTGTTGAATAACTGTGTCAGCCGTACTCAGTCACTTATCATTACTTAAATCGTTCCATATTTGAAATTTTCATACTATATCTTCACTAACCAGAGATTTAACTAACCATTGGTGACTCTGCTTACCTACCTACCAACAGTGGTAATTTTTTTACTTTATATAAGTTAGTAGGTAGGTACCTATTGTACGTACAATGGATTATAGGAATGGGATGGGTACTGGAAGGCATTTTGAAGTTTATTGAAAAAAAAGCTCTAACATAATTTTATTGTCCATGAAGGAACCTAGTTGAAATAAGTACAAAAAATTTATACCCTATAGTTTTATTACACCAATTAATAAGTTTAATCCTAATAAGCAAATCTGCCAAATAAACATACCGTCTAAAGTAAAAAGAAAACCATAAAAATAACCATTTGAAATAACCTTGTTAAAATGAAGTCAGTGAAAAATGTTAGGATCCGCAAAAAAACATTCTTTCCAAAAAATAAATAAGTCAATCAGCTGTGGGGCTACAACATTAGAATACCTATTGTTACTGCCAGACTTCCCTTGCATACCCATGGGCTATGGGCCACCTAGAGAATTGTGAGTAAAAAAGTATACATTTATGGTTAGTTAAATACCTATATAAATGTGTGTAGTTAAATTTTTTGTTTTAATTTATTTATTTACCTATGTTATTTTAGTTAGTTTTAGATTTGTATATTATAATGTTATGTTTTAAAATTTAAAGTTTATATATAAATGACTTATTCAATTTTTTGAGTTCCTATTATTCAACTTCATGATTTTCTTTTAATGTTAAAAATTAAGTTTATTTGGCTGATTTGCTTCTTAGGATCAAAGTTATTAATGGGTGTCATAAAACTACATGATTGTAATTCAACCGGTTCGATTCCTGGAAGAATTGAAAGTTGTATCAAAACATTTCTTAGTTTTTTTATAAAGGTATGTTTCCAACTTAGTGCGACCAAATTTTCCTTCTTATTAATAGTAATGGTCCTTATAATTCCTTACAGATACAATAGAAGGCACCCCTCAATCAAGTCCAATCCGGTTAAAATCAGGTATTACTTGCAACATAGCTTTTTTGAACTTTTCACGTAATAAGTAATGCTATATTCGCTACGCTATGGGTCGGTGGCAAAAACCGAGTGGGTATGCGGTATTGATAGTGATAGTGAATATCGCATGGCTTTTTTTCTTTTTCCAACACACTCAATTGGTTTTTTCTTCCTAGCTCTGCATGGTTGTGGTGAATCGCGCGATAAAAATAAGCATGAATCTGAAAGAGTGTTACCTATTGAATTACTAACTTGCGAAGAAATGCCTGATGCTGGACTTCAAAGTCATGAGACCCTCTATGAAAAGAGTATTGAAGCACCTCCCTATTCTCCACTAACTCCCCGACCGCTTGTTCAATTCAACAAATCGCATGGTAACATTAACATTTCAGCTACTGATGATAACGTTGACAACAATTTATCGGAAATTGAGCAGCTATCTACTAACGTTAATTCACCGGAAACAAATTCAAACTCTTTTGCTCAGCGCTTTCCTTCACCCTTGCCTGTAATGTCACCAGAGACTGCCAGACTCTTCAATATTTTAGCTAATTCAATAGATACCGACTGCGAAGAAGAAGAAAATATTTCAAATACCAATATGCCAGGTTTATCTACAAATGTTAACTTTGATGAAATAAACAGTGATGATTCAGTTCAGGATCCTGATTATATATTTAACGATAATACCTCTAGTAGTAATGAATCTGACAATTCTATATCGCTGCTCACATCACACGCAGAAGTCCATCAAACACGTAACTCGTCCAATGAAATCGAAAATAGTCCTTTAATTTTAACAACATTAATATCTACTTCTGTTATACATAACAATGAGGAACATCAGCCTACAACTAACATAGAATCTGATGTTACCGATGCTGATGCCGGTGACACATCTTTGGCTACAAATTCGGTAGGTTTACAGCATCAGGAAGCATCTTTAATTGAACAAGAGTTTTCAGGCAGACCAAAAACTGGAAGAAAAAGAAAATTCGGTGGCTGTACAAGAGAGGATAGAAAAAAAAGAAAATATAAGAACTTACCGTATGTTAATTCTAAAAAACAAGAAGTTGAGCCTAAAACATTTTTAAATTTTACTTGCCATTGTGCAAAAAAATGTCACGAGGTAATATCGGTGGATGAAAGACTTGCAGAATTTAAAAAATTTTATGCCTTAGGGACATATGATGCTCAGACTATGTACCTTGCTGCATCGGTTAAAGAACGGCCAGTTAAACGGAAATACATTTCAGTAAATACCGGTTATCATTCCAAAGCGAAGACATTTTCCCGTACTTACTATATAAAAGGAATACCTGTATGTAAGGAAATGTTTACAAAAACGCTGCAAACTTCTTCAAAGAGAATTAACACTTCGCTTGAGAAAATGAGATCTGACGAAGATAGTATTACGGACAGACGTGGTCGCAATGGTGGACGTAATAAAACCCAACCTGAAGTTGAAACTTTTTTAATAAATCTTATTAAGAAACTGCCTACTTACGTTTCCCATTACCGAAGAGCTGATTGTAATGATGCTAAATTTTTGAATCCTGATATGACTTTCCAGAAAATTTATAATCTTTATTGTGATGAGTCAAAGAAGGCTGGTGTTCAAACTCTTTCGTTAGCTAAAGCTAAAAATATTTTCATGACAAAATTTAACATACGTATTAAGTCTTTAAAAAAAGATACATGCAATAAATGTGACCACTTTGCAAGCCAGATAATGTCCGAAATATCCCCAGAAAAAAAAGCTACATTACAACAAAATCATAACTCGCATTTAGACAAGGCAAAAGACTTGCAAAGTCAAATGAAACATGATATGGTCCAGGCAAAAGAAAATCCAGCCATTGAAACAATCACATTTGACTTACAAAAGACCCTACCTTTACCAAGAATTCCCACAAATATAGTTTTCTACAAAAGGCAGATTTGGGTGTACAATTTAGGCATTCACTCTGGCAGTGATGACCAAGCATATTGTAATGTGTGGGTTGAAGGAGAGGCAGGTAGGGGTGCGCAAGAAGTGGGTTCCTGTCTTATTAAATATATCACTGAAAGGGTTAGCGAAAACGTGAAGCAGCTGATACTCTGGAGCAATTCCTGTGGAGGTCAAAATAGGAACATCAAATTAACGTTGATGCTCAAAGCTTTACTTAACGATCATCCGACTCTAGAAGAGATCAAAATTAGGTTTTTAGAGTCGGGTCACAGCTTCCTGCCCAACGACACGGACTTTGGGAGGATTGAATGTGCCCTAAAGCACCAGGAACGTATATATACACCCGAGGATTATATTAGCATCATGAAAAATTGTAAAAAGAAGAAGCCTTTGCAAGTGCGCCGAATGGGATCCGAAGATTTTTTATCTTCAATGAAACTAGAGAAAAATATTGTAAATAGAAAGAAGGCTGTTGACGGATCCAAAATTTCCTGGTTAAACACCAAAGAAATTCTATTAAAAAAGGATAAAGTACACATAATATTCATGAAGTCGGCTCCTGATCAGGACTACATTGAATTAAACATTCAAAAGAAAATTCGTGGCAGAGACGCTCAAAGTCCTATCACCATGTCTCTAATGGAACAGTTGTGGCCTAATGGGAAACCTATTTCCCAGCCCAAACTTGACGATATCAAAAGCTTAATGCATCTTCTGCCAAAGAACGAGCAAACGTTTTATTCACGTTTCTTTACTAACGGGACTGTGGAAGATGATATTGATGGTTTTTCTGGTACACCGGACTTCGAAATTGATTTATCTGTAGCTGAAGAATACGACTCTTAATATTATTTCTATTGTAAGGTCAATTATTTTGAATAAAACTTTAAAAATAACATCCTTTGTTTTAAAATGAGTTCAATTAAATTTTCACAACAAGAACCAACCCTCAATAAACGCCATTTTCATTATTTTGCAAGAAGGAACCATCCGGTATTTTAACATATTATTACTATTAATAATAAGATAATCTATAGTAAATAAGGAGTTATTCCGGTCGGATACCCCGTATTTGATACCCTGGGGGATCAGTATTATTTTATAATATTTTCTATTCCGGTCTGATTCACCGTGCAGGGTATCACAAATAAATTTAATCATTTTATTCCGTTCGAATACACTAGTTATCTATTAACAGATTTTTGGGACAGTCAGCAACAAAATATGCATACAGGGTTTATTGAAATACATATGCTCGTAATACTGAATATTGTAATAGAAACGTGTTACATTGAGAAACAACGACTCTACATTTTCGTCTTGGCTAAGTCACCGCGCCCGGTATGTACCCTTTTTAATATTTTTTTACCTGCAAAAATATGGGTGTGTATTGTTCTACATTGTTATCGTCTCGGCTATTGTCTAATGATTCCAAAGTAGCCAATCAGTGACTAGTGAAGTTTTGTTGACTACGAGGAAAGGGTTATCAATGTGTAACAGTGTTAGTCGATATCTAAATTGTGCTCTGTGCAAGTCAAGTAAAAGTGTTATTCCGGAAAAGTAAGTATTTATTAATAATAGATAGGTATTTTATTTTTGGATGACTTTGAATGATGTTATAATTTTTTTTTTTCTGCTTTTCTTACGTTAGCCAAACTAAACAATCTGTGAAACTATGAAAAGAAGACTTGGTTTAAATGTTGATAATTTTATATTTTTCTTAACACAATGGTTGTTGTTTTGTGTCACATTAAATAAGTAGATGTATTTGGTAAGATAGTTAAGAGACCGGACTTGACTGTGACACATCTTGCTAAATTCTATTTTTGATTACTTTCTAAATTCTATTTAATGCTACGTAGATATAGGGCCTCATATTAGGTTTTGATTCGATCATAAACGTTTTAAAGAGTAGCAAATTTATTTTCTATTCCTCTAACCATGGCGGAAAAAACCCCAATCTGATTAAAAAAAAAACAAATTGTAAATCCGAATTCACCCTTCATAAAACTAAAAGTAGGTACTCAAGTTCTCTTATGGTAACTTATCATAATATTCATGTTAATTAGCTAGTTAAAAGTGGGACATATAAATGAAAAAAAATATCTACAAAACAAATTTGAAGTGAGTAAATAACGGACTAAAGCGAACAGGAAAACAAAATGGCGTCCCGTGTAATGTTGCCAGTGAAGAAAAATATCATGAAGTGTAGGCACACAAATTCAAGTTAAATAATAATTATATATTTTTCCAACGTACGTTCCTTGTTATCATTACATTCTCTCACACCGACCCTGCACTGCTAAATTTTGTAGTTATTTGAATTATCCGGACTTAACCCTAAGAGTAGGGTATAAGAATACTGTAAACCTCTAATGTAGAGACCAGAAGGTTTACAGAATTTTTCTTATAATAAATATTCACATTCTATTTCTATCCGTTCCAGAATGTATGAGGATGGTAGTAAGCCGGCATCATCCTCTCAAAATTCTGATAATTTAATATATATAAATAGAAATGGAGGCATAGTTTTACTAAGGGCTGGTTACCAGTACACAAAGAAGAAACAGTATAAAAATGGATGGAGCCTATGGCGATGTGTCAACTGGCGAAGAAAAAATTGCACCGGGTCTCTTAACATTCAAGTATTTATTACGTTTTATGTTATTTATGCAGTCTTTTAGTTATCAAGCAATGAGTGTAAAGATCTAAATACCTGTTATGTTGTTTTAGGGTAACAACATTAGTAATGAGAAACATCATCAATGCGAGCCCAATGAAGTGGATAATATAATGGCACAGAAGTTACACAATTGCCGAGAAAAAGTATTATCATCCTCTTTTTCACCAATCCCGAATATTTACAACAACTTTAAAGCGGAATTCAGTGATGCCGGCTTAGACCTAATAAAGAAGCTTCCGTCGTTTACAAACATAAAAACTGCGTTGTATGATGCTAGAAATAAACAAGCCGGTATATCGAAGATACAGTGTAAAAATGCCCAGGAAGTAGAAATTCCTTCTATTTTTGAAGATTTTGTGTTGGTCAATCATTATGACGAGACCTCTGATTTCCGAATAATAATTTTTGCAGATAAAAATGTTCTGAAAGATATACGACTCATACAATTTTATTTAAGTGATGGAACTTTTGATTGTTGCCCAACACCATTCGTTCAACTTTACACTATCCATGGGGACCTTGGGAGTGATGAAGAGCACACACGAATAGTACCTTTATTATATGCTTTATTGAATAGAAAAAATGAAGAAATCTATATAACACTATTCCAGTTATTAAAGGAATATATCCCAGAATGGAAGCCACTGAAATATATGACTGATTTCGAACAAGCAGCTATGAATGCCATTTCAACTATTTTCCCCTCAGTTGAAGTAAAAGGATGCTACTTTCATTTTTCTCATAATGTATGGAAGAGAGCTAAAGCGTTGAATTTGACAAAAAACAAGCGATTTCGCAAACACGTAGCGCTATCAGCCTTATTGCCACTGCTACCTAGAAAATATATCTCAGATGGCTGGTGCTACGTAATGGAAGACAGTCCGGAGTCTAAAGAAATACAAGCATTCAACGATTACATGGTAACACAATGGCTGGAAGATGAAAGTTTTGTCGATACTTGGTGTGCCTATAATCAACGCCATCGCACAACCAATGCTGTGGAATCCTGGCATAAAAAGCTCAACAGCAGTCTGCCAAGAAACCCAAATTTATATCAGCTTTTGAAAACTTTAAAAGAGGATGCAAAGTTGCAAATAGTGAATACTAATAGTGTTGAAATGCCAAACCTAAAACGACGGCTAGCAAAAGAAATCGTAGTCGATAAGTGGTACCAACATGTAACTGACCAACTTCTCACTGGAAAAATAACAGTTGGTCACTGTTTAGAAAAGTTAAGACTGTAAGTGATTGGTCCAAATTAAAAGACACAATTATGTTTTTTTGGTATTCGATTTATCTAGTCGAAATCTTTTATTATTTAAAAACGATTACTTTTATTTAATTTGTCATGTCATTCATTTAACTCTCAAATTTGATTAAGCTCTAGAACTTGTGTTTATGTTTTTGTTATCTATCCAAATAGAAAGACCAAAATTCTGATTGTCTGTGATGATTTTATATCGTAATTTTAAGTTCTGTTTTGTTATTTAATTAAGATGGTCAAAATCCTTTTAAATTATTAAGGTTTGTCCAAATAGAAAGACCAAATGTCTGATTATCTGTGATGATTTTAAATACTAATTTTAAGTTTTATTTTTGTTATTATGATGAGATGGTCAAAATATTTTATTAATATTAAGGATTGTCCAAGTAAAAATACTATTTTATATAGTAATTTTAAGTTCTGTTTTTGTTATTTAATTAATATGGTCAAATATTTTTTATAGTTAAGGTGTAGTTGTCTAAATAAAAAGACTAATTTTCTGATTGCCTGTGATGATTTTAAACAAATAAAACAAATATTTTTACATGAACAACTGCTTTTCTCTTGACTGTACTTACCTGTCAAAAAAGAGTAACGGGATCAGACCGGAATGACAAAGTTAATAGTGGATCAGACAGGAATTAAAATACTATAATAAACAACAGGGGATCAGATCAGGGGATCCGACCGGATCTAAATAAGCTGTTTTGCATCACAGACAATATAATCCAAAATACCATATAAGTATTTTTCATAATCAGGATTGCATGGCCTTTCAATACACATTGTAACTAAAAAGTCAAATATCTCAGAAGTTACACTTTGTGGGTTGGTTCCCGTTTGCAAAACTACGTCCAAATGTAAGAAATAATAATTACTGTCATGTTATTCTTTGATTATAAAACTGATCTTTTGGTTTTTATGTTTCTCTTTGTTTTTCTATAATAAATTAAATTAAAAATATTATGTCGATAACTTATTTCCCAACACATATATATCCACTATAATTCGGTGCGGTTTCGGGTTACAAGACCTTACATATACTGTGGCTTATATCTCTTACATAAATAGTAGGAACCCGGGGCGAAGCCAGCACTATGACCACCAACTCGTCGACTATCGATATTGATAGGTAGGTATCCATTTTTTTACGTTTTTGCATAGATATAGTCATTTATATCGTTCGATACCTTACTGGGTCAATAAGCCTCTTATCGCCGCGGCGGAGAGTTCAAGCACCGGGCCAATCGGTCAGTTAACGCACCGTACGCACGTCAGTTTTGGTTCCGCAGCGAACGTGTTAACAGAAAAAAAGAGGAGGTGACCGTATTTCTAATAAATATCTACACAAACGCGAAGCTATTAAAAGATTTATCAATATAATTCCATGCCAAGAGCCTCATTACTGTAGAGGGAATACCAAGAGTTATTTGTCATCGGAATTGTCCATTAATAAATTATGGAAACAATACAATATAGAAGCTAGTCATGACTTAAAAGTAAAAAAATTCTACTTTCGACAGATATTCAATAGTAACTACAATCTCGGCTTCGGTACTCCAAGAACAGACGTTTGTGCCACTTGTTTGAGATTTTCATCAGAAATCGGTCACCAAAATGATGCTCAAGCACGAAACGATCTAATGATCTCTCAAAGATTACACAAATTGAGAGCTAAAGCATTTTTTGAAAAATTCAGAGCAGAGAACCCTATCCTAAAGACGTTTTCATTTGATTGTGAAAAAAAATTAAATTTGCTTAAACTTCCTTACCAAATTGCATACTACCTGAGAAATATTTATTTGTTTAACTTCACAATAGTGGAGGGCTCTTCAAAAAGCAAGTTAACTCCTACAAACGTGTTTGCCTACTGTTGGACTGAAAATGTTTTTCCCAAAGCTGCTAACGAAATTGCGTCAGCCTTGTATCACCGACTGAAAAACACAGACTTCTCTTCTTGTCAAAAAGTTCGACTTGTCGCTGATGGCTGTGCAGGCCAGAACAAAAACACTATTATGCTGGCTATGTTATCTAAATGGATGACAGAAGCTCCTCAAAATGTTAAACAAATTGAACTAGTGTTTCCAGTAGTGTTGGACATTCTTACATACCACCTGATAGGGTATTCGCTAAGATCGAAAAGGAAGTCCGGCTCCACGAAGAAATAAATAGCAATACTTGGGCATTATTTCAAACTTTAGTACTGTCACTACCTTGGGAGCTACTGATTGCGAAGTCCTTGACTGGAAAACAGCTTCACAGGAAGTTTTTAAACCCGTGAGCAACTGGCATTTCAAATTTAAACAGTGTAAACGTTTCATTTTAAAACGTTCGAGGAGACCCGGAAATATTTTGATTCAAGGGCATTTACATTATAAATCTGATGATGGAGTTAGTAAAAATGTTTGTACACCAGGAAAAAAAGCGCTATGATAAATCCAGATAAAATAAGTCCTTCGAACAAATTAACTGCCGCTAAAAAAAAGATACACTAACCTTGCTAAGAAGCCATTGGAGTAACGATTGGCACCTAAATGAAAATTTGCAATTTTTCAAAGAATTACTACAAGAATATAATGATGACCAAACTGAGGATAGTAACCAACAGGGTGAAGACGGTGACAATAACGAAGAATTATGTGAGCAAAATGAAGAAATTGATGACATGCATGTGTGAATAATAAGAAATAAGTAAACCTTAACTTATATAAGAATAATATTAATAATAATTGATGATTAGAACAATAAAGTGTACGATAAAAAAAGTTTAAATTTATTTATTACCATAATATAAAAATAAAACCTAAGTATTAAAATTCATAATCATAGTATTCCACCATTGTATTTCTAATAAATTCGCTTAATAATTTTTCCTAGTAAAAAGGAATATCTGTAGATTTTTGAAAAAAATAAGTAAGTATCAAGATTATTACAGTAAAACATCAACAAAAACACTCATTACAAATGCAGAAATATCCGTGATTGACTTTGAATAGCTATGTACCTATGTTGTTCTAGAATATCCAACGGTTTGCGGTTGTCCTAGCATACTGGAAATTTTGATACCAGCTTAAACAGATGGTATTTATTGGTTATTACATTAAATGAAGTAAGTGAACACAAAAAAGTGCCATTACTACTAACACAAATATCAGCGAAGGTACTAGAGGTGTTAAACTGCCTATGCTCACCATCAAAACCCATTTCTTTAACATATGATGTGTTATGTACAAAATTAAGACAAAAATATGTATCATTGGCCTTAGAAAGAGCGACTCCGAAACAGAAACCAATTACCAATCGAATCAATTCAAGAATATGAACTGCAGCTACGGAAACTAAGTGGAAAATGACATTTCAAGGATTTAGACGACAATATTAAAGAAAAGCTAATAATAGATGGTGTATACACCAAGTTAATGAAGTTTGCACAATTGAAAAGTGATAATTTAAACTTGGCAGAAACACTAGTGCTAGCAAGAACTGTAGAAGCAGCATTGCTACAACAATAAAGAACCAAATCTGTCAGAAATGTATTACTAACAACATCATCATCATCATTCCCTGAACCTTTTTCCCAACTCAGTTGGGGTCGGCTTTCCAGTCTAACTGTGATGCGGCTGAATTTCGATATTTTCCGTGAAGCGACTGCCATCTGACCTCCACAACCAATGGTCTAATGACCAATGGCGATATCGAAGTTCCAAGTTAGGCTGATTGGACTTTTGAGGGCTCCAACTACCCGTAACGACTGCCATAGATGTTTGTATGGCAACCGGGACCGACAGCTTAACGTGCTCTCCGAGGCACTTATAAACCTGCGATAAATACACACATAACTTCGAAAAGCCTCGAAAAGTCATTGGTGTGTGCCATGGTAAACCTGGGATCGAACTCGAGACCTCGTCTCAGCAGTCCATTACCCATACCACTAGGCTACCGCGGTCAACGAAATCGTCGTCGTCGTCTGGTCAACGAAAGATTAACTTTATAGTGGGTAATAAGGTAATGACTGGGGATTATCGGGAAGACCAAAAACCCTGGGTTCAGGGTATGATTATTGGGGAGTATATACCAGATGTAACTTATCAGATAGATGTGGGAGGGTGAGAGGATATCGCTCTTTTTTCTATACGTCTGGGATTACGTGTTGGTCTACGTTACAATAAGGCCCGGATTAATTGATACCCGCTAGTTTTATTAAGACATAAAACTAACGAATTTGCTTTTTAGCATTTAATGTTGGCAGCCGTGATCCCGTAACAACCTCAAGTTGAGTTTTGCCGCTCGCGGATATAACGCCCCAGACAATCCATGAGCCACTGCCATAAGCAACCCTCTCTTGAAAGCAGCATTGTGCGAAACGCTCTCCCTTACTTCGGTAGACCATCTTCCATCCATCATTACCATGTAACGCAATTTTAGACTCAACAGAAAAGAGTACCCGAAAAGAAGACGCGCTCTTCGGAGGGCTCGCGTTAGTTTGGGGCCATTAGCTGGTTTGTCTGGTAACATATCGCGTTATTTTAACCTTCTCCGAACAGTTCGAGCGCTCACAGATACTTCGTGGAAGTTGCGAAGTTGGTTGTCGATTTCTCAAGCTGGTCGTCACGATGAATCGAAGCCGCCAGTCTCTAGATACCTCCGATAAAAATTTCGGACCGCAGATCGACTTAAATTAAGTTGAGGCTTTATTCGGCCTGGATATTTTTTCGCTATTTTTGCCTTAACGACGGAATAGAAGGCGGCGAAGATATCATGTAGGCACATCCAATACTTGTAGAACGGTTACTTGAAGGTGAATTCTGCAAACTATTTTCGAGATTGCTAGAAGACAAGTAAAATATTTTTGATTATTTCAAGATGTCAATCCGAAGTTTCGATGAACTACAAGCAAGGTTACATGTAACTTCGAAACATTCTAATATGTTTAGAGCTTCCGTCCAACCCATTGAAAAATTGCCTGTGACTGAAGGTAAGTAGAGACTTATTACAATAATAAAATACTAAAATTTATATTAACATTTAATTTAAAAAAATTACATTTCCTTATTGAGAGTGAAAAATTGTTTATAATACGGCTTTGATTAAATGAATCATTTGTCTATATATACATCTACAGAGAAGAGGGCTGTTCCTCTACCAAATACGGCCGTTCGATATTAGAAGAGGAATCTTCTACCAAATAGGACTGTTGAATATTAGACTGACCATGCTCTGTATCGAGATTAATTCTTTCCTTGAGTGTACCTACGCGCGTGCGGCCAGTCGCTCCGTCAGCGTAGCACTGAACGCATTCATACAATCTCATAGCTCGTCCGTCGACTTTCATCATATTTCCTAGGACATTTGATTACATGACTCGATAGTGGTTAAAAAACAAAGAGTGGATAGATATTTAGTGCGCAAATAAAGAACGCCACCAAATAACGCATTGGAGGCATGGAATGAATGATTGAACAAAATGGTGCATAAAAAGAAACCGACACTACAATTATTGTTGAAAGTGTTGAAAAATGATAGTAATTACTACTCATTTCGTGTGAAGACAAACGGGGGCAGTTTAAAATTGCCTAAACACAAATCACGCGAGAGATGGATAACATATATGTCTCGGAGCAATTAGAAAATAAAACGATTACCGTGGGTCATTGTCTAGAGAAATTAAGAAAATAGTTAATAAGAAATTAGTCAACTATTTTCTTAATTTCTAGAAATCCTGTATAATAAATATGATATAAGTAATATGTGAACATGTTTAAGACAATATAACTTTCTTCACTTTAAAGTTTATGTAATCAGCGTAGACAATGTCTACACATTATCTTACCTACATTGTCTCGGTGGAATCGGATCACGCGATCGGATTCTACTTTTTATTCGTTTAATTTAAGGTGAAACTGATGTCGTGATCGGAGTGCACTAAAATGCCTGATCCGTTTCCACTTGCAACGGATCATATCATCAGAGTGGACGAAACCCAAAAAGATCAATCAGTGTGCCCAGTTTCTACATTATTTAGAAAATATACCACCTACAGAAAAGAAAAGCAAGTCAACCACACCTTGTGTTCCGTGTACGAAAACTAAGACTCGAAAAGAAACAAGACATTTTAGCCCATTATGTCCAAAAACTGCGGCGTTATGTGTAGTTGGCTATTTTAAAGCTTATCACAGCTAAATTATGTATTCCTACTGCAAAAAGACGGAATTATGTCCTATTTTGTTTGTTGTACTACGACTGAGTACCTAATGTTTGCCATGTCATATCTTTTTCCATTAAAAGTTTGATCTTTGATTTTATCATGTGTTTTCTTTGCTAATGCCAAACGTTCTAAATCCGACCTTCCCTTTAGTGCCAATAAATAATAGGAGTATAGGTATATATATATATAAATATAGAATAATCTGTATAGGAGGAGACCCAACATAATCTACGAATGTATTCGTAGTCGGTCTCACGCTTAAGACCCGTAGCTAGCACGGAAAGGGTGAAGAAACAAAGGAGAAAATAAAGCTAAGAAAAAACAGCTATTAACAGAATCATCGCAATCAATAGTAAGTACTTGAGTTGTATGTTTAGAACACAATGAGGAGGATTGGATACAATGCCCCATTTGCAATAAGTGGGTTCATGAAGATTGTGCTGACATTCCAGAATGTTCAGACGCTTAAATTTGTGATTGGTATCAGATATTTTAAAACTGTCCGATACCAGGGGTTTGAAGTGAAGTCTGTCCAGTACTAAGTGCACTTGCAGAGGCTGTATTAATTCTAGCCAACGTTTAATTTTTTTTTTAATTTGTTTATACAGAAGTTGCAATTTCGTTTGTTTATGTAAAGATTTAAGTGTCCGCTACTAGGGGACTTCCCCCTACTGATCTTGGATTTAAGATAATTGCTACAGTATGCGATCAGTGAAACGTGCCTTTAATTTACTCAACTGGCCAACTTGCAGACAGTAATTTCGTTTTAGTGGATGATATGATTATATTATCTTAGAAATACCACATCTTTTCAAGTCCATAAGAAATAATCTTTTACAAGGAGTCAAGTTACCTTTAATGGCGAAAAAGCCGATTGGGCGCACCAAGTTGAGCTACAAGAAAAAAATGGAAAAGGAAACGCTTTACACTTCACGTAAATCGAAAGGTCCGTGCCAAGATAAAGGAAAAGTATAGTTTTTCTTTTCTAATCTATGTTTATGAAGTCACTTTTTATTCTATAGCAAAGGCTGTCATAAAATAGACATGAGAAAATATAAAGGGTAAATTTAATTTAGATCGAATTAGATTTAGGAAGAAGGAATATTGTATAAATAACATTAAATGTCGTTTCTTTTTACAGGTAAGCTTAAGCAGTAGCATGTTACTATTTAGTTCAGATTGTATAAGACGTATGTTATGAGAAAACTATTATTTATAATACTTCTTATTATAAAATCTTTTACAGAAAGAAACTCATCTGTGTTGTTTAACTCCGTCCTAAATCTTAAATAGAATGTATAAATCATTATAAAACGACATTTATTGTCAGACAAACCAAAATGGAAAAGTTGAAATTTACCTTTGAAATGAAATTTCAAAGGTAAATTTCAACTTTTCTAAGACGGCAAATCTAACTACACTGACGGACTCATAAACTGCATCAAAGTTCAGGTTTACTCTAAAAGGATTTTTTATAATAAGTATGCAAACTTTTTAGATTAAATTATATGAATATGGAAAGACTGGCTCTTAATCTTAAAAAAAAATTAAATTTAAAAATAGAACTGCAGTAAAACAAATGAATATAGCCGGGAAAAGAAAATTTACTTGTAGTATCTATCAGATTTGCGTGTTATTTATAGCAAAGTTTTAAATTGATTCTCATTGATTTTTTTTGTTTTGTCAATTGAATTATTGTTACCAGCATAATTGTTGGGTTAGTTTTTTAACACATCGAGAGTTTTTGAACCATAATATGGATACTTCGTCCGAACAAGCGGCACAAATTGTAGCATTGGTGCGGGAGGGCTTGGATCAACGAACGATTGGTAGAAATTTAAATTTAAACCAGTCTACGGTTTCTAGAATATACAGAAGGTTTGTAGAGACAGGTTCTTACAGGAGGAGACGTGGTACAGGCAGAACTCGAGCAACCACAGGTCGTGATGACCGATTTATTGTTATAACTTCCCTGCGAAATCGTTTCCTCACGTCAGTTAACATCAAAACCGAGCTTAATGAAGTGCGTGGAGTAAACGTGTGTGCACGAACAATAAGAAGAAGGTTAAAGGAAGCGGATATCACCCCTTTTAGACCAGCAAATGGTCCAAAGTTGTCTACAGCTCACAGACAAGCTCGCTTAAGATTTGCGCGTCATCACCTGAATTGGACAGAAGAGCAGTGGGCCTCTGTATTGTTCACGGACGAGTGTAGGACATGTTTATATGGTGCAGATGGTCGCAGAAGAGTCTATCGTCGACGTGGGGAGCGATATGCTCAAAGTTGCATTGAGGAGCGTGTTCCTTTTGGAGGCGGTTCATGTATGGTCTGGGGTGGCATATCGATGAACGGGCGAACAGAACTTGTGTTCATAGACATGGTCCGTCAAAACGGTAATAGAGGGGGTTTGACAGCACATCGCTACATAACAGAGATATTAGAAGATCACGTGGTGCCTTACATGGGATTCATAGGCGAAAATTTTACTTTAATGCAGGATAATGCCCGGCCGCATGCATCTGCACAAGTTCAACATTATTGCGAAGAGGTTGGGATACGTACAATGAATTGGCCAGCACGCAGCCCGGATCTTAATCCCATCGAGCATGTTTGGGACAATTTAAAAAGAGCTGTATATGCGAGAAACCCTTCGCCCACGACAGTGGCAGCACTAAGAACAGCACTTTCAGAAGAATGGGACAATATTCCGCAAGATCTTTTAAAAACCCTTATAAAATCTATGCGGAACCGATTAGAATCCGTAATAAGGGCACGTGGGGGTAATACACCTTATTAAAACACAAATAAACCCTTGCATAAAGTTTGTGTCTATTGTTAAAACCAATTTTTTAATTAAACCAATTTTTCTTAAATTTCTGTTTTTTCTTCAAAAAAAGTCTTAGGTCCTTTCCAGTACATAAACTTAAACTTAAAGATATGACCCTACGCTGTTTTAAAGTTCACGAACGGTTTCAATTTAAATCTGTATAGAAAGTATGCATACTTGGTTAAAATATTTATTTCAAAGTCGTCTATTACTTTGATGCAGTTTATGAGTCCGTCAGTGTATATTGCTATAACCGAAATTACGACGGAAAATGGCAGTCTTCTTGAACAAATGAAACAGATCCTAGCAATTACGTAGCAGCAATTAGCCGCGAAAACATTAGAAACGAGCTCCATTCTGATGGTAGCTAAAAACGTGATGCGATTTTGCAGACTGCAAACGTGATTCAGCAGCTAGATAAATTGTTTGATAATATACAAACGGTCCTGCATGAAAAAAAAAATGATGGAAGAGAGATCTCCCGTCCTAATTGAGCGGTCCGAATGAGGAAGTACATCCGCCCTACAGAATACAGCGGGTAATAAAAACCTTGTGTCGTGTTTCCGGCGGTGAGTAGGGTAGCCAGAGCTCACTGGAGAGATTTTGAGTGGTCAATGGGAAGACTGATAAATTCTTATTTGTTTTCTGCATTGACAGCACATTGATTCTTTTAGCCTTTTCTTCTCAATATGGTCGGCAGTACGAGAGTGACGCCCCTGGTGTTGCAAACGTCCATATGTTACGGTAAACACTTGTCATCAGGTGGGCCGCGTGCCACCTAAGAAGTATAAAAAAGAAGGAATAACAGTGAATGTATCCAAAAACATCACAATTTGTATTGTGGCCAGAATATAAAAATAAAATCAAGAACATGTACTTTTTGAAGTTGGATACTCAATTGAGATTAAGAAACGTAGGCTGTTTGAATGAATATATTACATCAATATCATCGTTTCAAGATATTTGAAACTGTGTGTAGTCGATTGGATTTAAATATCTTAATTTGCGCCAGCTTAACCGGGACTCATTAGAAATTTTATTCGCCCTAATTCGGCAACATTTGCCTACAACTAAAAATCTTACGTGCGTCCGCCACACTTATAAAACATCGATTTTGAAGAAACTAAGCATCCCTATCAGGGGCGCTAATTGTGAGGTTTACGATAACCATTTAATACTGGACTTCCATGACTTGGTGTTCCCAAGTTCCGAAGCTGAAGATGCGATTAATGCTAATTATTGATAAAATGCTAAATTAATTATCACTCTTACAGAGCTACAAACGATGTCTATGTATATGAATTGTAACGGTGAATCTGATTCTTGCATTTACCAAACATCGAAGTTGATGTAGAAGAGAGATTATTCGAGAAATGCGATAAATAACCAGTTGTTTATGTCAGTGCTTATAAGACTACATAATGTCCCAAATGTTGCGAACCAATAAGAACAATTACACCGGAAGATAACAAAATATATAACTACATAGCAAAAGAATGGTAAAAGACAAATTATCTCTTACTTACCAAACTTTTGAACTTTGCAAAACGGATGAAATGTGTTTCATAATCATAATAAAATATAGGTAATTATTGTCGCTTGATGATGATAAAGGGAATAAATTCGCTTTGATTATATGGGGAGAACAATGCACTTAATGGACCCATTGCTGTATAGTTAGTCAGTTTTGCTACATCATGTTGCCATCTATATATATGGAAAAAATAGGGCAGAACTTAAAATAAAAATTGTTGTAAAATCTCAACTGTTGTTGAGAGGGAACTCGGATGGAAACATTTTCCTTGTTACACCCATACTCTAAATTTGGCCGTAAGTGATGCGCTTAAACAAAATGAAGTTGCCGAAATCATAGGCAACAAAGGAATTGTGAAACATTTTAAGAATAGCAATTTAGCCCGGGACAAGCTTAAAAGGTACCAAGAACAAGCGGGCAATACACCAAAAAGATTAATACAAGATGTACCCACACGCTGGAATCCCACGTTTTATATGGTGAAGCGATGTGTGGACCTGAAAGAGCCACTAAATAGCGCTCTCGTAAACCTGGGTATGCAGACTTTATCTGCATATGAGTGGACCATTTGCGAGGAGATGTGTACAGTTCTCCAGCCCTGCGAAGAGGTCACGAGGGAGTTGAGTGGCGAGAAATATATTACAGGCAGTCTGGTTATACCCATAACAACAGGCTTAATAAAAGCCCTCGAAGCCATTGGCACTTCAGGTGTGTCTTACATGCCAGCCATCGATAGTCTTCGTCAAGCCTTAATAGGAAACATAAAAAGAAAATTCCCGTATTTAAATCGCAGCAAGACCTTTGGGAATTGTATGTTGCTTGATCCACGTTTTAAATTTTACTTTGTCGAATCTTTCCTGGCTGACAAACAAGACGGCGTATCATCGGACTGGTAGCTGCAGCATAACAAGCAGCTGGAGCTGAAAGTGTGGCTGTCGAACCAACACCAACAACTGTCCAGCCTACACAGAATACATTCTTTAATATGGCAAGATTTTGAAAACCGCAGACAGGGTATACAGCCAGAGGAAACGTCTCATTCACGGGCTATTGTAGAGGTGCAACGCTATTTATATTTCATATTTACTGAATCATTAATTGATATAAAACTATGTTATTAGATTAATATTTACTGAATTATTTAATGAGCTAAAGCTTAATTGATTTATGATTGTTTATGTTACACTTGAAATATCTAATTTTTGTTAAAAGGAAAGAGGTGTGATGTATTGAAAATAAAGATGTCCAGCACACAGCAGCCTTGCCATCCAATATGGAGTGTGTGGTCACTGGCCGCTGAAGGTGGGACTCTCTAGGAGAGATATATTATTAATCTATGGTGAGACGGAGAGCACGGCTGTGTGTGCGACCTAATACATATTATAATAGTTGTGTTTGAACGGATGGAAGTACATTCGTTCGCGATATGAGGATAGTAACGACGACGTAGCAAGGCAACAGTGTACCATCAGCGGATGCAGCCAACATAAGTGATGTCGACGACTTTGTGTGGTTCATAACCCTTTCAGGGTATTTGACGCCCCTTTTAGTTAAAACTTTCTTTTTTCCAGGGTCATCAGCTAAGTTGGATTCATCATAATTTACTATGTTACTTATCTGAGGAATTTTGGAGCTGTATAAAATAATCTTCTATAATTTGTGGTGATACTGCAGCCCTGGATCTTTTGATGTTTTGGCTTATTCTTAGTGAAATTTCTTGGTGGTGACGTTTTAAAAAACTCTCAATATAATTCACACCAGGTAAGTAATTAGTGAATCTTTTTATTTCTATGCCAATTCGATCTAAATATCCTTTTATTATTATGCGTAAGTCATAAGTATCAAGTGGATATCCCCACTCTGAACAAATATTATTATATTTTATTATGTATTTTTCTGCTTCTTCGTTTAGACATTTTTGTCCACCTTGAGTTTTCATTCTTCTTGTTAGATGTCTGTGCAGAACTGACTTACTTATATTAAATTGCTTAGCTATTTCAACTATAGACTTATTCCCAGTTTCATAAGCTTCTATTGCTGTTTTTAATATCAAGGGATCATATCTCTTATAAGGCTTTGCACTTTTTGATTCGTACACACGAGGCATATCTGAAAATGGAAAACAATACGTTGGTAACTGTTAATATAATTGCCACATAATAAAATAACACTGCATTTATAATGAAATAAAAGTTTTAGACATTAAACATCATGAATAAACCAAATTCTTGCATACCTACCGACACATATAAAAAAGAATGTTAAAACTACTTAGTGAAAACCCTACAAACCTGTACCTATTCATACTTATGTCGTTCCTATTCAACTTATTCTCATCCCAATTGACCTCGCTTTCGTTGTTATTGGTACCTGAGTCGTCCCCATTCACCCCAAAAACAACAGATTTTACATGTATTTCTAATTTATCAAAAAACATTAAAATCAATTAACAACTGAGACTTACCTCTAATATATATGATGGCCCAAACACTAAATAATGTTTCTAAATCACAGTCGTCTTCTATTACTACCAAATCAATTTACGAGAGCAATGTTTATAACACTAAAATAATGACTATCACCAGTAGTTATTTTCAAATGAGATTTTCAACGGTACTAGCTAGCTAATGCCATGCATATTCAGTGTTGCCATAAGAACTTTCAACATTCTACTATTACACCACAAAAAATGGAAGAATTTTTAACGAATTTTAGAATTAATATTGAGCGTTGAAATATTTTCCTGGTTTTTATTCACCTCTCAATCCCTATTCACCCCATTTTACGGTATAATAAAAAAAATCTAAATAAAATAAATCAAAACAACTAGTTGTAAAAAAGAACTTATATTTTCTTAGAATCTAGTGTACGTCCGTTTCGGAACTTTATCGTTTAATAAGTTTAATCATTTTAATGAGTATTTGTGTCTGCGGACAAATATACGAATATTGGTCGACCGGAATCCTGGGCATGCCAGGATTCCGAGAGGTCATGAGTAATAACCGATTTTTATTACTAATGAGGAACTTGCATTTTACCAACAATGATTTTATAATTGAGCAGGGTCACGCAAGGAAACTTGCTAAAATTGACCTTTTAATATCTTACTTAACCAATAAATTTCAAGCCGTTTACAATCCTCGCAGGGAACTTTCGATTGACGAATCGTTGCTGCTCTGGAAAGGAAGACTAAGCTGGGTACAGTGTATACGCAGCAAAGCAGCACGATTCGGCATCAAAGGTTACGAACTGCGAGGCTGTAAGCGGTTATGTTTTAAATATATTAATTTATACTGGGAAAGGGTCTGTTTCGTCACAACCAGTTGGCGGATTTACTAGTGCCACTAGTAAGATTGTAATTACATTATTGGGTAATTACATACAAAAAGGCTACACGTTGTTCATGGACAATTTCTATAATTCTGTGGAGCTGTGTAGGTATCTGAAACGCAAAGCCACAGATGTAGTGGGCACATTGAATCGGCGGAGGCAGAACACCCCCGCCGATATCAAAAATTTAGATGACCGGAGGATGGTTAGGGGGACGGTGGTAAGTAGACACTGTGCTGACGTATCAGTGACTTCGTGGAAAGACGTGAAATTGGTCTCCACGGTGTCTACCTACCACAACAGCGATGTCGTCGAAGGCCGTAGGGCGGGCCAACGGGTGTTAAAGCCCGTTGTCATTGCCGACTACAATAGGTGTATGGGCGGTGTTGATCTGAAGGATCAAATACTATCAAGTTACCTCCTTGAGAGGAAACGTGGTATGAAGTGGTACATTAAAGTTTTTCGTCGATTATTAAATATAAGTATTTTAAATTCATATATAATATATAAAAATAATGTACAACAGAACCAGCTCACGCACCGGGAGTTTCGCTATCACCTAGCCCAGACGCTTATTCAAATATATATGGCTTGGCGGTCGTACCTAGATCCCGGCCACATATCGACTCCATTGCTCGGTTGAACAGAAATTTAAACCACAATCCCGAGCATGTAGTCGAAACAGTTCGAACGTCGAGCCGTCAGAACAAATTAAAACGCTCGCGATGCGTGCGATGCCTGGCTGCAAAAAGGCGTAACACCTTCACAAACGTTATTTGCAGCCAGTGCAAAGTATTCCTGTGCATAGGGCAATGTTATTATGATTACCATAATTTAGAAATACTGTAGGGGAGATTAGTCCAAAACCGGGTATGGGGGTAAAACCGGGACATTGATTTTTAGCCTTCTTTTCGATTCAAATTTCGCGCGCTTTTGTTTCCTGCAGTTCTGCCGTGCTTATGAAGAGTGCAGTAACTAGGTCTGACATGATTTCGAGAAAAACGCGGTTAAAGTTTATAATTTTTTTTTTTTTGTAGTTCCTAGTCTAGATATGTTATGATGACTTTTTATATATCAAAAGACAGGCATTTTTTCGTAGAATAATACGGATACATAAAAACGACTTAATTTTTTAACTATAACTGATTAAACGCAAAAATCTATTTATGATTAGTAATAAGAATTATAACAGAAAAACAATTTTAATCATAACTGCAGTAAGTATATAAGTTACTGCACTTATGTTAAGGTACGTAACTTACTGCTGTTTTACGTATTTGTACATGGATATTGAAATTTACTTAATAGTAGGCATCAGTGCAGTAACTACGTAGTTACTGCATTCATGACAAGGTCTTCCTAAGTTAATATGTAATATTATATTTATACATTTAGTTCGAAAAATAATGAAAGTAAACGAAAAGGGTATGTAAGTTGCTTTATTATAACATACTACAATATGGCTTATGTTAGACAAAGCACATTATATAATCACAATATTTATTTACTAATAATTATAGTAACAATATAAAATTGAGTATCAAAATCAACAAGTATGTATACTCTAAAATAAACAAACTTCTAAAATTTAAAGTAAAACTTAAGTTCTTATCACATTTGTATTTATTAAACATTTACTTACATTATAATTTACCTCTCTAAGCATCAAAATAAAATAGAATAAAAAATTAACTTATCCTAAGTAGGGAACGTATTTAAATCACAATAAATGTTACCGAAAGGTGTCACATATAAAAATAACCAATAGTATCAAAACCAAAAATAACTAAACAAACTTCTTAAGTCTACAACAATACTGATCTATTTATTTGGCATATAATTGAGATTATCTCATATTGAGCTTAATTTAATATAGCTTATTAGCTTAATTCAGTCTTCTTAATTAACAGTCATCTCTTCCTGATTAAACTAATTAGGTAATAAAAACGAAAAAAGATAGGTACCTAACCATCAAAACTATTTATAGGTCTGAGGGCCTATCACAGACAGGTAAATTACGCCAAAAAGAAATTTCTAGTTTCTGGCATAAGAGGCACCAATTTAGAAATTATTTCATTTTTTCGGTTAGTAGTTATTCCACGAGGCTGATTTTTCTTTTTAACTACGGGGAACTCATGGGTTTTTTCAATTTTTGCTTTAAGGATGGATAGAGTAAACCAATCACCGTCATGTCTTATTCTATAATTTAATTGGAAATCGCCTCGTTTTACTTGAATAGCCATGATGTCTTTAAGATAAACTCGCGGCTCCGTGTTTCGAATTTTGTATTGGGAACTCACATCTTCAAAATTAAAGAAGTCTTCAACGGCCATTACTTTAACTTCATTCCTAGTTGCGTTCGATAATCTCACAACGTCTATAAAATCATCAAAATCGTACACCTTTTGTTTCTTTTTTAAGGACTTTTCTACTTGATGGTGGAAATGATCAGCAGACATAAATGTGTGCCCCGGCTCAAAGTACTTTATTGTTATAGAATCAGTTTCAATAAGGGTACTGTTAACTATGTTTATTAAAAAACATATAAAAGCCCAATTTTTGTTTTGAGCTGCACAATTATCCGCCCATAAGACAATATTCTTTATATCCCGCTTGTATATTAAAAAGGATCTAAATGTGGAGATTATGTCTTCTTGATTTCGACCAGAAATTGTTTCATTCCAAAGCACGGCATATGGGACATTTTCCTTCTTGGTAGGCCCCAATGGGACAAAACTCTCATTGAACGCTATTATTCGTGGACAAAATATTGCTACCTTGTACTGTTCCATTCTGGGGAGCATGATTACCTTTTGTAAATCTACAGAATAATAAATAAAGTCCTTGTTACTTGAAGACGTAGCTGAATCTACATCTTCCTGATATTTCTGTCGAGACACCGTATATCGGTCTTTATGAATAGAATATTGCACGCATATTTCACATAAGTCAGGATTTTGACAACATTCATTATTATCTATATGTTGTTTATACAGTGCACACTGCTCGCACTCCTCGTGACCCAAATTAGCAAAAGATATATTCATCTTCCTTAAAACTTTACGATATGTCTCCATGGATGCGGGTTCGTTAGGATATTTTTCTAAATACTGTTGGTGCATCATTGATATATTAATATCACTTGGTAAATAAAGTCTATTAGGTGCGTGTTCTCGGCGGTAATGGGATATTGCAGGCTGATAGGTTTCTATAATATGGTTTTTTATTTTATCTTTATCAATAATGTTTTGACGTTCATACCTTCCGCGTTTGTCATACTGTTCATCGACTGCCGATTTTAATGCCAAATGAACCCTCCTATCATTTTTTGGGTTATAACCAAGAGTACTTAAAAAGAAATGTTTACATACCTGAACCCTTTTGTTATTTACATCAAAGTTGTAGTTATAAGTTATTGCTCTTTTCACATTTTCTTTATTAGTAACAGTTCTTGTTTTTACATTTTGTGGGTCAACATAACCTTTAATAAATAATCCTCTTCCTTCCCAGTTCAAATTAACGTATCGTTTATGTATTTCTATTCTCATTTCTTCAGTAATCGTAGTGGAACATTTTTTTCTACACTGATATCCACACGGAGGTTTTAAAGATAATTTTTCAGTTTCCTTCTCTTTTTTCTTCTTGTTTCTTACCGAAAGGGGTTCTTCAAATCTTCTTCTTTTCCGTGGTTCACCTGATTTAGTAAATCCTTTACCTATTGTTACTTCTGGAGAGCGAGCTATTCTATCCAGGTCTGTTTCTTCTGAAACTATCAATTCGGTTGGTTCGGGAACGTAGGGTTCAATATTATCGTGATCTTCAGTAAGAGCAGGCCTATAAGATGGATAATCTTCTAAATCAGTATGTTGTGATGTACTTGGTACTGCTTTTGGTCGTTGTCGTTGATCTTTTGCAGCGGTTCTATTGCTGCTATGTACATCAACTACCGCCACTGTGTTTTTAGTACGCTGTGCACAGTCTGACATATCGGAATCAGAGTCTGAAGAGCTTGGTAAATAGTTTTTATCTCTTACACTATCGTCGGAGTCTCCGAATATGTGCGTAGGTGCCTTGGTTTGAGATGATTCATCATCATCTGAATCATGTAAAAACTCTAAACACTGTAAATCTATGCCTTTGTAGGGTTCAAAATTTGTCAAATCATAAGATTGAACTATTGTATTAGAATTTTCGTATTCATTTTTATAATCAAATACCGAGGGAAAGTCATTAAAATCAAACTGTCGAGACCAAATTTGGTTGATGTCCGTAGAATGTAGTGGCCCTCTCTTTTTATTCATTAAGGCATCAATATTGCTTCTCTTGTTGGTAAATGGTAATGAAGTTGGTTGAGTTTCGGGTTTTGATTTAACTAACGCTAAGATTAAATCTCTTCTAGACATCTTGGGCTGAAAATGAATTTAAATTATATATGTTAGGATAGTAACTAATGTTTAGACCACCGATATAATAAAACATAGCATCATAATAGCAATATAAAATAATATAAATAAACGATAAAACGTACATTTATATTTGCTAAATTGAATAATTACTTATTATTCTATATAGAGATTACTTTCATTACATTTGTAAAGTAAACTACTAACCAGAGGCGGCTGGTCCTAAAGAGCGCTGGTGCAGTGCACTCCCACAAAAAATGTGTGTATCCTAGAGTATAGGTACCTACTTAATACCTACAACATACATTCTACATTCTACTATACATATACTATAAAGTTAAAAGTTAAATCAGATATATACGATATATATACGGTATATATATACGATATACTATTATCGTATAAAGTTAAAAGTTTTCAAACCACAACCCGATCAAATTAAATGTACACTTAGCGCATAGAGAATTGCATTGAAGCAAGATGCAACTTAACTCGGCCGGGTTACGGGAGGAGCGCCAGCGATTGCGCTCCTATGAAACAAATCTTAGTACAAATCCTAGTACTGAATTTAATGAGTGCGAAAGAGAAACATCGATATGTCCCGACGCGTGATACAAAAGATTTCATAGGAGAAATTAGCTGATCCTGGAGCGCCGCTCACGCACCCTGTTGCCAAATGGTCATTATGCAATCTGATTGTCAAATTTACGTTGTTGCCGCTCTTACTTATGTTTTCTTTCAAATAAACAAAACACAGTAACACGTGACGCGTACGCGCCGGTGATTGTTTTGGGGTTTTTAGCTTATCAAATAATTATTAAGTTATTTGTGCGTGACCTTGTGTAAAAAATGGAAGAATGCAGTGTATTTTTTATTAAAAATTGTGAAAAGACTCTTGAGATGCGTGTCGAACTCAAAGCCGCCACGGCCTGACATTGCTCTTTCTCAAAAATGGACTACGAAAAGCAAAACTTTTACGCGTGTGTTTTAATCAGAACAATATTTGAAGACACCATGGTTTATAATTTTTTTCGTTTTGATGTTTAGTGAACACCCATAATATATGGTCACGAGCCGCCTCTGCTACTAACAAATATATATTTCATTCCAATACCTACTTAACACTATACTATAACACTAAAGTACCTAATAATTAAATAACCTAATATGAATACTAATAATTAAAATGTATTACATGTATTATCGATAAAATAACTCTACATATAATAATATAAAATATATACTTACTATTAACAAATAAACTTACCGCGTAAAATAAATTGAAGACGACACACCATCCCGGCACGAACGCAACTTCGCGACTGCAAGCGAAAGGATTACCCCTTCCCGCACTGCCCCACTCACCTTAGCTAGTAGATCCTTAGCATTTTTGCAGTAACTCACTGATTTAACACAGGCTTTATGTAGCGTTCTATTGACAATTATCTATGATTTGCTTAGAATAAATGCAGTATATTGAATTATGTAGAACTTGGTACGTAAGCGTGTGTACGAAAATATATTTTTTTTCCGAATAAACGCAGTATCTAATACATACTGCACTTATAAGTAACAGTTCGATATGAACCCGTACAACATAATAAGTATAAATGCAGTAACTATTAGATACTGCACTTATAAGTAGAAATTTACGTATGTACTCTATAAATCATAATAAAATATGAGCAGTAACATTGAACACTGCATTTATTTGTAGATTGATAATATAATTCAATGATCAAGTGGTGCCTATCTATGATTACTGCACATAAATTAAGCATATTAAGAATTGAAACCCTAGTTACTGCTCTTTTGCTTCCTGGATTTTATGGTAAGAAAAGGAATTTTGATACAGGAGTGAGACCAAAATATAGAGTTTGTTTTCGTCATTCTAAATATGTACTTAACTCAATTTCGTCAAAAACCCTAGTTACTGCACTTTTCATAAGCGCGGCAGAGTTGGCCATCTTGATTAGTTTGTCAACAAAAGTTGAGTGGTGTCGGTGCGTGCTCGTTAAAAATATTCGGAAAAAAAGATTTTCTGCTGTGTTTATCTAAGATTCCATGAGATTTACAAGTGCTACAGATTATTGAAATGTTAAGGTAAGTAAAATTTGTTTTTTAATATCGAATAAGCATATGTCGAAGTATAAATGAACATTTGTAAATTAAAGGATTTAATAATATTTTAAGGTTATATCTGTTATTGTTTCTGATAAGTGCCTATGGGGCAAAACCGTACGGGGTAATATCGGGACGTACCCGGTTTTGTACAAGTGTTCAACCTATTTTTTTAAATATTATTTTGTATCGCTTTATACAGTTTTTCAATTGTAATTGTTACAGAAAACAACAATTATGCCGCGAAATTATGTAAGAACATCGAACCGTCAAACGTGGAGCGAAGAACAAATGAAAAATGCTATTATGGAAGTCATAGAAGGTAGAAGTGGATACCGTCTCGCTTCTCGGACGTTTTCGGTGCCACAGTCGACGCTAGAAGATAGAGTAAAAAAGTACAGAATTAATAACGATATCACAGCTGCCTCAAAAAAAGGATTAGGTCGTTTTAAGACCATTTTTACGGATGAGCAAGAGAATTCTATGTGCCAACACATTAAAGACCTTGAAGCTCAATTATTTGGACTAACATATAGGGATTTTCGATATCTAGCTTTTCAAATGGCAGAAAAAAATGGTATAGATCATAACTTTAACAAAAACACCGAATTAGCTGGAATGGATTGGCTCTATGGGTTTCTACGTCGCCATCCAGAATTATCACTGCGGCTGCCAGAGCCAACGTCCGTGGCACGTGCAATGGGATTCAATAGAGTCAATGTCGCTAAATTTTTCTCTCTATTGGTTGAATTGCAAACTAAACACCAATTTGAGGCAACCAAGATATTTAATGTAGATGAGACTGGGATCACTACGGTCCCCAAAAAGAAATCTAAAGTTCTTTCATTGAAAGGGAAAAAACAAGTGGGCATTATCTCTTCTGCTGAAAGGGGCCAGTTGACTACTGCTGTTTTATGTGTATCAGCAGCAGGTCACTACGTACCACCACTTTTGATATTTCCAAGAGTCCGAATGAAAGCTGAATTATTAGACGGGGCGCCACCTGGAACCATTGCAATGTGCCATCCCAGTGGGTGGATTCAAAGTGAAATATTCGTTCATTGGTTGGAACATTTCATCTCAAATGTTAAACCTACAAGAGAAAATCCCGTGCTGCTTCTATTAGACGGTCACTCGACCCATACCAAGAATCTTCAACTGATAGAAAAAGCACGTGAAAATGGTGTCATCATCGTCAGTTTCCCTCCCCATTGCACACATCGCCTTCAACCACTTGACGTTAGCATCATGGGACCAATCAGCACGTTTTATAGTCAAGAAGTGATGACATGGTTGCGTAATAATCCAGGACGTGTAGTTACCCAATTTCAACTTGCCAAATTATTTGGTATTGCATATGCTAAAGCAGCAACACTTCAGAATGCTATAAGTGCATTCACAAAAACAGGCATTTGTCCGTTGAATCCTAATATCTTCTCTGATCATGATTTTATATCTTCTACTACAACGGACAATGAAATCCCAGCCTCTGAACCTACTCCAAGCACATCTGAATCCGTTACAGCTGTGATTAGAGACAAAAATACTGTTAATAACACGATTGTTGACAAGAATGTGCCTGTGCACAACGCAAAAGTGATAAACTCGCATTCATCCTCTGCCGAGCAACTAGGAGTTAGCCCACGTCCAAACATTGCATTGCCATCAGCATCAACTTCTGCAGCAGTTTCGCCGGCTGATATTTTACCAAAACCTCATGTCGTCAGAAAAATCAATTCAAATTCTCGAAGAGGCAAAACTGCTATAATTACATCATCACCCTATAAAGCAGAATTAGAAGAGAGCGCCAAAAAGACAAACAAGAAGAAAGTTCCTAAACTAGATGCTAAAATTGCAAATCCTAAAAAGAAAAAGTTTTCAGATAATATGTGTGTGTACTGTTCGGAAATCTATTGAAATACACGAAGGAGTGATGATTGGGTGCAATGTTTAAAGTGTAAGAAATGGGCTCATGTGGGTTGCACAGGTTGGGAAGAAGAAGAACTTGATGATTTCCTTTGCTTCCGTTGTTAAGGGGCAAAATCGGGTACAAGATATTGGTATACCCGGTTTTGGACAAGGGTAGGGGCAAAACCGGAAAAACATAACTTTTATAAGTTGATTTATTTTTGTTACTTACAGTTAAGAGAAAAGTGATCTCTATACCAAATTATATAACTTATAAACTAAGCCAAATGGTCATTATTAAAGTTGATTATTATTTTGAAAATCTTATATTTTATTTGAAATTTCCCTTAGCGTCCCGGCTTTACCCCACTTTCCCCTAAGTACTTCTAAATTATGGTAATCACTATTATTTTTATAGTGACTCGAAGTAGTCTATTCACCTCATGGAAAATTAATATTGTCCAGATATGTTATGTTCCAGATTCTGCGAAGCCGGTGCGTTTTTTTGTTTATACACAGTTTTTCTTTATATTATATTCATTTTACGAGTATTTATACCTATTTATATATAAAGGACTCAGTAATTTACTTCATGTCACGTTTCTTCCTATTGATAGTCTTCAGATCTACCCGCACTATACTCTTGCTATCTATACATATAAAATTCAAGTCCTGACTGACTGACTGAGTTATCAACGCACAGCCTAAACCACTGATCCTAGAGACGAGAAAATTCAGGTAGGTATTCTTTGTAAAGTGTACTGCACTAAGAAAGGAATTTGCGAAATTCCACCCCTAACAGGGTGAAATGGGGGTTTAAATTCTTTTTGTAACTTTAAATTCTCTTGACCGATCGACTCGAAAGTTGGTACACATACTCTTCAAATAAAATAATGATACGGGTGTCACAGTTTTTATTATTGCCATTCAATGTGACATGAACAACGCGTAGCCTTTTGGGCACTTCGCCAACTTGCGGTGGCGTGGAGTTTGGGCCAGTGTTAATTGATATGAATTGTTTTGTATTATTACTGCTGTAAAGCAACCGAAACGTAGGGAATATGTAAAATTCTTATAACATCTGTAAGGTTAATCATATTAACAATATATCGCGATAAAATCCGTTAAATAGTAGTTTTATTCAATTGTATCATTCTGTTAGCCTTTTGTGCTCTACCTGTTGCGTTGCGAATCTGGCAGTAAATGTAAATGTAGAAACAGGTTATGACGTTCATAAGTGTTACTTTGTGACCTAAATGAATAAAGATTTTTGATTTTGATTTTGATTTTTACACTTTGCAAATTGACGGGCATGTTTGACCCTTTAATTGTGCTTAGATAGTTTTTAGATAAACCAAATACAAATTGTATTTTTTCGACCTTCTTTTGTCAGTATGACAGTTAAGAAATAGAATTCCTAACCATCACACTAGTGTGACAGGGTGGTCTGATGGTCAGTCTGGACCCAAAAAATCTATTGGCAGACCTTGATTGAGATGGAGGGATGAGGCGCAATGTAATGATAATTCGGATTATGTCATTAGCTTCAAAAATTCCTAGACCCTTTCTCACTTTATCCTAAATTCTTAGATAAGTTGATTAGTGTATCCTTCCAGGAAAAAGCGGCTGCAAAATCTATCAAGAATCAACCACTGTTACAACCTCAAATGGAAACGCCAATAATAGAAGTACATGAGCCCGCTATTGTCAATGTTCCTCTAGAGACTGAAACAGAAAATGCATCGATATCTTCAACATACATGGAAGTCAATGATAATGTGATTTCTACCCAGCCTGTTGAATTTGTTGCTGTTGAAGTGTCGCAGTCGTAGAAACTGACTCTGAATATGACCACCATGTTGGTTCAGATAGGATACCTGAAAGCTTAGATACGAGCTGCATATTTTGTAAAGCCATTATTTTAGCGACAGACATGGCGAGGAGTGGATTCAGTGCCAATCTTGCAATTGATGGGCTCATACAGCCTGTGCAGGCCCTGAAGGCGATTATTATATTTGTGCTTTCTGCCGTTAATTGATGTCATGTTATAAAAATTTTAATTTTGATAATTAATTAAATTTTTCTTATTCTGTGGTTATTTTCTTTATTCCACAGTTAGGCATGCATAAGCCAATGAGTAAGGAAGACTATGACGTACTTGCTATAATTTAGTTTGGACAGCCCTGCTTTAGATTAATAAAGATCAAGTTAGGTATGTGAGTGCAAAATTTTAAGAGCGATTACGAAACAGCCCAAATTATAGTAATAAAACGCGTTTTCAACGGAGTCCAAGTCACGGGTTGTTTTTAGCATTTTAATAAAGCTATATGGAAGAGAGCGAAACAATATAACTTTAAAAAATTAAAATCAAAAAGAAACATCCTCCAGCTGTGTGCATATTTAATCCTTCTACCTGCAAAGCATATTTCTTCTCTTTGGCATAACATAAAACAGAAAGTTCCGGAGATAAGTAACATGCAAAGTTCAACATAGATCACACTCTCATAAGCTGTGCAAATGATGCCCATAAGACAACAAATTCCTGCGAAGGATACCATCGTAAAATAAACTCACAGCTGTCTAGGTTGTAGGATTTACAACTTAGATGAAACTGCCACTACAACCGTTAAAAAATCGGCAAAAGTAATGGCGCCTAAAGGCAAATATAACATTTGTAAAATAACCAGCTGAGAACGCGGTACATTAGTAACAACATGTGCAATTGTATGCACATCAGGAATGTTATTTCACCTTCTTTCTTAGAAGAATTGTTGGAAGAAGTTGGGGATAGCCATTATTCCATGATCATAGATGAAACTACTACTGTTGACACTAAGAAAGTGATGTGTATGATTATCAGATTTTACAGCGAAAAAACGGAATAAAATTATTACTCAATTCTATAGATTAATTGAAATTGAATCTGCAGATGCAACTTCATTGGCTGATGTGTTCAAAGCGCAGTTGACTGCTGATGGCCTCAACAAAGACAAGCTTCTAGGTATAGGTGTTGATGGTGCTAATACTATGGTTGGTGATCACCATTCCCTTTCCTCTATTTTAAGGGAAGGAAACCCTGAATTAGTAACCATAAAGTGCGTTTGTCATTCACTGCATTTGGCTGCTGAATATACATTCAAAACGCTTCCCCGGTTTTTGGATTTTCTTATAAAAGAATGCCACAACTGGTTTGCAAACAGTACAAAAAGGTAGATTGATTACAAACAAATATATATGGCACTTTACGAAGGAAAATCGCCTTTAAAAATTAATAAATTGGCTGGCACCAGGTGGCTATCTAGATACGAGGCTATCGTTAAAATTTTAGAGCAATGGGAAATTTGATTGAAAAAATAAATTAATTTCTAGCTCTAATCCACCTAGTTATATTGTAGTTACGAGTTCGGGGCAGTGGTCCAACTGCTCTGTCCAACCAGTTGGACCATGGGTCTTTACTAGGGGCAGTTGTCCAACTTTCAAAATAGTTGGACCACAGCACCTTTTGAGGTTTCCCTGGTCCAATTCATTTGAAAAATGTAAGTGGCCAACTCTATAATTCTCAACTGCGTCTTTATGTGTGTATGGTACTTTATGGTATACGGTTATATTGTGAACCTCTTTGCAGTAAATAGAGGGAGGTAGATACTGGCTGCTTGTTATGCTTGTTATCAAATAAAGTACAATACATTTGTCATGATTTTGTCAGGTTGTTTTACGAATAGACTATAAATTGAAATAAATTCGTACAGAAAATTATATACAAATTATCTAAAGAATATGGATGAAGAGGTTGCGTGTGTTTTTGTGGAAAGAAAAGGTGGAACAGTGATGCTATATAATAGTCGTCAATACTACAAAGTTCGCGTTTACAAAAGTGGAAATGCATATTGGAGATGCGCAAATAAAAGGAAAATGAGTTGCAAAGGATCGCTGACCGTTAATGTACGTACCTACGTCTATCTATGTAGAATTTTCTATTTATAGTCCACTCCAGTCATTACGGAAACACTGTTAATAGTTAGTTTAACAAGTTTTTTTTATTTTAGCTAAAGGAGGAAGTTATAAACGTGACGCCACATTGTGATAGTTGTATTCCAAATGATGTAAAAAATGAAATATCACTATCAATAGACAACTTGAAAAAGCAAGTAAAGGTTTCCGATGAACCTATTCCAAAATTATATAACGATACTTTAACTAAATATAAAAATACAACATATGATACTATAACGAAATTTCCATCATATTCAAATTTAAAGCATAGCCTTTACAATGCTAGAAACCAATCATTGGGTGTCTCAAAAACGGTATTTTCTAACACGGAAATAATAGAAGTACCACTAAAATTTAAAGATTTTCTACTTACTGATTATTACTGTGAAGGAACGCGAATAATAGTTTTTTGTTCGTTAAAAGCAAGAGAATTGATGAAAAATTTAAATGAGTATTTTGCCGACGGAACTTTTAAATGTTGCCCCAAACCTTTCGTACAATTATTCACTATATTTGCCGATACGGGAAGTACAAATGAGTATACTAATGTGGAGCCTTTAGTTTCTGCTTTTTTAAGTGATAAAAAGCAATCGACTTATTTTGCGCTATTTGAAATGCTAAGATCGCAATTAAATTGGGATCCAAAAATATTTCATTGTGATTTTGAAATGTCTATTCTGAACAGCATAAAAGAATTTTGTCCGACAGTTAAAATTGTAGGCTGTTATTATCACTGGTCACAATGTATTTGGAGAAAAGCCAAAAAATTTGGTATTTCAAAAACTAAATCAAAAAGGCTCAAAAGAACTATTTCATTATGTTCAGTTTTGCCACTATTGCAGAGTGATAAATTTGTAGAAGGCTAAATTTGTAGAAACAAATTGATTAAATATATAGAGAATTATTGGATTAAAGGAAATTTTTCTGAATTTTCTCAACTTATTAGCGTATTTAGCCAAAGGCATAGAACAAATAACATTTCAGAAAGTTTACATGCAAAATAAGGCCGACGCATTAATTCAAAAAATGTAACAATGCTGCGCCTCTTAAATGTTTTAGAAAATTTTTCAAATTCATGCAACATTGCACACAAAAGACGTAAGGTTTCTATTGAGAATGATGATTATATACGAGAAATTCAGCTACAACTGGTTTCAGGTGATATCACTGTAGGTCATGCCTTAGATAAATTTCGTTGAATGTTGCCTTTCACTCGTCTCGCTCGTCCAGCTACTTTGTCCATCAGTTAGACCACGGGCACCCAATAAGGAACTATTTTTTTTGTAGGACCGCCACGGTCCAACAAAAATAATTGTTGGACTATGGCACCTTATCTTTGAGCCGTGGTCCAGCCGCAAAAAATTGACTGTTTAACGGTTACAATTAATAATGTCGTAAGTGATTACGTTGAAAACGGGGGCTCTGTGTTTTTGGTACAATTCTTAATTGTAAAAAAAAAAAAATACGATTAACTTTATTATTAACGAGAACAAATTAAAATAAGACCGTAGTAGCGGCGGTAAGACCCATTATGGGGAAGTCGCCAGAGAGGCCGCACAGCAGCCTTTCTCGGTGCTCGGTAATTATCACTGACGCGAGCGAGGACTCGAGGCTGTACACACTCAGCATTGAACGATAACTGCATATAATTATTATTTAAATTGGTATTTTACTAAACTTCTGGAGGCAATGGGAATACTTTTTTGGAGGCACGGGAACAACCCATTGCTTTCGGCTTTTATATAATCCCATCCGCATAAAATCTTATCACTGGGTATTAGAGGTAAAACTGAGCAAAGTGATATATTAATTCTCCGGTCTCATTTTGATTTTGTTTTACTGAGACCTAATGCTTTTGCTCTACTCCAAATACACTGGGACCAGTGGTAATAACATCCTACAACTTTAGTACTTGGGGAAAACGTTTGAATGCTATTCAAAATAGCTACTTCAAAGTCACAAATGAAAGCTTTGAGGATTCTATTCTAATGGTGATCTGAATATTTTATAAAGCAAAATAAGTTGATCGTTTTTTGTCACTGAGTAAAGCATACACTAAAGGTAAAACATTGGTCTGTTTGCTTGTACTTCCAAATTCCCCGTATATACTAAATAGTTGTGAAAACGGAGCAGGGCAACACTTAAAAGTACCAGGTGCTCATCATACATCTTGCTTCCAATGAACAAAATACTAATAAATGTGTTCCTTCTAAGTAATAGTCTGCAAGATAAAAGTCTTTAAATTTCAGACGTATTTCAAGTTCTTCGACATTTCAAAACATAGTTTTTGAAGTGCCAGCTGCCTGGTTCCTTGCATCGTAAAGGCTATGCTTTATATTGAAATACGACCGAAACTTACTCAAAATGTCAAATGTGTTGTTTTTGTAATTTTTGTGGGAATGTTGTAAAATATTAAAAAAATAAATTGTAAACCTTAGTTACCCGACTTTCATTTCGTTATTTTACTGCAAAGAGGTTCACAATATAACCGTATACCATAAAGTACCATACACACACAAAGACGCAGTTGAGAATTATAGAGTTGGCCACTTACATTTTTCAAATGAATTGGACCAGGGAAACCTCAAAAGGTGCTGTGGTCCAACTATTTTGAAAGTTGGACAACTGCCCCTAGTAAAGACCCATGGTCCAACTGGTTGGACAGAGCAGTTGGACCACTGCCCCGAACTCGTAGTTACATTAATGTAACTAGTTGGACATTTTCATTCCAAGTAGTTACATTATTTAGAAATTTCATTTTAATGTACCTAAACAATGCAACCGCTCTATTCCACCTAGTTACATCAATATAACTAGTACGACATTTTCATTCCAAGTAGTTACATGATTTAGAAATTTCATTTTAATGTAACTAATGCGACTTTTTTATTCAATTACCTATTCAATGTCCCTACCTCTCTTAGTAAGTACTTATACTGACAACCTCTTTAGTGAGGAAATGTACGTACTGGCCACTTATAAATGATAACGACGACAAGGAAAATATAAGTTATGTCATATTAGGCACGACAATTGTTTACGTTGTAAAGATACATAAAAAATATGAACGAAAAAGTAAAAGTCATTAAAAGGGGAAGAGGATATTTAGCAATGTACCAAGGTTACTAGTGTAGCGACCAATACCCGCTACCGCTTATGCATTGTGACGCCGCAAATCAGGTGATATGGTTCGATGTGACGTCACTACGATGCAGTAGATCCAGTAACTACGGCAGCTACGTATCGACGTGTGATTGGACGACGCGCGGCATTGGAATGCAGTCGCTACCACCTCGAAGCGCATTCTTTACATTCTTTAGCCTTTATAAAAACACTCGCACACTTAGTTTCGACACATGTCTTCCACTGCTTTCTCTCGCTTTGCTTTGTATAGCTGTTGCATTTAGATTCGCATTTTTGTACGCTTTTAATTTAATTTAGCCCTTGCAATAAAGCAATAATAATTGTTACCGTTATCCGCCTTATTCATTTAATATCTGCCGCTGTGTATCTAAGTAGTTAGTACTTAACTGCTGCGCGGACCAAGGTTCGATTCCCGTGCGTGGCAAAAAAGTACTGTAAGCGGCCGACGGAGAATCTCGGTCGCTTCACTAAGAACAAAATATCAATCATAATAATTGTGTCGATACATATCAAATGAGCTTAAGTCCACCATAGACATTTTCAAACATTTTTGGTAATTCTGATTTAGGCGCCAAAATCAAAAATGGCAGTATATATCAAATTGACTTAAGTCTACTATTTCACATACAAATAAGGTTCTAAATGTTCGGGATTTTTTCATAACTGCTTAAGTCACAATGGCAGTGTAGATCAAACATGCCAAAGTCCATTTGAACCAATCACAGACAGCGCTGCGCTGTGTCATGGCCGCCATTGTTGTCTTACTCTCGTGGTGTTTGTATCGTGCGCTTGGGTTTTTATCGAATAATGGAAGATAAAATAAGTGTTGTGACTCCAGAATTAGCTAAAAAGAAGCCAAAGTTAAAGGGGAATGAAAAACAGAAGAAAAAGCAGCAGGTTTTGTAAGTGTACTGTTATAAATTCACTTTGTTTTGAGTAGGGTTATGAGGAGGCGAGATTCATAACGTGAGTTAACAGGGCCGGACTGCTAACGGTCGACCGCCACCCGGGTGAGACCCGTGGTCACTTCATGAGAGATTTTTAAATAATTTCTATATAATATATATATTTCATAATAAAGTGATACTTACATTTATCATAAAATACTTGTTTGCAGTAACTAACAACGTAATTTTTTATTATTCGTATTTTACTGCTAAACATAATAAGTACCTACAAGTACTTATATGTTTGTACTTTACTGTGGTTTTCCTATTAACAAAATGTTATATGTACATAAACATTCTGATATATATGGTTTTTAATTCATAATTTTAGGTACTCTGCGAAAGGCTTGCCACAAAAACCAAAATGTCGTCACAACAAGAAGAGTGTTTATAAATGTGACACGTTAACGTCGAATGACATATTTTATTTTCACAACAGATTTTATAGTCGCCCTGACAAAATTAGTCAAGATAATTTTATTTTACAAAATTTACTGTTGAAACCTGTCAACAGAAAACGACCAAGAAATAACACTCGAAATGGGCGCACTCATTCTAAGCAATATTTTGTTACTAAGAACAAAACAAAAGAAAAAGTTCCTGTCTGCCTTGATGCATTTTGTGGAATTTTAAGAATCAAACAAGGCCGCATTAAGGGCGTTTCTAATCGATTTGCAGCTACAGGGCAAACCCCGTCAGAAAACCGTGGAGGAAACCGAAAACACCATGCTTTTCGTTCTAAGAGAGAAGCTATACAAAAATTTATTATGAAACTTCAGCCTTTAGAAAGTCATTATTGCAGGGGCAAAATTAAGCGTAGAATATATCTGGATCCAAGCCTGAATATTTCCAAATTATATAAAATGTATGAAGATGAATCGATGCCGGGATTTTCAGTAACCAAAAGCTTTTTCAGGAAAGTATTTAACACATCTTTTAATATTGGGTTCGGCTCACCTCGCCAAGATGTTTGTTCGGACTGCTTACAATTGTTAGAAAAGATAAAGATAGAACAGAATGATTTTGAGAAACAGAAACTGCGTACCCTGTATAGGATTCACAAAATAAGAGCAAAATGCTTTTTTGATAAATTAAAAGAAGATAACCCAGATATACTTACTCTGTCTTTCGACTGTCAAAAGAACTTGCCATTACCTAAAGTTGCCGACCAGACAGCATATTATTCTCGGCAATTATATATATACAACTTTACGATTGTACAAGGTAATTCTCACGCTAGCCTCACTAAAGATAATGTTTTTTCTTACATATGGACCGAAGACATGGCATCCAAAGGCGCTAATGAAATATCTTCGTGCTTATACCATTGCCTTAATCAAATAGATTTGGTTGGGAAGAAGGGGATAAGACTTGTGGCCGACGGTTGTGGCGGCCAAAACAAGAACACTATACTAGTTGGAATGGTTGCCAAGTGGTTGTATGATTCACAAGGTATAAAACAAGTGGAAATTGTCTTTCCCGTTACCGGGCATAGTTTTATTCCACCCGATCGAGTATTTGCCCTTACAGAGAAAACAATAAGACGACTGGAATCTATTATTAGCCCTGAAACCTACATTGATGTGATGTCTTCTAATGCTACCATTCGACGCGTAGTTACAGACATACCAATTTTTGATTGGAAGACTGCGTGTAAAGATGTGCTAAAAAGCACTCAACAGTTACACTTTCAGATTAGCAAAACCAAGCGGATTATCATAAGAAAGACAGGACAAGGCAAAATTTTGGTCAGAGGTGAAATCTCATACAGAAATGATACATGCAATTCATTGGCAATAACAAAACGTGGCAAATCTATTGCTGGAATTGTGCCGGATAGAATAGCACATCATTTTAATGTAAAAAGTGAAAAACTGCATGATGTTGCAAAGCTACTTGAAAAACATTTCGGAGCGGACTGGAGAAACTTGCCTGATTTAGAATATTATAAAAATGTTCTGTCCCATAATGAAAACTTACCTACGCAAGACGATGATGATGCAGTAAATGATAATCCTGAATACCTATTAGAAGAAATCCTTAATTTTGTGTAATAAATAAAACATGTTGGAATATCCAGTTGTTGTAACCTTTTTAATAGTCTCTAAAATAAATCTGGAATTTTTATTTTAGGCATGTGTTTTATTTTTTTTATATTAGTCAACCCTGAGTCCGTTCCCTTATTACCCAATTACATCAAAATAGCTTAAGTCACTTTGTGTTTTTTCATAATTGATTAAGTCCAGTGACAGTTAGTTTCAGACGAACCTAAATCCATGATGTCACTATCAAAACTGCTTTAGTCCCAATTATAGACCAGTTTATTTGAATTTCTGATAGCAGTTTTGCCTTTTTCTTTTGCAGTGTTGCCAGTGGATATTATTTTAAATGTACTAAAAGTGCTGCACTCTACTCCTTGACTTCATATAAGTCAATAATAGAAAATATCGATTTCTCAGAATTAGCTTAGCAGTGACTTGGGCTCGTTTGATATGTACCGACTCATTTTACCTAAAATGAGTTATTTATATATTTGCAATCAGCGTCGCGAGCTCTATCGAATGGCATATTTAAAATTGTCATATCTCTTAAAAAAAATCCTTTACGACCTAGATTTTCAGTAGCTATAAATATACTTTTTTAAATATTTGGGACGTATCGTAAAAATTTTTTTTGGTAGGCGTCGTGCACCTTTACGACGCACCTTTAATTTTTATTATTTATGAGGTTGTAATTATGTTATATGATAATCGGAAACCATTACGACCTGTCTATTCTTTATTATAATATTCGTAATTATGGTGTAAAGGCCGTTTGTTATTTTGATGTCCTTTACGACCCTAATTTTAAGCGATCATTTCTAATACCTACGGCGCGCGCGGCGCTCGGGCTCGGACACGAGGCGATGCGCAGGATAACGGGGGTGTAAGTAACGGGTGCGGGAGGAGCGTGACCCGTACGATTCACTTTGCAAAGTCAGTTCGCGCGCAAACGTTAGTAGGTGTTGTTTGTTTTATGCTAATAATGTCGGACCATAAATTACCCAAAAAATTGAATTCTTTAGAAGTAAGGAAGAGGAAAGTTAACGCAATATTAAAGTACCACTGCAAAATGTTACGGTAAGTAATTAATTCATATTATTATTTATTTAAATCTAGGTATTATAGTTAAACTAAAGAGAACCAATGTAAAATAATGTTTGTACGTAGGTATAATAGGTACATACCCCAAAAAATCAATTATATCTATTAGATAAGTGAAAATAGGTATCTAGGATGTTTACGAAACTTGAATTTTGATATACTCGTAGTATAGACTAAAATCAAATTAAATGTGAATTTATGACCTTTAAAATTAGATACCCACCTACCTACTTACTTGATTTACTAAGTTATTGTAGTTAACCATAAATGATAATCACAAATTATCATTATTAAGATATTTTTTGTAGATAGCCCGAGACATAGATAATTATAAAATCTTACTCTCTTAAATAGACGACAAATGACAAGTTATGTAGGTAACTTTGTTTCCGTATAGCAATTCTGTCATTTCATATTGCAGTAATAGACAATAGACATAAGTTTAGGTATTCATCTGTTTACCATCACACTAATTGTTATTATAAATAAGTGAACTTGTGACTGGTTAATAAACTAGTTAAAGCGTCGAAGGCGCATTGAAGCACATTATGAAGTAAATAATTTAATATAAACTTAACTACCTAAAGATACGGTCTATTATTGTATACTAAGAATATACGACGAGCGTCACGTGCGTATTTATTATTCTTACCTACACAATAATTTACCCTATTTTAAGGTAGTTAAGGTTTAGTATTAAATTGTTCATTTCAAAATGTGCTGCGTTGCGCATCCATCGGTGAGCGCTGGGTTGGTCTTAAAGGACTTTATAACAAGATTTTATTTGTTATGATGTCCTTTACGACGTAAATCACTGGTGGTTCGCGCGTCAACCACTAAAGACATACATCTTAAAGGACATCATAATACGATTTTATTTGTTTTAATGTACTTTATGATGTAAGTCTTTGTTAGTTTGCGCGTCAACCACTAGAAACATACTCGTAAAAAACGATTTTGTTTTTGCTTATTTAAATTTCACCAAAATCGAATTGACAACTTTCTACTGGTCCTTATTCGCTCGGTCTTCTATACATTTACTATAATAATTATTGACTACAATTAACTAAGTACATTAATACTGTTTTAGAGTCGATACTGAACATTACAATTATGATACTGAAGAAACAATCGTTGAAAATAAAAACCACGAAATCGATAATAATAATGCCACGTAAGTTATAATTAGTAAATATTTATTATTATTATATTCATCCTTATCGTACTAGTTAATCATACTAATATTTATAAATTCGAAAGTTTGTGAGGATGGATGGATGGATGTTTGTTACTCTTTCACGCTCAAACGGCTGGACCGATTTCGATGAAATTTGGTATGGAGATAGGTGGCACCCTAGAACCCTTTTTATCCCGGTAGCATGTTCCCGTGGTATAAATTTTTAGATAACAGACTTCCACGTGGGCGGAGCCGCGCCCAATAGCTAGTTCAATTATAAATGAATATATCTACTAGTATAAAAATGAAAGTGTGATTTGTTTGTGAATGATTATTAATGCTAAAGAAATTATGAAATTTGGTCTATAGACATCTGATTAAATACCTAGCATAAAACAGTTTACTTTTAACCAGACTTTAAACCCTAAAAACTAGATTTACCTACTAAGTTTATGTTTTTCAGGGATACTACACGGTGTCCTAGTGGAAGCTCTCTTCAATCTTCCGCTAATAGTAGTGAAATAATATATGATACAGATGAAAGTAATTATTATGAAAATGTGAACGCATTCTCTAATATAAATCAAAAGCAAAACAAAGTAAATATAAAACGAGATGAAAAAGTTTCTAAAATGGAACTGACAAAATATTTACGATCTGCTAAGTTTGGTGAAAATTCTGTAGTTCCCAGTGATAATCATAGCATAATATTATTACCACCTCCGCTTGTAATAAATCAAAATCGAAAATCACAACAATTTAAAGCACAAGCAATTGACGATGTACTTACCGCTGTCAGCATCCAGGACATACCTCCAGGAGATGTTGTCTTTACACGTACCTCTGAAACAAAGAAAATAATGCAGAGTTCTTCTATTGACGACGTACTTACCTCTGACGGCATTCAGGACATACCTCCAGGAGATTTTGTCTTTACACGTACCTCTGACACAAAGAAAATAACGAAAAGTTCTTCTATTGACGACGTAGTTACCTCTGATGGCATCCAGGACATACCTCCAGGAGATGTTGTCTTTACACGTACCTCTGAAACAAAGAAAATAACGCAAAGTTCTTCTATTGACGACGTAGTTACCTCTGATGGCATCCAGGACATACCTCCAGGAGATGTTGTCTTTACACGTACCTCTGAAACAAAGAAAATAACGCAAAGTTCTTCTATTGACGACGTACTTACCTCTGACGGCATCCAGGGCATACCTCCAGGAGATGTTGTCTTTACACGTACCTCTGAAACAAAGAAAATAACGCAAAGTTCTTCTATTGACGACGTACTTACCTCTGATGGCATCCAGGACATACCTCCAGGAGATGTTGTCTTTACACGTACCTCTGAAACAAAGAAAATAACGCAAAGTTCTTCTATTGACGACGTACTTACCTCTGACGGCATCCAGGGCATACCTCCAGGAGATGTTGTCTTTACACGTACCTCTGAAACAAAGAAAATAACGCAAAGTTCTTCTATTGACGACGTACTTACCTCTGATGGCATCCAGGACATACCTCCAGGAGATGAAGTATTTTCGCCTGAACCTGAAATAAATACCACTTGGGCTACTTTTTCTGATGTAATACATGAACCAAAGGCGCATCATTCTCGTGATATTTCTTGTACTGAAATAGTAACAAACAACGTTGACCAATCTGCATTATTTCAACAACCTCAGGTGTACACTTCCTTGAAAACAGTGGTATTTGAACATGAACCTAAGGATATAGAAGAGCGTAAGAGTTCCCCTTCGATTATCAATGTTTTAGATACATCTTTTTTTGATCCAACTACTGACCCCAATAATCATGTTATGATTTCTGAACAACCTAAACTTAACAAGAAATATCGTAAGAAGATTTTAAAATTCTACGTTGATTATCTTTCCGATAATGAAGACTTTTCAGCTGGTAGTTCGGATCTTTGGAGTATGAATGAGTCGGATAGTTCAATTAATAGTGATAAAAAAAAGAAAAAGTGTACTAAAAAGAAACAAAAAATAATAGCTGAGAACAATAAAACAGTAACCAGTGAAAACCTAATTAAGAGAAAAACCAAGAAAGAAAATAAAAGTAAACTGAGGAGAAAATTAAAAGATACTGGTAAGTCTTACGAAAGAAGATCAGGATGTATGGTAGAAGAGAAGACAATGAAAGGAAACCCATGCTTACTTGGCGTATGTGCTAGAAAATGTTATGAGATATCAGAGGATAGAAGAATTAGCCTATTTAATTATTTCTGGTCTCTGGATATTCAACGTCGAAAAGACTGGATTGTTAGATGTGTACAACCAATTTCTATCAAAAGAAAAAAAACTAAATCTGTAGAAAGCAGAAGAGGTCAAACGTTTGAATATGTTATAAACGAAGGTGAAGGATCTAGACCTGTTTGTCAAAAGTTCTTAATTAATACATTAGATATCACACAGAAATTTATTTTATATACAGTAAAAAATTCACAAGAAAATATGGCAAGCGTAGAAAAGAGAACATGTCATGCAGATAAGTATAGCGATGAAGATAAAGCATACGCCAAAACTTTTATCGAAAGCCTTCCAGCCGTTCCTTCTCATTACTGTCGTAGCAAGAGTTCATGTCTGTATTTACCTCAAGAATTTAAAAATGCTACAAATTTATTTAGGATTTATCTTCAAGACTGCCAAAATAATAACAAAGTACACCTAAGTGAAAAAATCTTTATTAAACTTTTTAATGCAGATTATAATATTCGGTTCCACATACCCAAAAAAGATAAGTGTGTGATGTGTACAAAAGCTGAAAACACAGAATTATTATCAGAACAAGAAATCAAAGACATGACTGTTCATCTAGAAGAAAAAAAGGCCAGCTACCAAAGATTTAAAATACACCAGCAATTAACTTCAAATGATACGCTCACCGTTAGCTTCGACCTGCAAAAAGTGCTGAATACTTCTCATGGAGAGAGCATGTTGTTATATTACTCTAGAAAATACGCCGTCTATAATTGCACATTCTACGAAAGTCAAACTAAAAAGGGACATTGCTATGTATGGGGTGAAAGCGATGGTCAAAGGGGTGGCAACGAAATTGCTACTTGTATTTATAAATTTCTACTTGAAATCGATAAACGTCCTATTAAAAATGTGCTACTTTATTGCGATTCTTGCCCCGGGCAGAATAAAAATAAGATTGTTCTTGTAGTATACCTACCTATTCTCTTCTTGGTGGTAGTTTCTATTATCGGCTCTTAGACACGCGTGCCCTCTCACTCCCGCCGTATACAGTTGACTGACTGCATACTGACCGCACGCGCGCTAGAGACGACATAATGCTTCCTTCTCTTTCACTCACATACACTACATCCCTCCCTTATTTTATTATTTAAAGGAAAGGACTCACAGCTTCTTACGACATCAATTTATTATTACCATGACTTCGAAAATCAAATACAACTATATTTATTTTAATTCTGGTCTTCTAAATCCTAATCATCTTCAATCTCCTCTTCCGAGCTTTCTCCGCTTGCTACTTCTAAATTGGATTCATTTTTTTTGTTCATGGATTGCCATTCTCCCTCCACTTTCTTTAAGTGCAATATGTTGCGTCTTAACTGTTGTCCTGTTTCATCGTTCTGTACTTCCACGTCTCCTCCGTTTCTTGACTTTACCGTATGCGTGGCTGTATCAAAATTAAGACTAAGTTTATTCGTTTTATTAGCATTCTTCACGTACACTTTATCTCCTACTTGTATGTCAACATCTCGTACTCTTCGTCTTTTATCTGTATACTCTCTACCTTTTTCTTTTTGTTGTTTGTCTTTATCTCTGACATCCATATCTCTAAAACTTTGTTCAACAATATCTATCATCGGAATCTTGTCCCTAAATTTTCTTTGAAAGAATAGCTCTGCCGGTGTTTTCCCAGTTACGCTATGTGGGGTGCTGTTGTACATTGTCAAATACTCCATCAATGCTTCTTTCCAGCTTTTTCTCTCTACTTGGCATATTTTGAGACGTTTAATGATATCCCTATTCTGTCGCTCTACCTCTCCATTCTGTTGCGGCCAGTAAGGTATTGAATTAAATAGTTTGATATCATTTTCTTGGCAATAAGTCTTGAATTCTGTACTGACAAATTGTTTACCATTATCGGAAGTTATGGAGACCGGATGTCCTAAACGGCTGAATATCTCTTTAAGTAACTGAATCATATTCTTGCTGCTTATGTCTCGACATGCTTTGATTTCCTTGTACCTCGAATAGTAGTCAATGACGACCAAAAGATAATCACCACTTGGTAACGGACCTAAAAGGTCTATGGCGATGTCTATCCAGGATTGCGTAGGTAATTCTCTCCTCTTGAGTGGGTGTGGTGGATTTGGTGCCGATACCAGGGTACATCCTTTACAAGATCTTACTAAGTTTTCCACGTCCTTATCATAATTAGGCCACCAAACTTTTGCTCTAAGTCTTAACTTCATAGCGACCATACCAGGGTGACCCTCGTGAGCTGCGTCTAAAACAAGTCGTCGTAATTGTGTCGGGATAACTATTTTGGTCCCTCTTAACAATATGTTACCAAAAAAACATAGCTCGTTCTCAAATAATTTATAGCCTTTTACTGCGTCATCCCACTTATTGTTAAATACGCCATCTTTCACTTTCTGTATGTTGATATCGGTCTCTGAATGTTCTTCAATACTTTTTAGCGGTACAGCTATTGGTCTTGCATGGTCAATAATATCCTGGACATAGTCTCTGTATTGGGTCTTGTCGTGATTGAAAATACACAATCGGGATAGGGGATCGGCTATATTATTTTTCCCAGGGCGATAAATGACGTTATATTTATAAGATTGGAGTCTTAGTATCCAACGCTCAATCCGTGCACAAGGTTTGGACTTCACACCGAATATAACTTCAAGAGGTTTATGGTCAGTAATTAAGTCAAATTCTTTGCCATACAGAAACATGTGAAAATGTTCCACAGCCCACACTAGTGCCAAAGCTTCTTTTTCGGTTTGGCAATACCGACGTTCACAGTCACTGAGAGTTTTATTACCGAACCCAATAATGCGTGGACCATTTTCATTAGTCTGTACCAAGATTGCTCCGAGACCGACCGGGCTTGCATCTGCGAATACCATCGTTTTATCGTTCACGTTGTAGTACCCCAAATTTGGTATGTCACTCAATGCAGCCTTTAAAGCACAAAAGGCTGTTTGTTGACTTTTCCCCCAATAATCCCTAATATCAGCATTTCTTGCTGATTTTTGTCGAAGTAACTGCTTCAAAGGTTCTGTAAGGGTAGCCATGTTAGGAATCCATTTGCCAATATAGTTAATAAGCCCTAAAAAACTTTGTAGTTCCGAAATATTGATCGGGGTCCTAAAATCTTTTATGGTTGATACATATTTGTCCAGTGGACGAATTCCTTGATCTGACAACTCATGACCTAGAAATTCAACTTTGTCTGTTCTATAGACACATTTATCTTCTCTTAACATAACGTCATTCGTTCTTAACGTTTCTAATACTCTTTGTAACCGTTTGTCATGTTCTTGCTTATCCTTTCCATATATTAAGATGTCATCGATAAAATTGACTACCCCTTCACATTCTATTAATACCCTTTCAAGTGTTTTTTGGAACATTTCTGGCGCACAGGTGATTCCAAACATTAATCTTTTAAACCGATATAATCCTTTGCCAGATATGAATGTCGTGATATGTCTTGAGTCGGGTACAAGCTCCAATTGATGGAATGCGTCCTTTATATCTAACTTACTAAACATTTTAGCATTTTGTATCTTCGGTAGTAGTTGTTCCATCGTTGGTAGTGGGTGATTTTCTCGTTTGATGGCCAAATTTGCACGCCGCATATCAATACAGAGTCGAACATCTCCATCTGCTTTCAAAATTGGCACTATCGGCGATATCCAGTCAGACGAGCCTTCAACTTTTTCTATTATATCTTTTTGAAGTAGCTCGTCTATTTTCGCATTGATTTTCTCTTCCAGTGGAATAGGTATTCGTCTGTAAGGTTGTGCAACCGGTTTCACCTCAGTATTAATTGGTATTTGTATTTGAGTATTTTTGAATTTTGGGAAAGGTGACGTCTCGAGTTGATTTATGTCTAATCCAATTTTCAGTACGCCTAATGCGATTGCTGTCGTTTTACCTAATAAATTGCGTGTCCCTTTATTTATTACGTAAAAGGTGGCGTTTTGTGTTTTTGATCCCACACGGATATCTGTATTAAAAGATGTTAATAGTTTGAGAGGGACTTCGCTCCCATAAGCAACGAATGTTTTTCCTGGATTTTTTATTTCTTTTCCTACCTTCAAGATCTTTTCCTTAATTTGTAACCATGTTTTGTCTGTTATTAAGTTGTGTTGACATCCAGAATCAATTAGCATCTCTACTTGAGTTCCACCTACTAAACAAGCGAGTGTATCATTATGTAAAACATTAAAAACGTAATCAATTTTGTCTTCTATCGCGTTCGCCTGCGCGTCTATTTGACTTGACTTCTTAAATTTTTTCACATCTACGGTCCTTTCCACTTTGCTATCTTCATTCCCTCGTTTTAGACTTCTTCCTTTGCACTGAGCTTGAAAGTGTCCCACCTTCTTGCATTTATTACATATTTTGCCTTTAGCTGGGCACTTTGCATCATAAGCCAAATGATTCCAGCTACCACATCGGAAACATGCCTTTTTACTATTCTTTATAAATGTCTTCTCCTTGGCTTCGATTTTATTTACATTTTGATCTTTTCCTTTCTGGCTGAAATCACTCAATTGACGTTCCACTACTTCTAGAGTATTTGCTTCAGTTATTACTTCAGTTAAGGTAATTTTTTCGCCTGCACGAAGTACTTTCTTCCTGAGTTCTTCCGATGAACATTTTTCAATAATTTGATCAATCAAACTGTCATCCATATCCGTAAATTGACATTTTAAGGCTTGTTGTCGTAGTCGAACTAAATATTTTTCAAATTTTTCGTTTTCGTCTTGTTTCATTTGTCTAAATATGTGTCTCTCATACCGTTTATTTTGCTTAGGTGCGAAATATTCATCCAACTTCTTTATTGCTACTTGAAAAACATCTATATCATTGTCATCTTCTTCTATCGTACTAACATAGCCACCTGGTATATTAAAAAGTATCTCTTGTAGTTCTTGTCCTCCCCAGTGCAACAAACTTGCGCGTTTTTTTGAACTAATGTTAACATCAGCAGCTTCTAGGTAGATATATAAACTCCTTTTCCAGCGTTCCCATCTAGCTCCAACAGATCCTGCTTCACCATCGCATTCAAATTTTTCTAAGGTAAGACTCGACATCGTATTTTAATCTGAGAACAATTGAACAAATAATGAATGCCTAATTTAGGTCACCAAGTGGGTATCATCCGTTTAACAACCTGCCACATTCATTACTTATTTATTACAAAATTCGTTCAAGCGCACTGGACAAACTTTAACTATAAGTCATATAGAAGTTGTCATCCAACTTCCGTAAACGGGCGTTACCCGTATACCTACAGCTTCAAATTACGGGCGTCATCCGAACACAAAACTTCATTACGGGCGTCACCCGAACACAAAACTTCATTACGGGCGTCACCCGAACACAAAAGTTCACTACGGGCATCACCCGTAAAATTTCAATTTATTACACTCTGACGTACTACGTCGCATTGCATCAAGTACATACAGGCATCACCTGTACCATATTATAATATTGCATTACAAAGTTCTTACAGGCACCACCTGTGTCTGAACTCACATCATCGGGCAAAATCATATAAATAGGCAAGTCACACGTTCAATAATGATAATTGCTATAGAACTTATGTAACAGGCATCACCTGTAATTTAGTCCATATCATATTCATATTCATTCATATTCATTTATTTGCTTAAATGTGGTTATACAGGTGTTGGTACAATAGTTTTGTGCATCACATTTACCATTTTATGGCATGCAAACATTAAACTTATATAGTTTATTTATATTATGTTTATGTATATTATACGCCCTTATACTACAATTTATAATATAAAATTAGTTCAGCACATGCAAGTCCATTGAATTATTTAGTCACAAACATATAAGAAATTAATAGGAATGTCAGAATATGTTATAAAATTCATAAAACAAGTCATAAAAATTTGTGAGAAAATATTAGCATGTCAATTTGAAAAATTAAATTAATTCACAGTTTGCCTTTACACTTTTCAAATTCCTCTATAGTATAAAAGCATTTCTCCATGAGCCATGCTTTCAACTTTCTTAGAAATTTAGAGGTTGGCAGTTGCTTCAAGCTTTTTGGTAAAGCATTATAAATACGACCGCACATCGCAAAACAGTTTTTTAAGTAAAGGGCCGTATTCGGAACTCTGGGTAAAACAATTCTATCCTGATTTCTAGTGCTCCTCGGATAAACCTCATGTGCCTTCGAAAAGAAGCTAGGATATTGCCTAACAAACTTCGCAACTTCGTATATGTACATGCAGGGAAGGGTAAGGAGATTCAATTTTGTGAAAAGAAGCCTACAAGAGTGCCACGGTGCAGCTCCACATATAGCTCTGACACACTTTTTTTGGGCTATGAAGACTCTATTCACGTCTGTGGCGTTACCCCACATCAGTAGACCATAATTTAAAACTGAGGCAACGTAGCCGTGGTAGGCCATAGCGACCGATTCGGGATTTGAGGTCTTTCTAAGTTTAGCCAGAACGTAAACAAATTTGTTTATTTTATTGCAAACTTTTTCAATGTGTGCCTTCCAGTTTAGGTTCTGGTCAATAATTATACCTAGAAAGGTTGTTTTATCTACTTTTATTAAATTATCAGTCAAATATTTGATATTCAAATTTTGTAGTTTTGTACCATAATTACTAAATTGTATATATTGTGTTTTAGCCATGTTAACCTGTAAATTATTTTCATGGAGCCATTGAATTATAGATTCGATTGAATTATTTATGTCATTAGTATAGTCAATATTGGAATAATTAGATGTCATGAGGAGAGAAATGTCGTCAGCGTATAGAATACAAGGCTTGGGCGTTACACTTGGCAAATCGTTGATATAAATCAGGAACAGCAACGGTCCTAGGATACTTCCTTGCGGGACCCCAGAGCTATTTACCCTGTAGGAAGATCTATGTGCTTTTAGTTCCTTGTTATCGTCTATACACATAATTTCCACACATTGCTCTCTGTCCCTTAGGTATGAATCAAGCCATTCGTAGGCAGGGCCCCTAATTCCATACTTTTCTAATTTATTTAGGAGCCGTTTATGTGAAACTAGGTCAAACGCGCTTTTCATATCAAAGAAAATGACAGTGGTTTGCATATTACGGTCTAGGCTTTCACAGATCTTTGTTACGAGATTAAAGCATGCCAGTGTTGTAGACTTGCCTTTCTGAAAACCATATTGTTCGTTTCGTAATATTTCATGTTGAGTGACAAAATCATATAGTCGCTTATGCATAGCTATTTCGAAAACCTTAGAAAATATGGGTATAAGAGTTATTGGCCTGTAGTTATTAAGGACAGTCTTGTCACCCTTTTTGTATAGGGGTTTGACTATTGATCTCTTAAGGAGACTTGGAAAATGACCTTCAGTGAACGATAGGTTTATTAAATATGTTAGAATGGGTGAGAGTTCGATAGCACTGTCCTTGAGAAGTCTGGTGCTGAACTCATCATAACCCACTGAGTTTGTATTATTGAGTGATTGAATGATTCTCAGAATATCAGTACAGTCATAAGGCCTAAGATATATACTGTTGCATATACTACGTATGTCTTCATTTTTTTTTGAGCTTTGATTGCTTGATTTTTGTTTGGTGTTAATGTCTATTAAACGATCGTTGAATGCTTGTGCTATTGCTTTTGGGTCTATGAGAAGGTGGCCATCTACTTGTATTTTGTTTATAAAATTTGATATTTTTAAACCTTCCGACTCCTTTTTAATCAATTGCCACGATGTTCTACAAATATTTTTAGAGTTTCTTAGTTTATTTTGATTGTGGTTTTTCATAGAATTAAAAATACACTTACGTAGTAATTTAGAGTACGATTTGAATTTTTTTTTATTTGTTTCAGATTTATGTTTGTAATAGTTTAGTCGTAGTAGTCTTTTTGTTTTACAGCTAACTCTCAGCCCTCTACTGATCCAAGCATTATTTTTAGGTTTGTGTGAAATTTTCTGTTTGAATGTAGGAAAGCACAAGTTAAAAAACAGAGAAACTAGTTCGTGAAATTTAGAATATGCCAAATCAAGGTTTGACTCTGCGTATACTTCACTAAATGACAGACTTGCCATACATTCTTTAAATCGGAATATATTTTCACAGGAAAAGTCTCTTTTGTATATTGAGTAGCTTGTAATCGTAGCTTTCCTGTTACTTGTAGGGACAGTAAGTAATTGAGCTGTCTCGTGGTCCGACATTCCAAGGTGAAGGATTTCGCCATTGGCTATGCTGATATTACTAATAATATGATCAATACAAGACTTTTGCTGTCGAGTTGGCTGGGTTATGTGCAGAGTCAAATTAAAATTTTGGGCCATCTCCAGTAAAACATTTGATGCATGGCTTGCTTTCAATGTATTTATGTTTATGTCTCCAGCAATTATAATTTTTTTGTCAGAATTATAAATAGTCTTTCTTAATAGAATGTCAATGTTTTTGAAAAATATAGTAATGTCAGAGTCTGGTGTCCTATACACGCATATTATAATCAAATTCTGGTCAATTAATTCTATGGCACAGCATTCAAAGTGCTTTTCTATTGACATCTCTTTGATATGAGGTAGCTCCACAAGCGCTAAGTCATGTTTCACTAGTATACATACACCACCGCGCTGAGCATTTTTGGTTTTGATTCTACAAAATGAAGAAGCTAATCTGTACCCAGTCACGTTTATGAAACATTCTTGACTACTTTCCAAAAAGGTTTCTGATAGACAAATAATACAAGGTACAATTTTACTACATTGAAGGTTGGACAGGTGAATCTCTAACAATTCTATTTTACTTCTTAAACCCGCTATATTTTGATGTAAAACTCTTATAGAACGTTCCGTAGTCATATTATTCACGAAAAAGATTTATCTTGTTTGAAGGTACAGTTTGTAAATTATCTTTTGGTTTCGCAGTAAAGTAGTAAGGGATAGTACCTTTTTTTGTCTTCGTTGGAGCAGTTTCTAGTATTTTATGCAAGTTATCTTTGGGTTTGCTAGCAAAATAGTAAGGGATAGTCCCTTTTTTTACCTTACTTGTAATTGGAGGGCAACAAGCTGTAGACACACGAGGCTCACGCGATGAGCAGTGCGGTCCATATCTATGATGCATATTTGGCTTTGTGATATACTTAGTCTTTTGAGGTAGATATTTACAATTATAATCAAGGCTGTCAATATTTAAATTAATAGTTTTACACATGTCAAATCGGTTATAAGTCACATTGATATAGTTACAATTAGGAAAGTAATTACATATTTTTTTCATCATGTTATTGAGTAGTATCTCATTTAAGAATTTGTTTTTAAGTACACTCAACACAAGAATGCTCACATTTGGTAGACAATTAATAACAGAACAGAGTTCTATCATAACACTAAAGGGGTTTTCATCATGTTCGCCTACAGAAACAATCAATCGGTCGTCCTCCTTTAAGTTGTACTGTTTGATTGTTTCTAATATTTGTCGCGTCCTGGCTCCTGGTTGAATGAAAGAGCTGATATTGTATTTCTCGTATCTAGTATTTGTCCTTGACGTGATCAACTGCGATGACAATCCTACACACTGTTCACCGCCCACAATAAGTAGGTTTTTTTGTTTACTTTGAGGATTGCGTTCAATGTTGGTTGGAAATTGTGGTGGCTTTACCTGGGTGACAGTGTTGACGCTTTCCCGTATTTCCGTTTGTAGTAAACAATTATTTACAGGCAACAAGTGAGATACTGCTTGTTCCAAACCAGATTTCGATATCGTTCCGCTAGCTTGTGAAGGGTTTGCACATAACGATGTTTCTGGTAATGTAAGAGGGCTATTATTAAATGTCTCCGTAAGCCGACGTCTAACGTTGTTTTTCTTAGAGGATGGAATATTTTTTCTCAATGACGATACCGGGCTCCTACATATTTGTTTCAGTACTGCTACTTCTTGTGTAAGATGAGCTAGTTGTTTCTTAAGGTCTATATTTTCAAGAATGATATTGTCTAATTCATTTTGTGTGTTTTCCAGACTACGTTTTAAACTGGTAATTTCGGTTCTCATCTCCTCTTTATGTGTTACTAAAAAGTTTGTAGAAAGGTCTAGACTTTTACCCAACAGTTCTGAAGAACTCGATGTGTTGAGCGAAATACTCATATCAATATTATCGAGGGAGGCCGCTTTACAAACAGGTTTTCTAAAAGTAATGTTTCCTTTTTCTGCCATTTCGAAATTTTAGGCAGTAGCGCCCCCTATGTATTTATTAATGTACCTAACCACTGCTGTGCTAGGTAGGACTGCGTCTGCGTGTGCGCAATGGAGAAGCTAGTTGTTGAAATAGTTCAGGTAGTTTCCGAGAGATGTCGCTTGTTTATGCTGTGAGTTCAAATATCTTATCTTGAAAGTTGTAATAATCAAAAATGGCAAAAAGACTTTTTTGGACAAGACTCGAACTGCCTCCACGCGAGTTAGTTGGTGTAAAAAGCACTTCCTTCGCCAACAGGCTACGAAGTACTTGGAATGACTATGTGTAATTTAGTACTGCAATGTTCTTGTATGATTATTTTAAAATTAATTAGTCGTTATTGTGAGTCATTGCTAAGGAATTTTTTCTACATTCCAGGCACTCTGTTAACGTCTATTAAACTCACTTTTAAAGTATTTGCACTGTATTTAACCACTTTTTCTTTATTTATTGGTGCACTTATGTTTATATATTAGTATTTTAGCACTTTAGTTGTTTTTAAGAGGTTCTAATCAATTATTTGGGTATGTGTGTATGTTTTGACGTTCCGAACTTTATTTTAACACTTTGCTTATTTAATACTGATGACGAAGTTTGTATAGGTTATATTCACTGTAATCTACGAAATTAATGTTTGTTTTTCGAACTTAAACACTTCGAACTACTACTTCGAACTATCTACCGGACCAGACCAGCCACATGTTCTCCTTTGTATGACCATCATTGCTGACATAGTCATAAACCACTAACATTAGTCTAGTTCTAGTATAGCTAATACACACTCGGTAACAAAGCTAACCATATAACTCAACAGTATGTATCTTAGAGGTATTATACATTTGTAATTTGGACTAAGTAGGTACATAGGTAGTATTATCCACACTTCAGAATAGGGTTTAATCATAAGAATTCTTTTCATCATACAACAAAATGTGTTTATTCCATTGTCTTCCATACACAACTCTACTTAGTACATGTTACAAATTACTTGCATAACAGTCAATACTTACATATTTACGTCAATAAAATGTCTTTGTGACAAATTCAATCAACCTTTTATCATTTAATAATTATGTTTATACCAATTATTAACTCTTACATAAGATATTTTAGTATTTTCCTCGACGTGAAAAAATCCCATGCTTCGCGGTTATCTCACGTCATTTGTTTTTTTTTCTGTTCTTTTTTTTTAATTATAAGGCTTTTTTTTTTTTTGTTTACAAATACAACTCAACAGAATAGTTTTATACCATCAAATGTATGACTTTCAGGATATCTTCTTTTTAATATTTGTAACATATAATACAATTGTTTTTACATGAGATAGAATATTAATAACTATATACAAAATCATACACACCTATACTAATAAAGTAATTATTGTAATAAAATTAAAACTAAAATGGAAAACAAAACAAAAAAAAAACATTTTTTTTTTTTCTTTTGACTTTCAGTATGTTTATTTTATTGTCTTTGTACTGTAAATGTAACCATAGAAACCAATGTGTTTTTAGGTTTAAAAGAAATGTATTCGTAATTATCACATGAGTATTAAAGAAAATCATCCAAATACCCATAGTTACACCTTTTGCAACGTAATGTGATGATTCAATGACCTCTAATACTCAAATTTGTTTTGCAAGATTAGTTTTAAATGTGTCAAATGAGTGTACATTTTTTTCCTTATGGCGGCAAACTGTTATATCTAATGCACTCACCTTTCCTATTTTATTTCTTTTTTAGAAATCAATTACTTAATAATACTTTATTACTCACAGTGTCTTGTTAGTCCTCGTCGCCAAATGTAGTATACCTACCTATTCTCTTCTTGGTGGTAGTTTCTATTATCGGCTCTTAGACACGCGTGCCCTCTCACTCCCGCCGTATACAGTTGACTGACTGCATACTGACCGCACGCGCGCTAGAGACGACATAATGCTTCCTTCTCTTTCACTCACATACACTACAGTTCTCACAGCCCTCCACTACTTTATACAGCATTCTAAGAACATACAAGTGGTACAAATAAATTATTTGTACCCGGGGCATACTTACATGCCCGTCGATTCAATGCATGCGGTCATTGAACGCGAGGTTAGACGAATTATTGTTTGGAGTCCAAGTCAATGGCCAACATACATGGAATCTGCAAGAAAAAATCCTGACCCATATAAAATTAATGTTTTAGATTACTCTGATTTTATCAACTGGAACAGCTTGGTATCTCAAAAATTTACCAGTAATTCTCAAAAGCAAATACAATTAAAATTAATGCGCATCGTCACATTCAAGAAGAAAAACACTAAAAGTATGGAAGTTAAATATTCAATGAATGAGAAAGAAGAAGCTCAAGTTGTAACATTTGAATGTAAAGAAAGAGGATCAAAAGGAAAAGGCAAAGGGAAGAAAGGAAAAAACCAAGATCTGAAAGGAGTTGAGAATGTAGAAGCAGGTTTACAAAAACTTTATGACAAACCTTACCCTATAACAGTCGCTAAATACAACGATTTAAATCGTTTATGTACTAATGGAACTATACCAAAGCGTTTTCATAAAGAGTATTTTGAAATGCCGTCTTTAGGAACTGTAAAGGATATTCTTCCTGAAACAGATGAAGAAGACGATATCGAGTTTTAATTTTAGTTTTTTAGATTCATGTATCTTACAAAGCAGTTGATAACAATTGTGTTACTTTAAAATACCATTTTGTTATAAAAAATAATTTTACGTTTATGTTAACTTGTATGTGTCGAAAAGACTGAAGTTACTTGTCATAATTATGTCAATACTTTATAAGGAAAAAATTCTTAAATTTATTATTTTTATGTTTAAGTTCAAGACTGATTTGGTAAATAATGATTGCATTTTGTTAATAAAACAACAATAAATATTAACAATTTTATACAGGGAAATTGAAAAAATACCAGCTACCTCTTAGGATATATGCTTGGCATGATGGTCCTGAGCAATGTTCAGTAAAAGTAATGTTTAAAACATTGTTCAGAACCATCATGCCAACCATGCCCTAAGAAGTTGCTGGTATTTTTTCAATTTCCCTGTATAGAAAAACGGCATTATAATTGTATGTTCCTATTAGAATAATATTTTCGTTACTTAATAAACCTTTTATTTCACTTAAAAAATAAATCTTTTATTTCACTTAGTTTTACTACCCATTGTAGGTATCTTTAAATAGAGCGTTTTTGGTTTTGCTCTCTTTACGACCATAATATTTGATTTACTTAACTTATACTACCCATTTATGAATAGATTAAGGCCTTTACTGCACATCGAACTTTATGATAACAATATTTCGCGGGTGTAAAGTACAACAGTTCAAGTTTTTGTGGGCTGTAAAGGACCTTCATTTTCGTTAATAATTAAGTTTAGTTTATTTTGTCAATACAAACGGATAGAACACGAAAAAATAGCATAGGTCTCTTTTGACTTGATAATTATAGGAGTTTGTTTAAAAAAGTTATAAGGCAAAAACTTTTTTTTTTTTTGTTTTTTTGCTCTCCTGAAAAGTCGTGTTTTGTCCTTTACGACAATTGAAATTTCCGGTATCGATATTTTTTGGGACATAGGCATTCACCTGTTGTAATAATAAATACATAAGTTAGAGGCGTGACGTGAAGCGGGAGGCGCAGCGGTGAGCGGCGGGAGGCGCGATGCGACGATCGGCATGTGTGATGCAGGAGGCGCGGTGCGACGATCGGCATGTGTGATGCAGGAGGCGCGATGTGACGATCGGCATGTGTGATGCAGGAGGCGCGATGTGACGATCGGCATGTGTGATGCAGGAGGCGCGATGTGACGATCGGCATGTGTGATGCAGAAACAGGGGGTGTTTATATGGTTTCTGTGTACCATTTTCAAAACTATGATGCTATGAGTAGAACACAAGCTAAAATAAAGGTGTGATCTCCTATTTAAAAAAAAACAAAGATAATTATACATAAATAAAGAAAATTCGGGCGCCTTGGAGACACGAAAATAATGCTAGGATAGTCGACGGTAAATTGAAACTTTTAATCGTCCGGAGGTAGGTATTTAAAAGGCAAGTCCCATAAATACGCCGGACGGATTTATACTGGCAAGGGTGATAATGGCAGAGAATTAAATCACGGAAAAGAGACTGTTAGGCCGGGACTCCACCAAAGCGGAGACGAGACGAGCGGAGAGGAGATGTTTTTTAAACAACCAATAGAATTGAGTTATTGACACGTCTCCTCTCCGCTCAGCTTCAGTGGAGATCGCTGTGCGGAGATGTGTAATATTTGTATGTCGCGATGGAAGCGGAGATGTGAGCTGTGCGCGGACGACGCGCAGTGGAGACGAGAGATGTGAGCGGCGTGCAGTGAGCGATGTCACCCTCCCCCCTCTCGCCCGCTAGCAACCCGCAGAACCCCGCGCGCGCGCCGGCCGGCCATCTTGCTAGTACCGTGCACGCGAGCACACGCTTTTATCGTGAATACTTCGTGCAGTTTGTATTTTTCAACGTTAACAATTAGTTAATTTAAATAAAACGTAATGGATGAACAATTTATTGAATCAGTAAAAAAATATCCATGTCTATGGAACACATCAATAGATACCTATAAACTTACTGACGTCAAAGATGCAGCTTGGGAGAACGTTTTGAAAGAAACTCAATTATCTGACGGTAAGTGCAATTTATTATACTAAGTATTTCGTTCAAGTAATATTGTAATACGAGTGTCTTGCCATGGAACGGCGCCCTCGTTGTTGAAATAACTACAGAATTTTTCTCGAACTTGATAGGCATCCATATTGTCATTCGATAATAGATTTTCCACGTTTGTGTCGTTAAACATAGTCGTGGCCAAACCCGTTTCATTATTATCTAGATAGCCAGGCATCTTGTCAATTAAAAAGTTGTGTAGAACACACGTTGCTTTTATCACTTTTTCCACTGTTTCTATTTTACATTCAAATTCTTTACGGTATACGTACCATTTCCGTGATAATACACCAAATGTAGCTTCCACAATACGACGAGCTCTTGAAAGTCTATAATTGTATGTTCGTTTTTCGTTATTTAAATTATCGCGTGGATATGGTCTCATTAAGTTAGGCATCAAAGGGAATGCTTCGTCTCCAATAAAAACAAACGGTACAGGTTCTCCATTTTGGTACAAGGGTTGTGGCTGTGGTAGATTTAGTCTGTTTTCTCTCAAACGAATTCCGAATATACTATCAGCAAAAATACCACCATCGCTGAACCTTCCCATTGAACCTATATCTACCATAATTATTCTTCGGGTAGCGTCGGCTACGCACATCATTACAGTTGAAAACCTGTGTTTATAACAGTAATATGAGGACCCAGATTTTGGGGGTGCAAACATGTACACATGCTTGCCATCAATGGCCCCGACGCAGTTTTTGAATTGCCAGATTTCTTCAAATTGCTTTGAAATTTTTTTCCAATCATTTTCATTAAGTTCTGGCATAACCAAAGGTTGTAATACTGTCCACAAGGCATCGCAGACATCTTCTATAATTCTTGAAACAGTCGATTTTCCAATCCTAAAATTTTCAGCTATTTGTGAAAATTTTGAACCAGTCGCCAAATACCTGTGATAATTATAATATAGATTTATATTTGTGTCGTGGTTTCAGTTAGAATAGAAGGGTCATTTCAAAATAATATCTTAATCAGTGTCGTGTTGTTTCCGGAACTATAATTAGGCAATTAGGCAACTAAGATTAGGCATTACTGAAATTATGTATTTACAGAATTTTCACTCGTTCAAAAGTTATAGCCATTTTTAAATAATAGAAAATAAACAATTAAAAGTCTAAGATTCACACGAGCACAACACATTGAAATCAAACAAATAAAATGGATTTATCACTCGTTATTTATTAACATTTCAAATTTCGACGCCGCCGTCTGCCGCGACCACGTACGAGAGATACAATCCGTTTTGTATGTTTGATTTCAGATATTTTTATTTATAAATTGGTTTCCCTTGAAACTCTGGTATTTTTTAAATATTTATAATGGTTATAAATTCTGCATGAGTGATAATGCGGTAAGTATATTTTGACTATGGCAATGTCAACATTTAGTATTTATAATGATTTCAATTATTTTTATTTCAGTAAAAACGGCTAAATCTAAGTGGAAAAAGTTGAGAGACAGCCACCGGGACGCATTAAAAAGGAAGAATGCCACTAGAAGTGGACAGAGTGGTAAACAAATTCGTGAATGGAAATATGAGAAGGTAATGGAATTTTTGATACCATATATGACGAATAGAAACAGGACTACAAATTATACCTCACAAACAAATATAAATGAACAGGAAACAAATTCATTGGAAAATAATGTAACCGATGAGTTTTTTGAAACATCAAGCAATCATACAAGAAGCACTCCAGAAGATCGTCCATCTGTACAACATTCGCCGTCACCGACATCAAGCGTCTCAGCCTCGACATGCAGAAATGCAACAAGAAAATCGGATGAAATAAGTAATTTACTTATACAGCACCATGCAAACCGTGAAAGAATACGCCAAGAAAAACTAGAAATACAATCATTGATAGAGAAAAATAATACCCTTGACGAAATGGACACTTTTTTTCTGTCGATATCAAAAAGTGTAAAAAAACTTTCTCAATATATGCAGCTTCAGGCTAAACGTAAAATTTTCAATGTTCTTTTAGAATTGGAAGAACTTGAGCTACAAAACACATGGTATAACACAAATGAAAATAATTGGTATTCCCCCGGTTCAGCACCGGGTCCAAGTTCGACACCGGGTCCTAGCTCAACACAGGCACCGGTTCTTACATCAACACAGGCCGGTGGTCCTAACTCAACACAGGCACCGGTTCCTAGCTCAACACAAACACCGGGTCCAAGTTCGACACAGGCACCTGTTCCAAGCTTGGAAGATACGCACATGACCGATGAACAGATAGAAGAAGCATTCAGAAACGAAGAAGACACATATGATAATTTGTAACTATATGGAAAAGAAAGCAATATGTCTCATGTGATTTACTGTTATAATTTTTTTGTACGTTATGTTTCTAATATAACCTTACGTTTTTTTTGCTACTCCCAGAACGGCAGTTGATTTTTTTGTTTTCTTTATGAATAAATAAGATAATATAAAAATATATTTGGTTTTTACATAATATGCATCACTCCAGTCTCCCGTAGGGGTAGAAAGAGACAACGGATCTCGATTTCTCGTAATCCTTACATACCTCAGTTTACATAAGATTTTTCATGTATTCTCGTACTTCTTGATTCTCGTTTTGAGTACTTCTCACTTAGCCCTTTTACACAAAAAAAAACAAACACTCAAAAAAGACTGATCACATTCAAACGCAGATAACACACATAAACACAAACACACATTAACAAAAAAATAATTAGGTAGGTACTTACTTCAAACATACTGCTAGCCGCTCTTGGGTGCAGATAGATCTCCTGTAGTTAGTATCTTGCTTAAATATATGCGGTTTAATTAAGTTATGTAGTTCATAGAATATATTCCTCGGTAGTCTGTAGGACTTGGTAAAACTTTCATCATCTAACTCATTAAACAGAGTAAAAAATTCTCCATGACTGATATGGTAATACAAGTGACTTCTTTTCCAAAACCGATGTTTTCTTTTGTTTAGGTAGTATAAAGCTATCAATTCTGCTTCTTCAGACTGTAGTTCTTCTTCAAGTAAAAGAAGATACTTTTTTTGTAATAATAGCGACATCGTCTACCTTTCGTGTCAGAATGCGTACTGAGCACTCAACGCCTCGCACCCGAGCTGAAAAACATCTCTTCTCGCACAGCACACAGCACACCGCACACATCTCCGCTTTGGTGGAGTCCCGCGAGCTGAAAAACATCTCTTCTCGCACAGCACACAGCACACCGCACACATCTCCGCTTTGGTGGAGTCCCGGCCTTATAAGGTTAATACGGGGCCTTGAAAATGTAGCAAAAAGCAAATAAATAATATATATATATATATTATTTATTTGCGTAAAAAAATGGAAATATATATATATATATATATATATATATATATATATATATATATATATATATATATATATATATATATATATATATATATATATATATATATATATATATATATATATATATATATTTATTATTTATTTATTTATTTATTGTCAGGTATGATTTCCATTTTTTTTACCTGGTTTATAGCCTGGTCCATAGTGACTGTCTACGAATTACAAGCTCCGGGTTCGATTCCCAGTGAGTGCATATATTTGTGTTATTAGCATTAGTATTTACCTATTTATCCTCGTAAGCCCCAATGTGCTCATGTGAACCCATAATCGCTCTAGTCAGTCCAACCCAACCATTTAAAATTATTTTCTTAATTACTAACCACGGGCCTCATCCGATCACATAATCTAAATTTGAAAAAACCTATAAAATAAGCGCGCCATTCGAGTATTTGTCGTTCTTATTCGTGATTGGAAGAATTATACCGTTGATTTTGCCACTTGAATCGTCCGGCCAATCACAAAAGTTTGTGGTCTTTTCGTGTCCAAGTTCAACATGGCTGGTCGACGTAACAGAGGTAAGTTTAATCTTTAAATATTTAACTGATCTATTGCAAGAAACATGATTAGAGATTAATAAAATTAAAGTAAAAATGATCTAGTATTGTATTTCAATTGTATTTTACGAAAAAAATCATTTCATAGTATGAAAAATTTACGATGTTTTTTTTTGTGATCAAGTGAGAACATTGGTTTTCAATTACAATATTGGCTCTATTTATTTTGTGCTCAAGTGATGACATTGGTGAAATATTAGTATTTATATATTTATTTACTTTCTAATGTATTGTGGGACTAATTTTCACCTAAAATTGTTTACAATATTTTTTTTTTTTAGCTGTTCGAGATGAAAATATTGCCGCTTATCTGGCTGAATCTGATGGTGAAGATTTTATACCCAGTGACGGGTAACCTATTGAAATATCGAATTTCTGTTACCCGAATCTTAAAACCCCGAAAACGGTTGGTAGAACTTTTAAAAGACAGATGTAATGAATGACAACTTTCTATTATTCCGTTTTTCATTTCCCAGATGAATCAATTTCCAGGTGCACTAAAACCAAATTTTCAAATAGTATTTTTTTGTTTTCCATAGTGTCATAATCCAAATATAGTTATACCAGATTCTCAGAATATTTTTTATTGTTTCCCATCGTACCATTTGCCAAATAAACTATTACCAAATTTTCATAATCTTTTTATTTGGTTCCCATACAATCGTTTTCCATCTAAACTATGTATATACAGGTATAGTAAAACTCAGTAAATTTATACGATTCATTTATTGGGTAGGTACCTACAGCAAGTGATTTAGAAATATTAGTTGCCTATCACAGATAGGTTTAAGTGTCAAATTCGACTCAGCAGGTTAGGTTAGGTTAGAACTGCGATCCCCGCACGAGCCGAGCGAGCGAAGCGAGCGTGCCGCGGCAGCGGCCGGCGAGTGCTAGAAAAATGCGATTCAGTAGGTTAGGTTAGGTTAGAACTGAACCGACTCGCTATTGTTTTACTTGCCCATTACAGTCAGGTTAAGGTTAAGTACCTATCTTGTAATTTTTCCATTGGATTCATTTTTAAAAATCTGGATATTGTTTGTCTGGATATCAACAAACTGCATTTCAAAAATTTGTGTTTTAAAAATTCGGCTTTCGTGCATATGGATTACGGTCATCTGGATTTTGTGCATTTAGATTTCGTGTGTCTGGAATTCGTTCGTCTGGATTATAAAACGTCGTACAAATGAATAAATAGGAAAATGAAATTCGGAGTTGCGATTATATGGCAAATAAAACTTCGAAATTTGGAAAACCGGGATTATGAATAAATGGCCAAACGTTTTCTGGATTATGATATTCGGAATATTAAAATTCGGGATTAAGATAGGTAACCCCAGTGACGATGATGTGGGTGATACTGCCTACGTGCCTGATCGTTCTCCGTCTTCATCAGACGAAAAATCGGATGAGGAGAGAAGTGAAGAACCTATAATACAACAGTCTAGGGTAGATATAACAAGAGGTGAAGGGAGAGGTAAAGGAAGAGGCCGAGGAAGAGGGAGAGGACGAGGACCATCTAATGCACCTTCCGTAAGTGGTTCGACTAATGAATGGATAAGCAAAGATTTCACTATTACTGAAGATATGCTATTCCAACCTTCGTATCTTCCGAACTTTACCGACAACTTCAACAAATTAGAGTTATTTCAACAGTACGTAGATACACCATTTATTGAACTTGTCGTGACTCGCACTAACCAAACTTTCGTTGCGCTACATGGACGATCTTTGAACTTAACTTTAAAAGAATTTAATATTTACATTGGTGCTACATTTGTTATGGCAGCCATAGCTTATCCATGGCTAACAATGTATTGGGAGGCTAAATGGCGAGTGCCAATAATAGCGGATAACATGTCAAGGAACAGATTTACTTTATTAAGAAATTCGATAAAGGTGGTCTTTGATAATGACATAACTAATGAAATGCGAAGTGAAGATAAGTTATGGAAGATGAGACCTCTGGTGAATCGGATACAAAAAGGCTGTAGACTCCAAGAAAAGGAACACCGATTATCTATCGATGAGATGATTATTCCTTTCACGGGATCATGTGGAATCAAACAGTACTGTCCTGGAAAGCCAAACCCTGTAGGACTGAAGGCCTTCGTCTTAGCTAATCCCAACGGTATTGTATCTGATTTCAATATCTATCAAGGAAATACTACTTATCCTGAATTAGAAACATCTAATTTTGGACTAGGAGAAAAAGCAGTGTTGACATTAGCGGATGCACTAGTTCCAGGTCACATATTATACTTTGACCGATATTTTACGACACTGAAGCTAGCTAAGGAGCTGAAAAAACGAGGAATATCGTGTACTGGTACTATTCAAAAAAATAGAGTCCCAGCAAGTGCTAGGTCTATCTTGATAGAAGATAAGGAGTTGATAAGGCGTGGAAGAGGCAGCTGTCACAGCATAGTTAGTGCCGATGGTTCTGTTGCAATTACTAAGTGGAATGATAACAAACCAGTTACAATGTTATCCACGATAGAGGCCAAGGAACCTATGGACGTCTGTCAAAGATGGTGCAAACGTACTAAAAGATATGTTTCTGTGGCGAGGCCAGCAGTTTTATATAATAAACATATGGGCGGCGTGGACTTGGCAGATCGAATGCTTTCCGTTTGTCCAAATAGGTACCGCACAAAAAAATGGACACAACGTTTTTTTTCGCACATGTTGGATTTGGCAGTGAGTAATTCTTGGCTGTTATACAAAAAAATGGAGATAGAAAAAGGAGTACCGTTAAAAAAAATCCAGCAATTGCGGTACTTTAAAATGGATTTGGGGGAAATTATCATAAAGGGAAATTTGACAGCTGAAGTATTAGATGATGCTGAGGAGTCTGAGGTCGAGGTTCCCAAACGGAAAAGGGGTAAACCAACCACAGAGCTTCCCTCCAAAAAAAAACGAACTACGGCAGCAAAACACTTGCCAATTATGCATGAGAAGCAATCAAGGTGCCGCCACTGCCACATAAATAAAAGTAGAACCTCATGCTCCTCTTGTAACATTTTTTTATGTTTGACAAAAGATAGAAACTGTTATAAACTTTTTCATGAAATAGAGTAATAACACTGTTTTATGAAAAAGTTTGTGAGTAACGGCGCCTTAATTACTTGTTTTGAATTATTAATCTCTTTATGTTGATGAATACAATTGATCTCTTTATGTTCCTACTATTTAATAAATAAGTTTCCTTAATTAATATTGAGTTTCAATTTATTTTACCATAAATAAATAATATATATTTATAAATAATATTTAATTCATATATGTCTGATGGGATCGAATGAGTACAAACAAACAGTAGTAACTTATGTAACTAAGAACCAATGTGTTCAGACGAGAACAAAAAAAACTAGGTATTTTTTTTCAGAAATATAATTTGTATCCTATTTTTAATACTATAAAAAAAATCATGCGTCTATTTCAAGTCTATCTAACTTTTTTTTTTATTTCGTTCGTGGGGTGGAGCTACTATAATTTTTATGTACTCACATGAGAACAGTAAGCCGTAATTCATCTATGACCGTTTTTGGCTTGGGCCTTAGGAGGTTAAAATATCATGAATGTTTTCAATGCAGTTATATGAGAAAATGTATCTCTTTATATACAGAATGTATACAATAAATCTAGTTCCTTCAACACAAGCCTTGTTTAGCTTACAGTAGATAGTAAGGCGAGATTCATTTATATTTAATATAATATAAGGAAACATAATGAACAATATAATTTAATTGTATGTATAAGTATGCAGTTTCAAATGCGACTAAAATTATATTACTTATTGCTTTAGATTGTCAAAATGATGTTGTCCTGAAGAAAAAACACACCTTCGAAAAAAAAAGGCGACAAAAGGAGAATTTGTTCCGGATGCTACCAAAATCTGCGTGGTACACTCAGCAGCCGAGAAGCAAATAATAAAGTGAAGAAAATTAAATCTTTCTGCGTAGAAAGGATACTGCCTATCATGTTTCTATAAAACTCACATGTAATTCATAAGAAAGTGAAGAAAAAATATTTTTCTACGTTAAATGGACGTAGTTTTGCAAACGGGAACCAACCCACAACTATACTCAAATTTAGTTAAATATACAGAACGGCTCAAAATTTGATGCTCTGTCAGTGTAATGTAAGAACCAAGCTGCTAAACAATTGTTTGTATGAAAAAAAATATGTCAGCAAAGAACTAACTCACTTTTTATGAGATTTGTATACGGTAGAACAGAACCACGCTGCTTAATCTAAAAATCTAAACAAAATACTTTGTTTTAAAAAGACCTGTGCCACTTGGTACTTTTTATGAACAAGATGCTAAATATTTTTGAAATGCAAACGGGAACCAAACCAGACCTCGGATTTTAAACGAAATAAAATACTATAAAAAGATCTATCCATCTTGGTACCTTTAGAACGCACATTTTTCATCTTATTTTATTACGCAAACTAGAACTAACCCACTTGGTTCTTTTATTTAATTAAAAATTAGAGCTTTATGGAAATATTAGTAGGTACCTACACGTCGCAAAATTAAAATTTTTATTTTATTTTAGATAATGTATTTACTTTTTTTAAATATTTCTTTTTTATTTTATTTATTTAGGTTCAGTTAACAGATAGTTACAAAATTTATTATATTTTTATGTTGCTAACATTTTTTATGTCCTAGCAACACCGCTCACCGTTCGCGACTTCTTGTTCATAACTTTGCGCTTGCGGTACCGTTTCTCTAAAGTTTGTATCTACTTATTTTGCTACAATAATAAAATGAAAAAAGCGAGTGCAAGAACAAGAGCTCTATTAGATGCTTGTATTACTAACTATTCAGAAGAAAAGGATGACAGCGGTAAGTTTTTTATTTTGATTTGAAACTTTAGAAGTACATACCTAACCTCAAAAAGTTTTTACTTTTATTGTTGATTATATTCGACACAGAGCCTAATCAGATTATGTTACGTTTAATTGAATACGTGTCCAACAGAAAAGCATTTCACAACAATGAAATCGTTTAATCTGTTTTAGTACAGTACAGTACAGTAGGTACAGTTTTTCCAAAAAGTTTTTACCTACATTGTGAAATAGAGAACTGTTGAATAACTGTGTCAGCCGTACTCAGTCACTTATCCACAGACTTACAATAAAGTAGCAGACTGAACATATTTTAGTAGCACACATTGACATTAATAGCTACACAATGCATCCCGCTCATGCTTCAACTTTGCTCTATCTTTGTCTCTTTCTACCTTTAGCTTAGCAACACAACCCCCTACATTGACAGATCCGCATGCGTGACCAGCCGCCATTGCTCATCGCTTCGAGCTAAGCTACATCTAGTGGTGGTAGTTTACCCATATTTCGCGATTTTCATTGTTTTATTGTTTAATACAGTATATTTGCAACCATAAAAATGGTTAAATGCAGTGTGTACAAGTGTGAAAGTGCTACATATAAAAACATGCCCGGAATAACTTTCCATCGGTAAGTAAATAAATGTTTTGTTGACATACTTATCAACGATAACAATATCGCTTATTATCTAAAACTATGAGTGTTCTTAGGTCTTCATATAGTTGTCTGAGTGATTACATTAATTGATTAATAAAGTTACCTAAAAATTACAACTCCATGTTGAAAATACTTAGTGTTATCAATATTTTCGTAGATGACCCCATGTCATTTGACAGGTCAAGTACTTGTTTAGAATGTAGGGGACGAATTTAGGGAGATTTTTTATACAATAATATTGTTCTTACTGAGTACGGCGTAATTTATATACATTTTTTGTTAACATGCATTGTATTATTTTTATAGATTCCCCAAGGATAAAAAACTGTGTGAGGCTTGGCTAATAAACTCAAATCTTGAGTCTTGGACACCCAGTCCCAGTAGTGTTATTTGTTCGCGGCATTTCGAAGAACATTTATTTGAAAGGAATGCTTCACGAACCAATTTGATGCAAGGGGCAATTCCAACAATATTTGAAGAGTACTCCGAGTCAATTGAAGTAAGTTCAATGAATCAATACTATTTTATCTTAAAGTGAAAATTCTTGAACCCATAGCTGCTATTAATTGGTAAAGTAAAAAAGGTGGTATAAATGTAAATCAGATGGCTGGTACAGGTTCTGCTCAGTTTGGTATCAGATGGTTTGATAAAGAAATATAATGAAAAAGGTAGATACCTACTATACCATAAAACAGGATGAAGCCACACAATCATAGAATATTTTACCAATTGCTATATTCATTCAATTGTATCAATATGCTGAATTTTTGGATCCTGTTCTGCCTGCAATGTCCATGACATGAGTCCAGCAGTGGATGTCTATCGGCTGAGATGACGATGATACTGCATCATGTAACTAACATGAGATTTGTATTTCAGAACGAAAATATACTTCAGGATGTTGAATATCAAAACCAGCAACCATCTACTTCAGTGCAAAATTTGCCAGTGGCTCAGCAGCATGTGTTGATTCCACAAATGACCACCGATCTGCAGGTATGTGATGTGATCCATAACGTTGGTTATGAAAATTTAATTCCACGCTTTGTATTGCTCTCTGAACATTTTTCTTACAACATAAGAAATTCTTAGGCCACTATAGAATAGGTATTGTTATTAATATGTAGTATCTCCTTAATATTTAATTTGATCAATAGATATGGTACTGTGGTAAAGTAAAATATATGTTGTATATGTAAATCAGATGGCCGGTACACATTCTGGTTAGTTTGGTATCAGATGGCCATGTATAGGTTTTGATAAAAAAAATATAATGAAATAGGTAGGTACTTTACCAGGATGAATGAAAAAAAATCTGAGAAAATTTTAACAATTGCTATATTCATTCAGTTGTCTGAACGTTGTTGACTGAATTTTTGATCATGTGCTGCATGCATCATATCCAGCAGTGGGTGTCTATTGGCTGAGATGACGATGATACTGAATCATGTAACTAACATGAGATTTGTGAATGAACTGAATAAACATTTTTCTTACAACATAAGAATTCCTTAGTCCACTATAGAACAGGTATTGTTATAAATATGTAGTATCCGCTAAATATTTAATTTTATCAATAGATATGGTACTATACTTACTACTAAAGAAATATAATGAAATAGGTAGGTACTATACCAGGATGAAGCGAAACAATCTTAGAATTTTTTAATAATTGCTATATTCATTCAGTTGCATCAATAGACTGAATTTTTGATCATGTGCTGCCTGCATCATATCCAGCAGTGGGTTTCTATTGGCTGAGATGACGATGATACTGAATCATGTAACTAATATGAGATTTGTATTTCAGGACAAAGAAAATATGCCTACAACTTCATCGGACATGAATATTTTAAGAAAAAGAACAGCAACTGGTGAAAATATTATTCAATATGAAAACCAGCAACCATCTACTTCATGGCAAAATTTGCCATTGGTTCAGCAGCATGTGTTGATTCCACAAATGACCACCGATCTGCAGGTATGTGATCCATAACTTAGGTTATAAAAATTTATTTATGTATAATTTATATAATTTATTTATTCACATTATGTTACTTTCTTTTTCAGTGCAAAAAACACAATTCACCACTCCTCCAACAGCAAGAATCTGAACATTCCACTTTAAAAAAACTAAAATCAATATTATTATTTAAAAATAAACAAATTAAAGCATTAAAAGAAAAACAAAAAAGATTAAACAAAAAAGTAGCGACATTTGCAGAAATTATAAATAATTTAAAGACAAAATTAAATAGTGAAGATATTCATGTACTACAAAATATTCCCTCAAATAATAATAAGGATTTTTTAAATAGGTATTTAAAAAAAGTTTCTGGTTCTGCTGTTGAGAAAAGTTTTTCACCAGAATTAAGAACATTTGCCCTACAATTAATTTTTTTTTCACCCAGGGCCTATAATTTTGTTCGACAAAGTTTCAACACAGTTTTGCCACATCCAGCTACTATTAGTCGATGGTATAAGAAAGTGGATGCCAAGCCTGGATTCACAAATGAATCCTTTACCGTATTAAGTGCCTTATCAAAAAAATACAAACATAAAATTTTTGTCAATTTAATCCTAGACGAAATGGCAATACGGAAAGAACTTGTTTGGGATGGAACCAAATTTCAAGGACGAGTTGATACAGGGACAGAAGTCAATGACGATAGTTTGCCGTTGGCTACACAAGCATTGGTATTAATGGTGAATGCCATTAATTACCATTGGAAATTACCAGTAGCTTTTTTTTTTGTTACTACAATGAATGCCGAACAGCGGGTTAATGTTGTTCGAATGGCCTTAGAAATGTTACACAACATAAACATTTTTGTGAAAAGTATTACATTTGACGGTGCAGCGTCGAATATTAGTATGGCTACCCATTTAGGATGTAATTTTTCTTTAAATAATTTGCAACCTAATTTTTCCTTCCAAAATCAAAAAATTCATATTTTCTGGGATCCTTGCCATATGATCAAATTAATAAGGAATACGTTGGGTGATTTCAAAATTATTTTGGATAAAGATGGGAATGAGATTAATTTTAAATATCTACAACTTTTATTAGACATTCAGGAAAGCAAAGGCTTGCATCTAGCTAACAAGCTAAGACAAGCTCATATATATTTCAGGAATCAAAAAATGAAGGTCCGGCTTGCCACACAGCTGTTTAGCAAATCTGTTGCGGATGCCCTATATTACTGCAAGGATGAATTAAAATTATCACAATTTCAGCAGTGTGCTGCTACTGCTAATTTTATAAATATAGTCAATGACGCTTTTGACATATTAAATAGTCGTTCTATGTACTCTCCTGGTTTTAAAAAAGCTCTATGTCCAGCCAACATTGCTCGTACCATAACTTTTGTAAAAATATGTAAGGATTATTTAAGTAATTTAAAATTGCCTGACAACAATCGTGTGGTTCTTTCGGGTCGAAAAACTGGGTTTCTTGGATTTATAATTTGTTTAGAAAGTGCCATAAATATGTTCCAAGATTTAATAATACATGAAAAACTTCGATTTTTTCCAACCTACGCAATAAGTCAAGACCATCTTGAAATGTTTTTCGGTCAAATGAGAAGAAGGGGTGGATACAATTGTAACGATGCAAATCGTTATTGCATTATTTTATATTTGTGGAATGCGTAATCGAATATCATACTGGTATCGATTCGCAGTCCACACTAATTTTATCTACATTCAAGGAATGATTATCTATGATAATCGATTCCTTGTCTCTGGTCGATGATTGACAGGACGCGACTCGGCCAGTCTATGGTCAATCATAGGTCAGTGACCTTTAGCATACGAATATTTTATAAAATGCTTTTGTTTAGCATGCATAAGCATTTAATTACTTTGTACCTGCACATTAGGGTCTTGCCCCCCTTTTTACCAGAGGGCTTATAAGGGAGTGCGGTTCAGTGAGGAGCCCGCTTTTTTCCTCCGACTGTGGCAGATCCTAATTGTGGCAGAACTTTCGGTGAGCAATTGTGGCTTTACAGTGTGCTAATTTAATTTTTATTTCAGGTGGCTCATTGGCCGCATGAATCCGAGTCGATTACCATATTTTTGTAGTTGGAGTATAATGTTAGTATTATATGCTGATATTATATTCCCAGCTGATACTAGATTTTCTTAGATGGTACATCGTCGGATACATGCGGGTAGTGTGAAGTTCCTTCCAGCATGGCTTTGCTTTTTACGCGAGTAAAGTCTGCTTTATTTTATCTATATGATTGTTTTCCTATGGACAGCTTTTCATGCTGCGTCATGCCTATGCATGCCGAGCGCCAAGTTTGGTGCGATGCCACTCCAGAGTGAGCCCATGGAGTAGCCATCGCCTAATTTTATTGTGCGCTATGCAACTATTTAACTTTATAGAATTTTTATAGATCTCATTTTATTTTGCAATCTGTCAAAATGTTAATGACCTATACCTTGAGGCCATTGACCTCAGGGTAATCTATCTTACTAAGTGTGTGTTCTTTTCTATGCATTTGCCTGCTGCTTAGAATGCTGTGGGTCGTGGCTTTTACTGCAATGACTTTGCACTACGTGCCGGAAGTAGCTTGACCACCTGCTTTCACTTCCCTGCCACGCCCGCACTGCAGTATGTTTTTACACCTACTTAGCTTTTTCCTTGTGCTTGCAGGACGGAGACCGAGCCACGTCGGCGGAAAGAAGCTGACGCGGCACGACGAGCTACCAGCTAAGTGCAGCTTTTCTCCGGACTGCAGGCCGTTCCCACCTATGGATTAAGCTGTTTCCACCTTTGTAACCAGCAGTTCCCACCTATGGATTAAGCTGTTTCCACCTTTGTAATCAGCAGTTCCCACGGATGGAATACCTACATTTGCTGTAAAATTTATATATAATTAAGACCCACCCCTGTGAATGTTAATATACAGATTGAATTAGCCTAGACTCTTCATTTTAATTATATTCTCTCTATTTTAATTTGATGAATTCGTTGGATAATTTCATTTTGAATATTCGGTAGTACTAATAAACAGCAAACGTTTCACTGGCGCCCAGTTAACGGTTTTTTTTTACAGCTAATTTGTGGGAACGGTCTGTAAGTACCCTATTTTAATTTTAATTTTTCTTGTGACTTACCAGTGCTTTTCGAATTGAATTTATTAGTGTCCGTGTTTCAAGGTGGCATCATATGGATGCATTGAATTGAAAGTGGCATTAAATTAAATTTTTATTCCTATTTATTAATGCTTTAAAGTGTTTTAAATTATCACTTTTATATTTTTATACCTGCTAGTGCTTATAGCACTGGACCAATTAGTTGTAGTTACACTATTGGGATTTAAATCTTTTAGATTTAAAAATTTTTTATTACAGTTAATACTGTTCCTTTTTCTTTTTGTTGTTACATTCTTACACTGGTAAGTCATAAAATTTTAACTTAGTGTACACGTGTTTAGCCACAGTTGACATCATGTATACAATTAAGTTCCTTTCATTAAATAAGGCCGAACTTCAGTATGAGGTGGCAGTGCGAGGTGAGACAAGCTCTGACTCAGTTGCAGAGCTGAGGAAGCAAATTTCTAAATTAGCCCCCTTACATCCTTCGGAGGATATTTTAGTGTCGCACCTGGAACCTGCTGAGGACCTCAAAGGGGTTAGAGATTCTCTCTCTAAGTCATCTTCTAGTCTTGCTACTTTAAAAACCAGTTTCGACAAGAACTTGCTTGGCCGTACTGAGACCCTGCTCAATCATATTTACCACAGGCTGAGTAGGATTGACTATACACTGCCCGAGTCGCAGAAGGTTTACAAAGCCATTATGGATGTTTTCAAATCGCAATACAACGAATTGATTGCATTGAAGGGTAATGAATCTAGTACCGTTGTTTCAGAGCAAGTGCCAGAGACTCCAGTCAATGTTATATGTGAAAGGAGAATTTACTCTGAAATTTCCAAACTTAAATTTTCAGGAAAGACATGTGTACGTGCCTTCATACAAAAAGTTGATGAGTTTATGCTCAGCCGTTCTATTCCCCAGGATAAAATTATTTCTTTTGCGTACGAAATTTTTACTGACGATGCTCTGCATTGGTTCAGATGCGTTAGTTCTCAAGTTAAGACTTGGTCCGATCTTGCCGAGCTACTGAGGCAGGATTTCAGTATATCTGATTACGATTACAGGCTGATGTCTGAAATTAGATCTCGGACACAGGGAGAATCAGAAAACATCACCATATATCTTGCGATTATGCATGGTATGTTCTCTCGGTTAGATAAAGCTTTAAACGAAGAGGACAAGCTGGAAATTCTCTTACATAACATACGTCCCTGTTATGCTAGTACCCTCGCTTCTTCTGCTAGTATTGCCGACATAAGTACTCTGCAAAAAATTTGTAAAAATTTCGAAAGCATCCAGTCTAGATTATTGCAATTTCGCGAACCCCCTAATAAAACTTCTGACACTATAGCCCCTGAATTCGCTTATTGTAATCAATCTAAACAAAATGTAAAACAAAACTATGTTAACAATAAAAATCAAAATAATTTTCACAATAAATTTCATAATAAAAATAATGAGGGTAGACAAACAGTCCATGTCATTGAAAATTTAAATAGTACTGATGAAGCTGAAGTGCAGGTTAACGCGGTCGATCAAAAGACCAGTGGTCGCAAATTTAGTTGTCCCCGTTGCAGAACCAACTCTCATCAATTAAATAAATGTACTAAAACTTTTATTATTTGTTTTAGATGTGGAAATAAAGGTTACCGTTTACCAGAGTGTCCTAATTGTAATAAATCAAAAAACTAGTGAGCTCAGATTGTGGAAGCACTAATTTTGATAGACCAGATTGGGAGAACTGGCTGTCTTTTATATCAAAGTTTTTTCAGTTTAACAAAGTTTCTACAGTCTGCAAAAACATTAATATTGGTTACTCCCCTTATGTTCTGTGTCTATTGCAGGCACTAAAGTTCCTGGTTTGTTGGATACTGGCTCTTGTGTCACTATCCTAGGTAATAATTTCCATAAAAAAATTTTGGAACCTTCTGTTCAACTTAATAAACAACCTTTAAACTTAGTCACCGCAGGAGGTGAAAAAATTCAATCCTTAGGTTTTGTTTCCTTGCCAATCTCTTTTCAGGATGAAGTTAAAACTTTAAATGTCCATATTGTACCACAGATAACTAATTCTTTGATTCTTGGTATAGATTTTTGGAGGTCGTTTGGTCTATTTCCTAAACATTTAGATTCTATTTTGTTGCTGGACAAATCGGACTCTCGATTGAGAGAGCTTAATGCTGTGCATTCTGAACACCTACAGTCGTATGATCACCTTACTTCTGATCAGAGGGTTACAGCGGATAACATCGTCGCCCAGTTCCGTGATATCTCTTACGAGGAACGTGGCCTAGGTCGCACTACGTTGATAGAACACTCCATCGACACAGGTGACGCTGCTCCTATTCGGCAACGCTACTATAGAATGTCGCCGGAAAAGCAACGTATTCTCAGCGAACAGCTGGACGAAATGTTGAAGGATGATGTTGTTGAACCTACTGAAAGTCCTTGGTCATCCCCAGTTCTGCTGACTCCCAAGAAAAATGGCGAACTTAGATTTTGTCTGGACAGTAGAAAATTAAATTCAGTCACTAGAAAAGATGCATATAACTTACCTTATATTTCTGAAATTCTTGACAACTTAAGGGATGCTAGATACTTGTCTAGTTTAGATTTGTCCAAAAGCTTCTGGCAAATACCTATTAAAAAGGAAGACCGTTGTAAGACTGCTTTCTATGTCCCAAATCGAGGAACATTTTGTTTTAAAACTATGGCATTCGGACTCACCGGAAGCCCAGCTACTCAACAACGCTTGGTAGACCGACTGTTTTGTGGTCCAGAATTTGAGAATAGAGTTTTTGTATTCATTGATGATATAATCTGTGTGTCATCTTCTTTTAGTAATCACATTTCTCTTCTTTTATTGATTTTAAAGAAACTAAAAGAAGCTAATTTAACTGTAAACTTAAAAAAATGTCAATTTTTTAGGGCTAAACTTAAATATTTAGGCTACATTGTGGATGCAGAAGGTTTGCACGCTGATCCAGAAAAAGTAGAAGCCATAAAAAACTATCCTACGCCTACTAATAGGAAAGAAGTGCGTCGTTTCCTAGGTGCTGCTTCGTGGTATCGCAGATTTATACCTAATTTCAGTTCTTTGGCCTCTCCGTTAAATAAGTTAACTTCCCAAGGAAAAAAGGCTCCACCATTCTTGTGGGATCAAGGAGCTCAGGACGCTTTCACAAAGCTAAAAGGTTGTTTGGTTTCCGCTTCAGTTCTTTCTTGTCCAGATTACTCAAAACCTTTTGAGATTCACACTGACGCTAGTAACACTGGTATTGGTGCAGTGTTGACACAGAACTTAAATGGTGAAGAAAGAGTTATTGCTTATATGAGTAAGTCTCTAAATCCTCAAGAGAGAAACTATAGTGCTACCGAGCGCGAGGCTCTCGCTGTTCTGTCAGCTGTTGAACATTGGCGTTGCTACGTTGAAAATGGTCAAAAATTTGTTATTTTTACCGATCATGCTGCTCTTAAATGGTTTCTTAGTCTGAATAATCCTTCCGGCCGATTAGCCCGTTGGGGTGTGAGGTTGTCTGCTTTTAATTTTGAAATTAAACATCGTCGCGGCTCTGATAATGTCGTTCCCGATTTTCTTTCTCGTACAGTTCCTGTATCGATTATAACAAACAATCCTACTTCATCTACTTCTGGTTTTGTGCCTGACACCACGGATACTTGGTATCTTAAAATGTTTAATGGTTGTCAGTCTTCACCAGCTTCCTTTATGGATTATCAAATAACTGATAATAAACTTTATCGATTTAAAAAGAGTTTAAACCCTCTCACACGAGATTTCGAGTGGAAGGAAGTCGTACCTCTCGAAGGTCGATCCGCTATTTTAGTGGAAAATCATTCCCAGCCTACAGCTGGTCATTTAGGTATTTTTAAGACCTATAAGCGTCTAGCTCTAAATTATTACTGGCCTGGAATGTACTCAGATGTGGCGAAATTTGTTAACTCATGTGATGCTTGTATATCACACAAGCACCAAAATCATGCAACACTTGGTCTTATGGGTAAACCTAAGTCTTGTCATCGTCCCTTTCAAGTAATCAGTGTGGATCTGGTTGGTCCCTTACCAACAACTAGAAAACAAAATTCGTATATCTTTGTGGTCACTTGTTGTTTCTCTAAGTATTGTTTACTTTTCCCCATAAAGAGAGCTACAGCTGAAGTAATTTCCAGAATTTTAGAGGAAAATGTGTTTTTAGTACATGGTATTCCATCTACCATAGTTCTAGACAATGGCAAACAATTTGTTAGTGTCACACTAAAAAACTTGTTAGCTAAATATAAAATACCTAACTTGCATTATACACCTCTTTATTGTCCACAGTCTAACACTGTTGAACGCTATAACCGCACGGTTATACAGTCATTATCAACCTTTATTGATAACGACCAAAGAATTTGGGATGTTTTAATTCCTAAAATTCAATTTGCTATTAACAGTTCTGTTAATGAAGTTACAGGTTTTACACCTGCATTTTTAGTTCATGGTCGTGAACTTGTTTCTTGTGGTTCTTACTATGGTGAAAAATTTGATAACTCCCTTATCTTTGAGCCACGTGACTCTTATGCAGAAAACCTAGGTCATCTATCATCAATTTTTGATAAAGTTCAAGCTTCCTTGGTGAACGCTCACAGTAGGAACTGTCAGTCCTATAACCTACGCAGAAAACCTGCTGAATTTAAAGTTGGTGATATTGTTTGGAAAAGAACTTTTTATCTCAGTGATAAGGATAAGTTTTTTAGTAAAAAATTAGCACCTAAATTTGTCAAATGTAAGATTCAAAAAAAGAAATCTCCCTTAGTATATGAACTCGTTGATATGTCTGGTAAAGTGTTAGGTGATTGTCATATAAAAGATATTAAACTTATTAATTACAAAGAATAATAATTAAATTGTTATTTACCTAAACTATAATTAACCTAAATTAAAATAATATATACCTATTGTGAAATTGTTCACTTCACAATATTAAAAACATACTTCAAATTACCTGTTAAAAAAAAAACCTAATTTAATTCCAAATAAAAAATTAAATTGCTATTTTGTTGTTGTTATCTCTTGGTTTATTTCATAATTGAGTAACCTTAGACCTTGTTGTTTTGTTGGTTCTTGAATGTCGCATTGTTGGTTCTTGAATGTTGTAAGTTTTGTTAACAATTGTCTTAGTTCTAGTTATTCAGTTGTTGTACCCAAGTGTCACATTTCTCCATAAACATTACAGTTGTACTTATACCCTTTCTTCAGTTAAAGGAGTATTAAGTCGGCTACTGGCACTGGTTAACAACAAAAGAAAGTACAATGTTATTGTTTCCCATACAACAACTTACTGCAAATACTTACATTGCAATTACGTATTTCCATACAATTTCCACTTTACACGTTAAATTGGTCGGGTTGTCTTGTTGTTTTACGCATGATTTTACCGTAATTCCGGTATTTAATCATTTAATTTCAATTGTTTACCTTGTGTTTTCAAACTTAACCTCGTTTCACGTCGGTTCTGACAATATGTCAGAAATGTCAGCCGTCATTGACTTAGTGCTGTCAAATGAACGTCGTTTAGTATTACTGAACGTTAGTTTCGTTGAGTAGAACGAAGCGTTTCTACTGCAAGTACATCTGTCAATGTTAAACTTTGTTTTGGTTTTTATAACCTCACTTCATTGTTTGTAAAACTTTTTGCCGGTTGATTATTGTTGTTGTAATGTTGATATTGCACACTTAACCAAGTGTTAGCGTATATTGCTTCAATAATAGGCATGTACGCATAATCACCGGGTAAGTTATATCATAATAACTTACAAAAATTTGAAACTTATCTTGTCATATAATAATATTGTGTAAATTTAATTGATGTTGCAATTCTTACTACCTTGTCGCTACTGTGTAATTCCAATTTATTCTACTTTTTCCCTCTTAGCTCTGGTTATACCAGGTTATTAGGACCTTGTTGTTTTTGTCAATTGTTGTCTTTGACAATAGTTGTTCATGTACGTTGGCGATTCAACCAACGTATAGTCTCCGGCAATGGCTACTAACCATTGACCATGGGATTTATTTTTCTCTTGGAGCTGGTATATTCATCCAGTATCTGGGTACTTATTTTACTGAGCGGTCTGTGCAAACTCAGGTCAAAAACAAGCCTATTGCATTTATCTTTTAAGGTTGAAATTACACAGTGGTTGTGTTGCTCATGTTCTCTTCTAGGCAGAACAGTTATACTGTTCTCCGATTTCTAACATCTTCAATTGGTCTATGTTGAGTCTTCAACGGTTGTATGTTGGAAACTCTGTTTGATAGGAGGCGTTTACCATGGTCTTTGCTGGTAACCGCAACTAAGTAAGAGTATGTTTGAAAGTTGATGTATGTAAGGAAGTACAGATGTGTAAGCATAGATTGATTGCAGTCTTGAGCACAGTATCGAATTTCTGTTAGCAGAAATTCTACCTTTTGACGGGGGGTATGTAACGATGCAAATCGTTATTGCATTATTTTATATTTGTGGAATGCGTAATCGAATATCATACTGGTATCGATTCGCAGTCCACACTAATTTTATCTACATTCAAGGAATGATTATCTATGATAATCGATTCCTTGTCTCTGGTCGATGATTGACAGGACGCGACTCGGCCAGTCTATGGTCAATCATAGGTCAGTGACCTTTAGCATACGAATATTTTATAAAATGCTTTTGTTTAGCATGCATAAGCATTTAATTACTTTGTACCTGCACATTAGGGTCTTGCCCCCCTTTTTACCAGAGGGCTTATAAGGGAGTGCGGTTCAGTGAGGAGCCCGCTTTTTTCCTCCGACTGTGGCAGATCCTAATTGTGGCAGAACTTTCGGTGAGCAATTGTGGCTTTACAGTGTGCTAATTTAATTTTTATTTCAGGTGGCTCATTGGCCGCATGAATCCGAGTCGATTACCATATTTTTGTAGTTGGAGTATAATGTTAGTATTATATGCTGATATTATATTCCCAGCTGATACTAGATTTTCTTAGATGGTACATCGTCGGATACATGCGGGTAGTGTGAAGTTCCTTCCAGCATGGCTTTGCTTTTTACGCGAGTAAAGTCTGCTTTATTTTATCTATATGATTGTTTTCCTATGGACAGCTTTTCATGCTGCGTCATGCCTATGCATGCCGAGCGCCAAGTTTGGTGCGATGCCACTCCAGAGTGAGCCCATGGAGTAGCCATCGCCTAATTTTATTGTGCGCTATGCAACTATTTAACTTTATAGAATTTTTATAGATCTCATTTTATTTTGCAATCTGTCAAAATGTTAATGACCTATACCTTGAGGCCATTGACCTCAGGGTAATCTATCTTACTAAGTGTGTGTTCTTTTCTATGCATTTGCCTGCTGCTTAGAATGCTGTGGGTCGTGGCTTTTACTGCAATGACTTTGCACTACGTGCCGGAAGTAGCTTGACCACCTGCTTTCACTTCCCTGCCACGCCCGCACTGCAGTATGTTTTTACACCTACTTAGCTTTTTCCTTGTGCTTGCAGGACGGAGACCGAGCCACGTCGGCGGAAAGAAGCTGACGCGGCACGACGAGCTACCAGCTAAGTGCAGCTTTTCTCCGGACTGCAGGCCGTTCCCACCTATGGATTAAGCTGTTTCCACCTTTGTAACCAGCAGTTCCCACCTATGGATTAAGCTGTTTCCACCTTTGTAATCAGCAGTTCCCACGGATGGAATACCTACATTTGCTGTAAAATTTATATATAATTAAGACCCACCCCTGTGAATGTTAATATACAGATTGAATTAGCCTAGACTCTTCATTTTAATTATATTCTCTCTATTTTAATTTGATGAATTCGTTGGATAATTTCATTTTGAATATTCGGTAGTACTAATAAACCGCCAACGTTTCACAATGATAATCCAAACACAGTTAATTTTCAAAATGATTACAAAAAAAATCTTATACGAATGGAAATTCAATTAAATAAAGAAGGTGATTTGACGGATGACATTAATATTTTGAAAGTGCCGAGTTCGAAGAACCCTCTAATAATACTGAATGAAAGCACACCAAGCTTTGAAACTAATATTTATTCAGACCATCTTGATGAAGATGACATACAGTGCTTTATAGAGGACATTGAAGGTATGCCATTACACGAGTTCACCAATCAAGTGGCAATTTACATAGCTGGTTTTGTTGCTCGTAAAGTGTTAAAAAATATTAACTACTATAACACCAACCGGTGCATACGCACCGCGCGTTTTTACCGCGCCTTTCCGTCAAACCCCAAGCGGTGCGTACGCACCGCACCTACCCAGGCGACTTTAAGCCTAATTTTCATATTGTTGCGTTCTACTTTTGTATGAAGAAGTTTGATAGAATGCGTTCTCTATAACATTTCCTACACATTTGAAGCATAGTTTTGATATATCTATGGTTCGAATTTTTTTTTTCGGCCTTGACAGTTGGTACTCCTTTGATTGTGCGTCGTACGTATCATCCAGTGCAAATTCGGATTATTTCACGTAAGTAATGTTTTCTTATTAGATTCTTATTAGAAATATGATTGTTTGGTTTATAATGATTCTATTTAGGTAATAGTTTGTAAAAAATACATCGTTATAACTAATATATAAAGCCCTAGAAAGTTACCGATTTCCGAGTGATTTTTACGATGTTTGTCAGTGAATACAGTGAAAAGAATTGACTTTTTATCTCTGTATAATCATTAGAACTCGTTTTGAGAATGATTATGTACGTAATTATATATTTTAGTGTAATAATAGCAAGTCAAATTTGGTGGGAAACCGTTATAAATTGGCAGTTCGGTTAGCCACGCCATTTTTGTATTTATTTCTACGGCCATAAGGTCTAAATTTCTGTGAAGTAATTGTTGCAGAGGTTTTGAATAGGGATGGGATGAATTTTTGTTTTGTCGATATTCTTATATACATCGACTGTTTATGAAATTTTGTAATTATGTTTTCAATAGAAAATAAAAATACGTGGATATAGCGGGTAATGTACCTATGGCTATCTATTATTGCAACTTTTTTCGTTTTTGCTACATAGCATGTCCAATAATTGGAGACTTGACGGAAGTGAGGCGCCGCAAGACTTCATCAACCTCCTTTATGGTGTGGAGGAGGAAAGCGGCGACGAGCTGTTCTCAGATGATGAGGTAATAAACCACTTAAGTTAGTCTAATATGTTGCTATGAATATCAGTGGTTTTGGATAAAAAATTGTACTTATATTTTAGGATGAATTGGAGGACCTACTGGCGGAAGATAACTTGCAAATGGTAACGCGTTTATTATTATTGTTATTGTTAATAATAGCTTGCGGTTTGCAGTGCACTAACAGGTTTTTTGTTTACGTATTAGAGCGAAGGACAGGAGGAGCGGTCGCCGGAGGCGCCTCCTTACTCGCCGCTCACGTCTCCGGATCGCCGGGAGTGGTTGCATCTAACAGTATTGTGCTTTTTTATTGTTTTGCGATATTATTGTATTGATTGCAACTGGGTGTCATTGTTTTTTTTTTGTATCATTTAGAACGAACAAGCGTCGCCGTCGCCGCCTAGTCGTCCAGCATCCCCCGAGCGCGACCGGTCGCCAATAAATTTTCGATCTGATTCGTAAGTTTATTTCTTCTCATATTATTCGTGAATGATTCAGTAAAAATACCTAATTTATTTACAATGAAATCATTTTTTCAATTTCATACGACTGCCTCGTTAGTCTAGTGATCAAAACGTGGTCTTAGCACGAGACTGTTGAACACGGGGTCGTGGGTTCGATTCCCACATAGGTCAATACTTTGTGTGACCTTAATTCTAGGTCTGGGTGTCATTTCTATGTATTATATGTGTTTATCCGTTGTCTAGTTCTCATAACAACAGCTTTGCTTAGTTTGGGACTAGAGGGCGCTGTGTGGATGTGTATTTTTTTATTTTTTTATACACAGGAACAAATTAATAAGTATACGTCTTGAAGATAATACGAGAATCCAATATTTTATTTATATGTGTTTTACCTTTACTAGGATAATTCTGAATCACAGGTGGTAGAAGCTAATAATTGAATTTATTTTTACAGCGCATCGGCCGGAATCGTGCTCCGTATCTACGGTGAAGATGGGAGGGCGCTGGACGAAGCGGTCACCGACGGCGAATTTTTGGCCCCGGATACTCACGTTCTGTATGCGTCTGAGGAACTTGAAAGAGATGGACGTCAGAGAAGTGTGAGTGTGCGAAGAGGTGGACGACGGCGAGGAAGAGGTGTTAGGAGTGTACGAGGACAGAGTGCCCGTGGGCGCGGGTATCCGAACCAGGGCCGTAGGAGCAATAGGTGGGAAGTGGGGCATCCTCTCCAAGAAATTTGGACTACAGATGAGGATGTCCCTGCTGAACTAGTAAGTTTGGCGACGGATGTATTGAGGAGGCGACAGATGAGAATGCAGGATAGGATAGAGAGAAACGCTGAACGGGAGGATGCTAATGAGAACGATGATGATGAATTTTTTGACGCTAGTAATGGAGCGGATAATCCCCCACGACTGGAAGGCCAGAACCTCCACTTTGAATGGTCCCCAATGGATTCCTTTCAAGGTCAAGAGGAACAATTTAGACCCGACTGTACTGGTTCGGTTCATGTTACCAATTCGGCCTATGACGCTTTTCGTCGCTATTGGGGCGATGACGTCTTAGACCTTATTGTTACTGAAACGAACCTGTATGCGACTAAAATTGCATCTGCTGCTTTCCAGTCTGAATGGTACCCCACTAATTTTCACGAAATTTTATGCCTCTTTTCGTTCTGGATGATGTTGGGGATCATCAAAATGCCAACTTTAATTAGTTGTTTTTCTGTTGATCCTCTTCTGAAAACAGAAATTTTCAGAAAAATCTTCACACGAAGGAGGTATGAACTGCTCTCAAGAGCTTTACATTTTGTAGATTCAGACCCCGTTACGAATTATAATCCCTCCAATACTACCGATAGAAGCATTGATCGTTTACACCGTTTGAGACCAATATTGACACATTTAAATTCACGTTTTCAGTCCAATTATATTTTGAGTAAAGATATTTGCATAGACGAAAGTCTAACCCTATGGAAAGGAAGATTGAGCTTTAAACAGTATATCCAGAACAAAGCTTCTAAGTTTGGTATCAAGACCTTTGAGCTCTGCGAGAGTGCCACTGGCTACCTGTGGTCATTTATTGTTTACGCAGGTAAACAATCCGCAACAGACCTGGACCAGTCGCCCGGTGTACTGAAAAGTACAGCGGTAGTGAAGAAGCTCATTGCTCCTCTGTTACATAAAGGTTATAGATTATTTATGGATAATTGGTATAATTCACCTCTATTAGCTAGATTTCTGAAGCTCAATGGTACCGACTGTGTCGGTACCTTGAGACCTTCACGTAGTGACGTTCCCTTTATTGTAAATAAGGCTCCACTTCAAAGGGGAGAGCTGATTGCGAGACATTCCGGGGATGTTTCAGTATTATCGTGGCAAGACAAGAAAAGAGTGACCATGATTTCTACTTGTCATGGCTCATCTACTGCCTTGCCTACAGTTTCATCTACAGCTAAGCCAGTGCCATTTAAACCACAAGTGGTACTGGACTATAATAAATTCATGGGGGGGGTTGATATGAAGGATCAGATGCTTGAGCCTTATTTATTAGAAAGGAAACGTTGTGCCAAATGGTACATGAAACTCTTTAAACGTCTTCTCAATGTTTCCATCCTTAACTCTCGCATTCTTCTAGAATCATCAATGCAAAAACGTTGCGATCATTTAGTTTTTCGCCTTCAGCTAGTAGATTCCATCCTCACAAATCATCTATCACATTGTCCCCGAAACCGTAGGCATACAGTTTCCATCAGTAGGTCTACGCATGAACAACCCAATAGGTTAGTTAATTCTACACATTGGCCCGTTTTACTGAATCCACCAGAGAGTAGTACCGCGCGTAATCGTCTATTTGCTAAACGTTGTGTTGTTTGTCTTAAAGAAAACCGTAAGTCTCAAAAATCGCAATATGAATGCGAAAGTTGCCGCGTGCCACTGTGTATAAAGAACTGCTTTAAATCATATCATACATCACCACAGTAATGCAGTCTTCTCCATATCAATTTCATCCAATTATTCGTAATTTCTATTGTGATAGGTATTTAAATGAAATCATGCAAGAGTCTTTCGAGTGTTTGTTTTTATTTCATAAATAATTTATAGATCTTCATTCAGCTCTGTATAAACATAAGTAAGCAGGAACCTAGCATCGCTTCATTAGGTTCACAACACTTTTGCGGGTCTTGGTGTGCGTTTTCTCAGTAAATTACCTAAAGATGTTATGGATTTACCCCTTCCCAAATCAAGTTTAACTTTTAACCATTTGCAGAAGGGATTACACAATAAATGATAAATAAAATATTAAACAAAAATGTATCTTATAAAGCACCCGCAAACATTAACTTATACAGAGACTGAAATATTGCTGACTATTGCTAAATAGAACCTTGAGATTAGATTTACATAAAAATACTGTAGTTATTTAATTTATCTTATATGGCAATAGATATTAGCTTTATGTATATTATATACACAGATAAATAAACATACTTTCATCATTTATGAGAGTGCTAATACAGCCTAAGGCACAAGCTCAGGCAACCATTGTGTGAGATGTATGTATAAATTGTTAAAGTTACATTGTACTTTTTCAAATTAATAAACATTATAATTAATATTACTAAATAATTGTAATCAAGTAATGGCAATTGAAAAGAGTAACCGGAGTTTTTTTGACTGTTCACCTCATGGCCTTACTTAAGATGACTACTCATCTTCCAATGTGGTGGTAGTTTTAGCAGATATTTGACCTTTGTGACCTTAATAAGTGATGTTTGTCTTCGACTTGTCTGATAGGTAGATAGATAGATAGATAACTCTTTATTGTACACCTGTCAACTGTTTATTGTGGAATCGACAGTGTTCCTACACTGTCGATTCCACAATAAACAGTTTAAGCATTGATGCTAAACTGCAGTGGGGAACACATATTGAATAACCAGTTGTAGTTAAAAAGGATTGGGACTTTAACAGACGTGGATACGGCTAGAATAGTTTATTCCAGCTATTTTCATAGCATTATGAGCTAAGAAATTCTCCTTTGGGGTAATTCCGCGGATCTAAACGCTATATTTATTCTTGAAAAAGGGCTGTGCGAGCAATTTACAATTTGAGCCCAAGAGTCTCCCTTGGAGATAAGTTCAAGGAAATAAATATTCTTACCGTAATCTCACAATATATATTAGAAAATTTAATGTATGTTAGAAAAAAATATTACAAACTTTCCAAGAATTTGTGATAGGCATAACCTAAATACCAGACACAAAAATAATCCCGTCTGTGATAGTAGACTCCACAAAATTTCAAATTCTTTTCAAGGTAATTGTATACGCTTTTTTAATAAGCTCGCTAATTAAATAAGGGATTGGCCTGTTAATAAATTTAAAATTTTAGTTAAAAACAGTTATGCCAAAAAGCTTATTATTAAAACCAAGATTATTTGGATAATAAACAAGCCTGGAAATGAGCTGTTCACTCAACTTGCTACTCGAGCATATTTCTTTGTCTAGACTAAGTAAATGTTTGTAAATAGATTAGAAAAAAAAGCCCGCTGAGTTTCTTGCCGGAGTCTTCTCAGGCCGGGGCCGCGTTCCGAACCGGTGGTCAATTTGCTGACTGATTTATAAAATGTTGTTGATATTGACGTTTTGTAAGTGCCGTATATACAGAATAAATAATTTTGAATTTTGAATTGTGATTTTATTTAACCAAATTGATACAGTATTTTGAGTACATAGCTCGGGAAAGATACGTCCGTAAAACGGGGTGAATAGGAATCCAGGGGTGGATAGAAATAAAATGGTCATTGGAATATTTTAAATAAATTCTTTTACCAAATTTTAACTAAGCCCAATAACAGATATTTCGTGATCCCCTTATTACAATGAACTAATCCAAAATTTGGATATAAAGAAAATAACTACAGGATTTAGCTGACCATTTCGTTTCTATTCACCCTTCAATCTCTATCCACCCCGTTTTACCGTACCGAGCTATGTACTCGACAACCTTGGCAACCTTTAGGATGCAAATAATGCATGACTATTTCTATGATGTAATCAAAAAAACACTATAAAAATAGATCTGTTCTATTCTGTAAATAAAGTTTTATTATGACTTTGTATTTTTATTCAGTATACTACATACACAAAAAGAACAACTATCGATAAAATTCTAAAATGTGTAGGTACATCCCTAGCTGTGTTTACGTTTCGGCGGGTCGAGTTTCAAGTGCTGTTTTTATAAACATCTTGAGGTCTCTTATCAAATTATTTACATTATTAGATAGTATAGGTCCTTGTTCTTTGAAATTCATTTGAATTTGCATTCATTCCTTGAAATTTTAGGTAACAGTGTGGTTTCTAAATTTTGGATTATTAGAATAAATATTTTGTTAGCATTATAATTCATTTTTTGATGCTCGATCATAAAGAATATATCAATAAACCTATTGCCGTTTACAGAATCGTAAAATATGGTTTGGTTGTAGAGTAATCCCTTTTTTAGTAGAAGATAGTAGAACATCGTCACGACGTCATCACGACGTCATCACCTGTCCGTGCTTCTTTTTTTTTTGACAGTTTTTTGCCTGACTTGACAGGTTAAATGCTGCATATGCCAAACACTAGTAATAGGTGAAAAGAAACATTTTTTTAATTCCTTAATCCAAAGGAAAGATCGAGGTGGCTTAACCTATCCATCAGCAGGGGTAGTATCGGTTGTGCAAGAATGCGAAAAGTATTTTAAAACTGAAAAAAATATTTCTTTGTTTAAAATTATAAATCGCTTATGGCATCAAAAGGACTATTATAAAATTTTTAATTCTGGCGATAACGGTCACGACATAAATCATGTTTATTTTCTTATAAAAGTAATTATAAAATATTATGCTGACACCAGGCTGAAACATGAAGCTCGCAAAATAACCACGAATGTTTCAAGGAGAAATTATTTGAAAAAAATTACACTTTTTTCTAACCAGTAACAAATGATGACTTGCAGAAAAAAATATAATCATCACTAAAAAGGCGTGTTATTTGTAGGAATAGGGATGTTCACTAAGTTTTATTCTCAAAAAAAAAATTATGAATTGCTAAAGTGAAATATTTCTGCGACAAATCGTTTTGCAGTATTGGGGCGAATCGGACGAACTTGTCAACATTCCAAATTACGTTACTAAACAATTTTGTGTAATTAAACTCAATTTATAAATAGTCATTGTAATTACTAGTGATTAAAGAACTTTGTAATGATTGTATTGTGTTATTTACATTCCCCTAGTGTAGCATTGACACAGTCATTGATTTTGTCCGACCTACGGTTATCCTAGTCTTTTATTGTAATCGATGTATTTCTCGTCAATGCAGTCTAGCGTAAAATTCCCAAATACCACAACCTAGTTACTATTCGTAGTAGTTTTGTGAACAGTAGACCAACAAACACCGCATTTTAATTCAAGCGCTGTCCTATCCGGGGGACCCTAACTGATAAAGCACTCCGTCATATTAACGGAATGATCCAAGGTCTCCCCGACGCCCCGACATGACAACGGTTGTATCAAAATATTACTAGTTATATCAAAGTTAAAGGGCTAACTAACACAATTTATTTTCAAGTTTTTGGAGAATATTTTTTGTGATAGGGGATTTTTAATTTTTATAATTTATTTTATACTTTTTAAATTGATCTACTACTCAAGCCCTTTCATTAGATACCCATATTGACAGAGTTGTGAAAAAATATTTACTCCGTTATTTTGTGGCGTCGGCCATCTTGGACCGATTTTTTTTTCAAACATAGCTAAGAACACTCCTGCGTTCCGACTAATATACCTTTCAAACAAAAAAAATCCAAATTGGTTCATCCATTTAGGAGCTATGATGCACAGACAGACACACACACAGAGAGAGAGACTCGTCAAACTTACAACACCCCGTCGTTTTTGCGTCGGGGGTTAAAAATATCGGCTCAATCGGTAATCGATTTATTGACAAAAATCGTGAAGATAAAACTAAATAAAAGCTAGTAGGTATTTAACATAATTTCATTGACCCCGTTCCTGCGACCTACAGGAAAAATAGCCTACGAACTATCCTCAGACCTTTTATTCCTTCAATATTATTTAAAACCTGCTATATGGCAAGAAGGTCTAGTATTTTATCTTATGAAAATCTCAAATTTCACTGTTCATAGAATTTTAAATTAAGTACATACATAATAGGTATTGTATTTTATTTGTTAAAGGAGTTATGGTCAATCTAATTTGATACCGGGTCGTGACGAGAAATGCTTTATATTTTAAACTAGGCTGAAAATTGCTATGGCATTTTCTTTAAGTTTTAGTACTAATAGCAGTAGAGTAAAAAATACATCCCCAAGTCCGTCCCATGGTAATGTGTCTGTGTGCTACCTCTTTATATGTGTTTGTTTTTGCCACGCAGATTTAATAGGTATGTTTAGTCTGCTACTTCTATTAAATGTCTGTGCACTTATCATTACTTAAATCGTTCCATATTTGAAATTTTCATACTATATCTTCACTAACCAGAGATTTAACTAACCATTGGTGACTCTGCTTACCTACCTACCAACAGTGGTAATTTTTTTACTTTATATAAGTTAGTAGGTAGGTACCTATTGTACGTACAATGGATTATAGGAATGGGATGGGTACTGGAAGGCATTTTGAAGTTTATTGAAAAAAAAGCTCTAACATAATTTTATTGTCCATGAAGGAACCTAGTTGAAATAAGTACAAAAAATTTATACCCTATAGTTTTATTACACCAATTAATAAGTTTAATCCTAATAAGCAAATCTGCCAAATAAACATACCGTCTAAAGTAAAAAGAAAACCATAAAAATAACCATTTGAAATAACCTTGTTAAAATGAAGTCAGTGAAAAATGTTAGGATCCGCAAAAAAACATTCTTTCCAAAAAATAAATAAGTCAATCAGCTGTGGGGCTACAACATTAGAATACCTATTGTTACTGCCAGACTTCCCTTGCATACCCATGGGCTATGGGCCACCTAGAGAATTGTGAGTAAAGAAGTATACATTTATGGTTAGTTAAATACCTATATAAATGTGTGTAGTTAAATTTTTTGTTTTAATTTATTTATTTACCTATGTTATTTTAGTTAGTTTTAGATTTGTATATTATAATGTTATGTTTTAAAATTTAAAGTTTATATATAAATGACTTATTCAATTTTTTGAGTTCCTATTATTCAACTTCATGATTTTCTTTTAATGTTAAAAATTAAGTTTATTTGGCTGATTTGCTTCTTAGGATCAAAGTTATTAATGGGTGTCATAAAACTACATGATTGTAATTCAACCGGTTCGATTCCTGGAAGAATTGAAAGTTGTATCAAAACATTTCTTAGTTTTTTTATAAAGGTATGTTTCCAACTTAGTGCGACCAAATTTTCCTTCTTATTAATAGTAATGGTCCTTATAATTCCTTACAGATACAATAGAAGGCACCCCTCAATCAAGTCCAATCCGGTTAAAATCAGGTATTACTTGCAACATAGCTTTTTTGAACTTTTCACGTAATAAGTAATGCTATATTCGCTACGCTATGGGTCGGTGGCAAAAACCGAGTGGGTATGCGGTATTGATAGTGATAGTGAATATCGCATGGCTTTTTTTCTTTTTCCAACACACTCAATTGGTTTTTTCTTCCTAGCTCTGCATGGTTGTGGTGAATCGCGCGATAAAAATAAGCATGAATCTGAAAGAGTGTTACCTATTGAATTACTAACTTGCGAAGAAATGCCTGATGCTGGACTTCAAAGTCATGAGACCCTCTATGAAAAGAGTATTGAAGCACCTCCCTATTCTCCACTAACTCCCCGACCGCTTGTTCAATTCAACAAATCGCATGGTAACATTAACATTTCAGCTACTGATGATAACGTTGACAACAATTTATCGGAAATTGAGCAGCTATCTACTAACGTTAATTCACCGGAAACAAATTCAAACTCTTTTGCTCAGCGCTTTCCTTCACCCTTGCCTGTAATGTCACCAGAGACTGCCAGACTCTTCAATATTTTAGCTAATTCAATAGATACCGACTGCGAAGAAGAAGAAAATATTTCAAATACCAATATGCCAGGTTTATCTACAAATGTTAACTTTGATGAAATAAACAGTGATGATTCAGTTCAGGATCCTGATTATATATTTAACGATAATACCTCTAGTAGTAATGAATCTGACAAATCTATATCGCTGCTCACATCACACGCAGAAGTCCATCAAACACGTAACTCGTCCAATGAAATCGAAAATAGTCCTTTAATTTTAACAACATTAATATCTACTTCTGTTATACATAACAATGAGGAACATCAGCCTACAACTAACATAGAATCTGATGTTACCGATGCTGATGCCGGTGACACATCTTTGGCTACAAATTCGGTAGGTTTACAGCATCAGGAAGCATCTTTAATTGAACAAGAGTTTTCAGGCAGACCAAAAACTGGAAGAAAAAGAAAATTCGGTGGCTGTACAAGAGAGGATAGAAAAAAAAGAAAATATAAGAACTTACCGTATGTTAATTCTAAAAAACAAGAAGTTGAGCCTAAAACATTTTTAAATTTTACTTGCCATTGTGCAAAAAAATGTCACGAGGTAATATCGGTGGATGAAAGACTTGCAGAATTTAAAAAATTTTATGCCTTAGGGACATATGATGCTCAGACTATGTACCTTGCTGCATCGGTTAAAGAACGGCCAGTTAAACGGAAATACATTTCAGTAAATACCGGTAATCATTCCAAAGCGAAGACATTTTCCCGTACTTACTATATAAAAGGAATACCTGTATGTAAGGAAATGTTTACAAAAACGCTGCAAACTTCTTCAAAGAGAATTAACACTTCGCTTGAGAAAATGAGATCTGACGAAGATAGTATTACGGACAGACGTGGTCGCAATGGTGGACGTAATAAAACCCAACCTGAAGTTGAAACTTTTTTAATAAATCTTATTAAGAAACTGCCTACTTACGTTTCCCATTACCGAAGAGCTGATTGTAATGATGCTAAATTTTTGAATCCTGATATGACTTTCCAGAAAATTTATAATCTTTATTGTGATGAGTCAAAGAAGGCTGGTGTTCAAACTCTTTCGTTAGCTAAAGCTAAAAATATTTTCATGACAAAATTTAACATACGTATTAAGTCTTTAAAAAAAGATACATGCAATAAATGTGACCACTTTGCAAGCCAGATAATGTCCGAAATATCCCCAGAAAAAAAAGCTACATTACAACAAAATCATAACTCGCATTTAGACAAGGCAAAAGACTTGCAAAGTCAAATGAAACATGATATGGTCCAGGCAAAAGAAAATCCAGCCATTGAAACAATCACATTTGACTTACAAAAGACCCTACCTTTACCAAGAATTCCCACAAATATAGTTTTCTACAAAAGGCAGATTTGGGTGTACAATTTAGGCATTCACTCTGGCAGTGATGACCAAGCATATTGTAATGTGTGGGTTGAAGGAGAGGCAGGTAGGGGTGCGCAAGAAGTGGGTTCCTGTCTTATTAAATATATCACTGAAAGGGTTAGCGAAAACGTGAAGCAGCTGATACTCTGGAGCGATTCCTGTGGAGGTCAAAATAGGAACATCAAATTAACGTTGATGCTCAAAGCTTTACTTAACGATCATCCGACTCTAGAAGAGATCAAAATTAGGTTTTTAGAGTCGGGTCACAGCTTCCTGCCCAACGACACGGACTTTGGGAGGATTGAATGTGCCCTAAAGCACCAGGAACGTATATATACACCCGAGGATTATATTAGCATCATGAAAAATTGTAAAAAGAAGAAGCCTTTGCAAGTGCGCCGAATGGGATCCGAAGATTTTTTATCTTCAATGAAACTAGAGAAAAATATTGTAAATAGAAAGAAGGCTGTTGACGGATCCAAAATTTCCTGGTTAAACACCAAAGAAATTCTATTAAAAAAGGATAAAGTACACATAATATTCATGAAGTCAGCTCCTGATCAGGACTACATTGAATTAAACATTCAAAAGAAAATTCGTGGCAGAGACGCTCAAAGTCCTATCACCATGTCTCTAATGGAACAGTTGTGGCCTAATGGGAAACCTATTTCCCAGCCCAAACTTGACGATATCAAAAGCTTAATGCATCTTCTGCCAAAGAACGAGCAAACGTTTTATTCACGTTTCTTTACTAACGGGACTGTGGAAGATGATATTGATGGTTTTTCTGGTACACCGGACTTCGAAATTGATTTATCTGTAGCTGAAGAATACGACTCTTAATATTATTTCTATTGTAAGGTCAATTATTTTGAATAAAACTTTAAAAATAACATCCTTTGTTTTAAAATGAGTTCAATTAAATTTTCACAACAAGAACCAACCCTCAATAAACGCCATTTTCATTATTTTGCAAGAAGGAACCATCCGGTATTTTAACATATTATTACTATTAATAATAAGATAATCTATAGTAAATAAGGAGTTATTCCGGTCGGATACCCCGTATTTGATACCCTGGGGGATCAGTATTATTTTATAATATTTTCTATTCCGGTCTGATTCACCGTGCAGGGTATCACAAATAAATTTAATCATTTTATTCCGTTCGAATACACTAGTTATCTATTAACAGATTTTTGGGACAGTCAGCAACAAAATATGCATACAGGGTTTATTGAAATACATATGCTCGTAATACTTAATATTGTAATAGAAACGTGTTACATTGAGAAACAACGACTCTACATTTTCGTCTTGGCTAAGTCACCGCGCCCGGTATGTACCCTTTTTAATATTTTTTTACCTGCAAAAATATGGGTGTGTATTGTTCTACATTGTTATCGTCTCGGCTATTGTCTAATGATTCCAAAGTAGCCAATCAGTGACGAGTGAAGTTTTGTTGACTACGAGGAAAGGGTTATCAATGTGTAACAGTGTTAGTCGATATCTAAATTGTGCTCTGTGCAAGTCAAGTAAAAGTGTTATTCCGGAAAAGTAAGTATTTATTAATAATAGATAGGTATTTTATTTTTGGATGACTTTGAATGATGTTATAATTATTTTTTTTTCTGCTTTTCTTACGTTAGCCAAACTAAACAATCTGTGAAACTATGAAAAGAAGACTTGGTTTAAATGTTGATAATTTTATATTTTTCTTAACACAATGGTTGTTGTTTTGTGTCACATTAAATAAGTAGATGTATTTGGTAAGATAGTTAAGAGACCGGACTTGACTGTGACACATCTTGCTAAATTCTATTTTTGATTACTTTCTAAATTCTATTTAATGCTACGTAGATATAGGCCTCATATTAGGTTTTGATTCGATCATAAACGTTTTAAAGAGTAGCAAATTTATTTTCTATTCCTCTAACCATGGCGGAAAAAACCCCAATCTGATTAAAAAAAAAAACAAATTGTAAATCCGAATTCACCCTTCATAAAACTAAAAGTAGGTACTCAAGTTCTCTTATGGTAACTTATCATAATATTCATGTTAATTAGCTAGTTAAAAGTGGGACATATAAATGAAAAAAAATATCTACAAAACAAATTTGAAGTGAGTAAATAACGGACTAAAGCGAACAGGAAAACAAAATGGCGTCCCGTGTAATGTTGCCAGTGAAGAAAAATATCATGAAGTGTAGGCACACAAATTCAAGTTAAATAATAATTATATATTTTTCCAACGTACGTTCCTTGTTATCATTACATTCTCTCACACCGACCCTGCACTGCTAAATTTTGTAGTTATTTGAATTATCCGGACTTAACCCTAAGAGTAGGGTATAAGAATACTGTAAACCTCTAATGTAGAGACCAGAAGGTTTACAGAATTTTTCTTATAATAAATATTCACATTCTATTTCTATCCGTTCCAGAATGTATGAGGATGGTAGTAAGCCGGCATCATCCTCTCAAAATTCTGATAATTTAATATATATAAATAGAAATGGAGGCATAGTTTTACTAAGGGCTGGTTACCAGTACACAAAGAAGAAACAGTATAAAAATGGATGGAGCCTATGGCGATGTGTCAACTGGCGAAGAAAAAATTGCACCGGGTCTCTTAACATTCAAGTATTTATTACGTTTTATGTTATTTATGCAGTCTTTTAGTTATCAAGCAATGAGTGTAAAGATCTAAATACCTGTTATGTTGTTTTAGGGTAACAACATTAGAAATGAGAAACATCATCAATGCGAGCCCAATGAAGTGGATAATATAATGGCACAGAAGTTACACAATTGCCGAGAAAAAGTATTATCATCCTCTTTTTCACCAATCCCGAATATTTACAACAACTTTAAAGCGGAATTCAGTGATGCCGGCTTAGACCTAATAAAGAAGCTTCCGTCGTTTACAAACATAAAAACTGCGTTGTATGATGCTAGAAATAAACAAGCCGGTATATCGAAGATACAGTGTAAAAATGCCCAGGAAGTAGAAATTCCTTCTATTTTTGAAGATTTTGTGTTGGTCAATCATTATGACGAGACCTCTGATTTCCGAATAATAATTTTTGCAGATAAAAATGTTCTGAAAGATATACGACTCATACAATTTTATTTAAGTGATGGAACTTTTGATTGTTGCCCAACACCATTCGTTCAACTTTACACTATCCATGGGGACCTTGGGAGTGATGAAGAGCACACACGAATAGTACCTTTATTATATGCTTTATTGAATAGAAAAAATGAAGAAATCTATATAACACTATTCCAGTTATTAAAGGAATATATCCCAGAATGGAAGCCACTGAAATATATGACTGATTTCGAACAAGCAGCTATGAATGCCATTTCAACTATTTTCCCCTCAGTTGAAGTAAAAGGATGCTACTTTCATTTTTCTCATAATGTATGGAAGAGAGCTAAAGCGTTGAATTTGACAAAAAACAAGCGATTTCGCAAACACGTAGCGCTATCAGCCTTATTGCCACTGCTACCTAGAAAATATATCTCAGATGGCTGGTGCTACGTAATGGAAGACAGTCCGGAGTCTAAAGAAATACAAGCATTCAACGATTACATGGTAACACAATGGCTGGAAGATGAAAGTTTTGTCGATACTTGGTGTGCCTATAATCAACGCCATCGCACAACCAATGCTGTGGAATCCTGGCATAAAAAGCTCAACAGCAGTCTGCCAAGAAACCCAAATTTATATCAGCTTTTGAAAACTTTAAAAGAGGATGCAAAGTTGCAAATAGTGAATACTAATAGTGTTGAAATGCCAAACCTAAAACGACGGCTAGCAAAAGAAATCGTAGTCGATAAGTGGTACCAACATGTAACTGACCAACTTCTCACTGGAAAAATAACAGTTGGTCACTGTTTAGAAAAGTTAAGACTGTAAGTGATTGGTCCAAATTAAAAGACACAATTATGTTTTTTTGGTATTCGATTTATCTAGTCGAAATCTTTTATTATTTAAAAACGATTACTTTTATTTAATTTGTCATGTCATTCATTTAACTCTCAAATTTGATTAAGCTCTAGAACTTGTGTTTATGTTTTTGTTATCTATCCAAATAGAAAGACCAAAATTCTGATTGTCTGTGATGATTTTATATCGTAATTTTAAGTTCTGTTTTGTTATTTAATTAAGATGGTCAAAATCCTTTTAAATTATTAAGGTTTGTCCAAATAGAAAGACCAAATGTCTGATTATCTGTGATGATTTTAAATACTAATTTTAAGTTTTATTTTTGTTATTTAATTAAGATGGTCAAAATATTTTATTAATATTAAGGATTGTCCAAGTAAAAATACTATTTTATATAGTAATTTTAAGTTCTGTTTTTGTTATTTAATTAATATGGTCAAATATTTTTTATAGTTAAGGTGTAGTTGTCTAAATAAAAAGACTAATTTTCTGATTGCCTGTGATGATTTTAAACAAATAAAACAAATATTTTTACATGAACAACTGCTTTTCTCTTGACTGTACTTACCTGTCAAAAAAGAGTAACGGGATCAGACCGGAATGACAAAGTTAATAGTGGATCAGACAGGAATTAAAATACTATAATAAACAACAGGGGATCAGATCAGGGGATCCGACCGGATCTAAATAAGCTGTTTTGCATCACAGACAATATAATCCAAAATACCATATAAGTATTTTTCATAATCAGGATTGCATGGCCTTTCAATACACATTGTAACTAAAAAGTCAAATATCTCAGAAGTTACACTTTGTGGGTTGGTTCCCGTTAGCAAAACTACGTCCAAATGTAAGAAATAATAATTACTGTCATGTTATTCTTTGATTATAAAACTGATCTTTTGGTTTTTATGTTTCTCTTTGTTTTTCTATAATAAATTAAATTAAAAATATTATGTCGATAACTTATTTCCCAACACATATATATCCACAAATAAACCTATAATTCGGTGCGGTTTCGGGTTACAAGACCTTACATATACTGTGGCTTATATCTCTTACATAAATAGTAAGAACCCGGGGCGAAGCCAGCACTATGACCACCAACTCGTCGACTATCGATATTGATAGGTAGGTATCCATTTTTTTACGTTTTTGCATAGATATAGTCATTTATATCGTTCGATACCTTACTGGGTCAATAAGCCTCTTATCGCCGCGGCGGAGAGTTCAAGCACCGGGCCAATCGGTCAGTTAACGCACCGTACGCACGTCAGTTTTGGTTCCGCAGCGAACGTGTTAACAGAAAAAAAGAGGAGGTGACCGTATTTCTAATAAATATCTACACAAACGCGAAGCTATTAAAAGATTTATCAATATAATTCCATGCCAAGAGCCTCATTACTGTAGAGGGAATACCAAGAGTTATTTGTCATCGGAATTGTCCATTAATAAATTATGGAAACAATACAATATAGAAGCTAGTCATGACTTAAAAGTAAAAAAATTCTACTTTCGACAGATATTCAATAGTAACTACAATCTCGGCTTCGGTACTCCAAGAACAGACGTTTGTGCCACTTGTTTGAGATTTTCATCAGAAATCGGTCACCAAAATGATGCTCAAGCACGAAACGATCTAATGATCTCTCAAAGATTACACAAATTGAGAGCTAAAGCATTTTTTGAAAAATTCAGAGAAGAGAACCCTATCCTAAAGACGTTTTCATTTGATTGTGAAAAAAAAAAAAATTTGCTTAAACTTCCTTACCAAAATGCATACTACCTGAGAAATATTTATTTGTTTAACTTCACAATAGTGGAGGGCTCTTCAAAAAGCAAGTTAACTCCTACAAACGTGTTTGCCTACTGTTGGACTTAAAATGTTTTTCCCAAAGCTGCTAACGAAATTGCGTCAGCCTTGTATCACCGACTGAAAAACACAGACTTCTCTTCTTGTCAAAAAGTTCGACTTGTCGCTGATGGCTGTGCAGGCCAGAACAAAAACACTATTATGCTGGCTATGTTATCTAAATGGATGACAGAAGCTCCTCAAAATGTTAAACAAATTGAACTAGTGTTTCCAGTAGTGTTGGACATTCTTACATACCACCTGATGGTATTCGCTAAGATCGAAAAGGAAGTCCGGCTCCACGAAGAAATAAATAGCCGCCAAAAATACTTGGGCATTATTTCAAACTTTAGTACTGTCACTACCTTGGGAGCTACTGATTGCGAAGTCCTTGACTGGAAAACAGCTTCACAGGAAGTTTTTAAACCCGTGAGCAACTGGCATTTCAAATTTAAACAGTGTAAACGTTTCACTTTAAAACGTTCGAAGAGACCCGAAAATATTTTGATTCAAGGGCATTTACATTATAAATCCGATGATGGAGTAAGTAAAAATGTTTGTAAACCAGGAAAAACCAAATTAACTGCCGCTAAAAAAAAAGATACATTAACCTTGCTAAAAAGCTATTGGGGTAACGATTGGCACCTAAATGAAAATTTGCAATTTTTCAAAGAATTACTACAAGAATATAATGATGACCAAACTGAGGATAGTAACCAACAGGGTGAAGACGGTGACAATAACGAAGAATTGTGTGAGCAAAATGAAGAAATTGATTACATGCATGTGTGAATAATAAGAAATAAGTAAACCTTAACTTACTTATATAAGAATAATATTAATAATAATTGATGATTAGAACAATAAAGTGTACGATAAAAAAAGTTAAAATTTATTTATTACACACTAGTGCTAGCAAGAACTGTAGAAGCAGCATTGTTATAACAATAAAGAACCAAATCTGTCAGAAATGTATTACTACCAACAACAAGTCCGAAAACAAGTAAGTCGAAAACCAAGAGATACTCTGAAAGCAAGTGCAAATGAAAAAGAAGTTAACAAAGTACAGAATGACCGGAAGTGCTATTGTTGTGAGGGAAATCTAAAGGCAGAATGCAGACTAATTAACAAGTATTGCTCAGAATGCGGACAGAGAGTTCTCATTTACAAGATGTATTCGAAAAACAAAGGCTCCAAGAGAAACACCTATCAGCTACAAGAAGACACTAAACAAACCAAGACATAAATAACATAACTATAGCCTAATTATGTTTAGTGTGTTTAAGTAATGATAAAAGCCCACAGAAAGGACAGCAGAACACTTGGCTAGTACCTCGTGCAGTATGGCATCGTATTAATGCTGTTTTCCTCGGGCCATTTTTCAATAAAATGTACCTAGTGGTGGTTGACAGTTACTCAAAGTGGCCAGAAGTATTCCCTATGAACAGTATTGCAGCCACACCTGCAATAGAGATATTTAAATCAATATTTTCACGATTTGGATACCCGGCCCAATTAGTAACTAACAATGAACCTACTTTCACTAGTTCAGAATTTCAGACTTACTGTAAAATAATAAATGTCAAACACAGTTTATCACCGCCTTATCACCCCGCGACTAATGGAGCCGCGGAAAGATTCATGGAAACTTTTAAATCGCATGTAAAAAAATAAAAGAAAGTGGCAGTACCATAACATCAGCTGTCAATTTGTTCCTCTTTGATTATAGAAACATGTCACTTGGCACTACTGGAGTCACACCAGCAAGATTAATGTTAGGACGGGAGCTCAGGACAAGATTTTCTTTGCTCAGACTCCCAGAGCAGTCATTAAAAAGATGCTATGAAATATCAGAAAAACAGATTCAAAATTCGTCTGGTCAACGAAAGATAAAGTGGGTGATAAGGTAATGACTAGGGATTATCGGAAAGACCAAAATCCCCGGGTTCAGGGTATGATTATTGGGGAGTGTATACCAGATGTAACTTATCAGATAGATGTGGGAGGGTGAGAGGAGCTCGCTCTTTTTTCTATACGTCTGTGATTACGTGTTGGTCTACGTTACAATAAAACGCGGATTAATTGATTCCCGCTAGTTTTATTAAGACATAAAACTAACGAATTTACTTTTTAGCATTTAATGTTGGCAGCCGTGATCCCGTAGGTTACCTTTCTTAATCCCGAATTTTAATATTCCGAATATCATAATCCAGAAAACGTTTGGCCATTTATTCATAATCCCGGTTTTCCAAATTTCGAAGTTTTATTTGCCATATAATCGCAACTCCGAATTTCATTTTCCTATTTATTTATACGCCTGAACCTATTGATGCAGTTTTAAACCTGATACATTTCATCAAACAGAAAACAAGCTGGTTTTCATTCAGAGTCTAAAGCAAAAGCCTGTTTTGTTGATTGATGGTTACAGTGTAGCGCAACTCACAAAGAGTGGATAGATATTTGATGCGCAAATAAAGAACGCTACCGTACAAATTACGCATTGGAGGCATGGAATGAAAGATTGAACAAAATGGTGCGTAAAAATAAACCAACACTACAATTGCTGTTGAAAGTGTTGAAAAATGATAGTAATTACTACTCAATTCGTGTAAAGACAAACGGGGGCAGGGAAAAATTGCCTAAACACAAATCTCCGGAGGGATGGATAAAATATGTCTCGGAGCAATTAGAAAATAAAACGATTACCGTGGGTCATTGTCTAGAGAAATTAAGAAAATAGTTAAATAACTAGGTATGTGCAATGTAGGTGCCTTTAATTTACTCAAGAAGTTTACTGGCCAACCTGCAGACAGTAATTTCTTTTTAGTGTATGATATGTTTATATTATCTCTGAAAGACCACGACTTTTCAAGTCCATAAGAAATAATGTTTTAGGTACCAGGAGTCAAGTTACCTCTAATGGCGAAAAAGCCGATTTGTCGCACCTAGTTGAGCTACAAGAAAAAAATAAGGAAACGCTCCACACTTCACGTAAATCTAAAGGTCCGTGCTAAGGGTCAAACTTGGTCAAACTAGCTGCACAAATATTAAGCAATTACGTAACAGCAATTTCCAAAATTAGTCGCTAAAACATTTAGAAACGAGCTCCATTCTGATGGTAGCTAAAAACGTAATGCGATTTTGCAGACTGTAAACGTGATTCAACAGCTAGATAAATTGTTTGATATCACAAACGGTCCTGCATCAAAAAAAATTGATGGAAGTAGGATATCTCTACTTTTTTTCATTTATGACACGTCAATTTGACTTCACCTCGCCTGATGTTAAGCTGAAGGCAAAGTCTCATGAAAGAGGGTCACCATTGCAAACACGTTCAGTGCTACAATGGTGGCGCTCAGCTTGACGGCCTCATTTATTTATTTATTTTTTTTATACAACTTAGGTTGCAGACAAGCACGCGGTCCACCTGATGGTAAGTGGTTACCGTGACCTATGGGCGAGTGTAACACCAGAGGAATAACACTCTTGCCGCAACCCCTGTAAGAACAGAGACATTCTGTGTCGTCAGCGCAAAAGATGTAGGATAAGCCTTTGGTTTTCCCACGGACAACACAAAACCTCTCTAGTGAGCTCTGGCTATCCTACTCATCAGATGCTTTTTCACGCCCCGCTTAAAGGACCCGGACCCGGAGTCCTTATTGAACGCCTACTGAGGAAGTACCTCCGCCCTACAGAATACCGCGGCTAATGAAAACTTTGTGTTGTTTCCGGCGGTGAATAGGGTAGCCAGAGCTCACTGCAGAGATTTTGTGTTGTCAGTGTTAAGACTGAGAAATTCTTATTTGTCTTCTGCATTGACAGCACATTGATTCTCTTAGCCTTATCTTCTCAATATGGTCGGCAGTACGAGTGTGACGCCCCTGGTGTTGCAAACGTCCATATGTTACGGTAACCACTTGTCATCAGGTGGGCCGCGTGCTTGTCTGCCACCTAAGAAGTATAAAAAAGAAGGAATAAAAGTGAATGCATCCAAAACATCACAATTTGTATTGTGGCCAGAATATAAAAATAAAATCAAGAACATGTACTTTTTGAAGTTGGATATATTACATCAATATCATCGTTTCAAGATATATGAAACTGTGTGTAGTCGATTGAATTTAAATATCTTAATTTGCGCCAGCTTAACCAGGACTCATTAGAAAATATATTCAGCCTAATTCGGCAACATTCGCCCACAATTCAAAATTCTACGTGCGTCCACCACACTTATAAAACATCGATTTTGCCGAAACTATGTCCTCATTAGGGGCGCTAATTGTGAGGTTGATGATAACCATTTAATACTGAACTTCCATGACTTGGTGTTCCCAAGTTCCGAAGCTGAAGATGCGATTAATGCTGATCACTCTTACAGAGCTACAAACGATGTCTATGTATATGAATTTTGTAACGGTGAATCTGATTCTTGCATTTACCAAACATCGAAGTTGATGTAGAAGAGAGAATATTCGAGAAATTCGATAAATAACCAGTTGTTTATGTCAGTGCTTATAAGACTACAAAATGTCCCAAATGTTGCGAACCATTAAGAACAATTACACCGGAAGATAACAAAATATATAATTACATAGCAAAAGAATGGTGGAAAGACAAATTATCTCTTACTTACCAAACTTTTGAACTTTGCAAAACAGATGAAATGTGTTTCATAATCATAATAAAATATAGGTAGTTATTGTCGCTTGATGATGATAAAGGGAATAAATTCGCTTTGATTATGTGGGGACAACAATGCAGACTTAATGGACCCATTCCTGTATAGTTAGTCAGTTTTGCTACATCATGTTGCCATCTATATATGAAAAAATTAGGGCAGAACTTAAAATAAAAATATCTGCCGAAGTACAATCCATATGTATTACGACAGATATATGGTCAACGCCCAATAATGACTCGATGTTGGCTGTCACGTGTCACTATATCGACGAACATACTTTTACATTTAAGTCCTATCTTTTAGACTGTGTGCCCATTGAAACCAGTCATACTAGTAGAAATTTAGCTTAAATCAATAAGAATATTTGTGATGAATGGGCAATAACGGAAAAAAAATATTGGCTGTGTCGGACAATGGTGCTAACATTAAGAGCGCAATTGAGAGGGAACTCGGATGGAAACATTTTCCTTGTTACACCCACACTCTAAATTTGGCCGTAAGTGATGCGCTTAAACAAAACGAAGTTGCTGAAATCGTAGGCAAGTAAAAAGGAATTGTGAAACATTTTAAGAAGAGCAATTTAGCCTGGGACAAGCTTAAAAGGTTCCAAGAACAAGCGGGCAATACACCAAAAAGATTAATACAAAATGTACCCACACGCTGGAATTCCACGTTTTATATGGTGAAGCGATGTGTGGACCTGAAAGAGCCCCTAAATAGCGCTCTCGTAAACCTGGGTATGCAGACTTTATCTGCATATGAGTGGACCATTTGCGAGGAGATGTGTACAGTTCTCCAGCCCTGCGAAGAGGTCACGAGGGAGTTGAGTGGCGAGAAATGTATTACAGGCAGTCTGGTTATACCCATAACAACAGGCTTAATAAAAGCCCTCGAAGCCATTGGCACTTCAGGTGTGTCTTACATGCCAGCCACCGATAGTCTTCGTCAAGCCTTAATAGGAAACATAAAAAGAAAATTCCCGTATTTAAATCGCAGCAAGACCTTTGGGAATTGTATGTTCCTCGATCCACGTTTTAAATTTTACTTTGACGTCTGAAAATTGAAATCGAAAAGGATAATTTAATACTTAACACACAAATTCGATTAATTCATAGTGAAATAACAATTGAAACATTTTTGAATTTATTGCGTTAATTGTGCTTAGATAGTTTTAAGATAAACTAAATACAAATTGTATTTTTTCGACCTTCTTTTGTCAGTATGACAGTTAAAAAAAGAATTCCTAACCACCACATTAGTGTGACAGGGTGGTCTGATGGTCAGTCTGAACCCAAAAAATCTATTGGCAGACCTTGATTGAGATGGAGAGATGAGGCGCAATGTAATGGTAATTCAGATTATGTCATTAGCTTTAAAAATTCCTAAACCCTTCCTCACTTTATCCTAAATTCTAAGATAAGTTGATTAGTGTATCCTTCCAGGAAAAAGCGGCTGCAGAATCTATCAAGAATCAACCACAAATGGAAACGCCAATAATAGAAGTACCTGAGCCCGCTATTGTCAATGTTCCTCTAGAGACTGAAACAGAAAATGCATCGATATCTTCAACATACATGGAAGTCAATGAAAATGTGATTTCTACCCAGCCTGTTGAATTTGTTGCTGTTGAAGTGACGCAGTCGTAGAAACTGACTCTGAATATCTCCACCATGTTGGTTCAGATAGGATACCTGAAAGCTTAGATACGAGCTGCATATTTTGTAAAGCCATTATTTTAGCGACAGACATGGCGAGGAGTGGATTCAGTGCCAATCTTGCAATTTATGGGCTCATACAGCCTGTGCAGGCCCTGAAGGCGATTATTATGTTTGTGCTTTCTGCCGTTAATTAAATTCCATTAAATTAAATTGACCCCCAGGGTGCCATATAACCCTCACTTGATCTCATGTTATGAAAATTTTAGTTTTAATAATTAATTAAGTTTTTCTTATTCTGTGGTTATTTTCTTTATTCCACAGTTAGGGCATAAACTGCGTTAAGCGTGCCTCTCGCGTGTCCACACAAAGACGACCCGCGCGTGCCCATGCGCGTGCACACGCTCGTGAGCCCGTCGGGCGCCCGTCGCGTGATACTTCCGTGCAACGGGGCACGCATGCACGCGACGTGATCACGCATCACGTTGGACGGGTCCACGCGCGAAGCCCGCTAGCGGGTGCACGCGCGTGCTTGTTCAGTTGACAGCGCTATCTCGAACCGACCGCACGCGCGTGCCCGGCCCATAACAAAAAATGACAAATTTTGATACAGAAAGGGTAATTGTTGAAGTTTAGTGTCGTCCTGCCATATGGGACCAATCAAGCGAAATATTTAAAGACCGGGACGCTAAATCAAAAGCATGGCTAGACATTTGTAAAGTACTGTTTGAAAATTTTGATGACTGGAGTGAAGCAGAAAAAAACATACAAGGTAACCTACACTCTTTATTTATTTTATAATAACGTAGGTTAGGTAAACTATTCTTTGCGCCAAATTTTTATTTTTAATAATCTATGCAATTAGTTATATATAATTAGTTATTTCAATTGTATTTGTGTCAATTAAATGTTTTCAACAATTAATCCAACTATAAAATTAAAACTCGGAATATTTACAATAATTTACCTATGTAAATATAAAATCATGCTTATATTCAAAACTAGTGCAGAGATACTGCGTATTTCTGAACATTGTGAAATTCGTGTGAACAATGTCCCATAATATTGGTATGGTTTTATATTGCTCGATAAATTCCAAAGTGTATTTAGGGTTCAAAATCATTTTAGGGCAGAAACAGTGGATCGGTAGGTAAATAAATAAAACAATTATCAACTAAAATATTTATTATATTGGTTTTAGAATTGGGCTAGTAACTTTGTAAAATAAGCGTGCGTTTTGTAGTTTTGTAGGTTTTTCTTTGACATCTCTCAACTTTAGTTTACAACAATCTAAGTTATTTGGTTACATCCGATGAATTTAACAAATAAAATCATTAGGTATATTATTAAAATATGCCTGCTATGTTAATAAAAAATGAGTGGTAACAAACCGTGAAAAATCAATTATTGAATGTACATAAATTATAAAAAAGCCAACTATCTTCAATAAATACTGCGATCTTGCCATGACAGCTGTCCGTCTGCAACGAAATAATCTGCGAAGTTATCGCGTAATGTATACGAATCTCTGTGGGTATTTCCAATTAACCCCCGAACTGAACGTATATGGTCTGGTATAATGACAATATCATGAAAGTCATTAATTTGACTTCTTGATCTTATAAAATTATGCAAAATACAAATTGTTTTAAGAAAACAAATTGCTTTGTCTTTTCCAACGTTCAATGGACGATGGAGTATGCGAAATTTATTAGCCATGATACCAAATGTACACTCAATATAACGTCGCGCCCTCGTTAACCTATAATTGAATATTTTTTTTTTGTAGTTTAAATCGAGAGCTCGAGCATATGGCCGCATGACATGGCTAGATAACCCGAATGCTTCATCTCCTACAATAATATAGGGCAAAGCTGCGGTTGCAGCAGTGTTGGTTGGTTTATCATTGTGTATTACGGGCAATGCTTTGGCAGGAGGAATATCTATTAAGTCATTGTTGATTTGTTCGTACAATCGGCTTTGTGTGAAAATTGCGGAGTCAGATTCTTTACCCTGCACTCCCACGTTTATATAGGTAAACTCATAGTTGGCGTTACACATTGCAAGCAGTACAATAGAATAGTAATGCTTATAGTTGTAATAGAGGGAACCACTATGTGGAGGTCTTATAATGCGTATATGTTTTCCGTCTATTGCACCTATGCCGTTAGGAAACTGGGCTTGCGTTAAAAAACCTTTTTCAGTCTCTATCCATAGCGCACGGGAAAATTTTGGTATACATTCTTCCTTTAACCTTTTAATTATAATTTGACAAACTTCTGTTACTATTTTTCTGACCGTGGTTAGTCCTGTCGGATACGCCAGATGAATATCGACGAAGGTATGTCCACTAACTAAATATCTGTAATACAATAAAATACCTGTGTTATTGTTTCAGTGAAAAAGCTGCAGCAAAGATGGAAAACTGCAAGAGACACTTATATAAGAGTGAGGTCTACTAAAAAAAAACTTAAATCAGGCTCCGGTTCCAGGGCAAATAAAACATACATTTACTATGACATGCTGTCATTTTTAGATTCCAACTCGAATACTCAAGGAGAAGAATCGGCAGACGATTTTAATCAGTCAGTAGAGCAAAACGCGTCACCGAGAACTTCACAAAATAATACGATTATTGAAGAAGATTTGATTAATGTACCTAGCACCAGCTCCAGCGTTACCAAAGAAACACGATCTTCCAAGAAACGTAAGTGCGAATCGCCAACTGATTTCGAATTAGAGTTGTTAAATTGCGTGAAGAATAACACTACAGATAATATGGACGAAGACTTGAATTTTTTTAAGTCATTATTACCAACTGTAAAAAAATTGAGTTGCTTTAAAAAAATATTATTTCGTACAAAAGTATTAGAAGCTTTGATTGATATAGAAAAAGAAATGATTATTACCATTGATGACCTTTCATTAACGCAAAATACGGTAGCGAATGATTTAGAATCCTTAAATATAAGATCAGACACGAACAATGAATAAATAGGTAACAAGAAAGATTTTGAAGATTTGATTAAGACTGTTTAATTATTAAGAACAAAAGAAAGAGAAGAACATGAAGAACAATTTAAGTTAGTAAAAAGCGCAATTTTATATTTATATTTTTCTGGTCTCATGTGCAATTATTATGATATACAAGGGCATTCGCCAAAAGTTTACAAGCCTTGAGGTGTAATGTTCATAAGGAAAGAAACGGGGTCGATTCGGACACTTTTATCTTAAACCCTATTTTGGGGTCAAATAAAAAAGTGTATCAATAGACCCCTTTTTTACTTAATGAACCTTTTTTTTGAACCTACTCATAACATTGCTCCTTCATATATCCTCTTCTTAAATTTAATCTTTTATGTAGTCTGTGATGATAAAAAAGAATTTAAAATAATATTAGTACCCGATCTAGTAATAGAAGGGAATAATTAATAAGGGAAATATTCATATGTAAAAACTTGCAATCAATATGCGTCATTATAATTAATACTTTGTAAGGTAGGTATATTATTATAATTAAGACATTTAGACTTATTGTACTGTTTTAACTGTTATTGTGTTTTTTTATTTTAAACTTGAACCTGTGATTTTATTAGTGTATTTCAAATGAATAATCAAAAACTAATTGTAACGTAACGTTTATGCAAGACACTGTGATGACTGTTGTGATTATATAAAAAAATAAGTTAGTAAAAGTTAGTAAAATAAGTTAATAAAACTTTTGTTAAATAATGACTGTTTTTTTTTTACATGAATAAAGATGATTATTAATATCGAAATGTCTTTACTTACCGCAATGTCATTGCAAATCGTTCCATTGGTGATACGATTGACGTAGATTTCAATCGTAGATTGTTAGTCTTCAAATAGGGCTCCAGTTTTGAATATAATTCATCATAGACTTGTAATGAAACTTTAAAATATTTGAAAAAAAACCTTTCATTTTCTCTTAATATACCAAACTTCACCACGAATTCCCCGCACAGTAACCTAGATTCAACGTACGGGCTTACTGGCTGGCGTCTTTTTTTGGCAATTCGTCGTCGCCGTCGTCTTGATAAATAATACAACATTAATTTATCCATAATTACTCGACTGTACACCTCCAACGTCAAAATTGTACTGAGAAAACTGCGTTACGCGGATGCACGCGCCGATGCCCGCGCATAAGCACGCGAACGTGCTCACGTGCGTGCACCAGAAGCGTGGCCCGCGACGTGCTCACGTGCGTGCACACGCGTAACGCAGTTTATGCCCTTAGGCATGCATAAGCCAATGAGTAAGGAACACTATGACGTACTTGCTATAATTTAGTTTGGACAGCCCTGCTTTAGATTAATAAAGATCAAGTTAGGTATGTGAGTGAAAAATTTTAAGAGCGATTACGAAACAGCCCAAATTATAGTAATAAAACGCGTTTTCAACGGAGTCCAAGTCACGGGTTGTTTTTAGCATTTTAATAAAGCTATATGGAAGAGAGCGAAACAATATAACTTTAAAAAGTAAAATCAAAAAGAAACATCCTCCAGCTGTGTGCATATTTAATCCTTCTACCTGCAAAGCATATTACTTCACTTTGGCATAACATAAAACAGAAAGTTCCAGAGATAAAGTAACATGCAAAGTTCAACATTAGATCACACTCTCATAAGCTGTGCAAATGATGCCCATAAGACAACAAATTCCTGCGAAGGATACCATCGTAAAATAAACTCACAGCTGCCTAGGTTGTAGGATCTACAACTTAGATGAAACTGCCACTACAACCGTTCAAAAGTCGGCAAAAGTTATGGCGCCTAAAGGCAAATATAACATTTGTAAAATAACCAGCTGAGAACGCGGTACATTAGTAACAACATGTGCTATTGTATGCGCATCAGTGCCTCCGGTTCTTGTTTTTCCAAGGAAACATTATAAGGATTACATGATAAATGGGGCTCCACCAGGATCTCTTGGACTAGCAGCTTCAACGGGGTAGATGAATGCGGAATTATTTGTGAAAGTAATGGCCCATTATATAAAGAGTCACGAAAAATCGCTTCATATGTGGCTGAGCAATCAAGCATTAATGCTGTGGTGAATCATTTAGGGTTCTAATAAAGGACTTAGACCCAGCGTCTCAGATATAAAGTTACATAGGTCTAAATGCACCGCTTTAATTAGGAATGTTATTTCACCTTCTTTCTTAGAAGAATTGTTGGAAGAAGTTGGGGATAGCCATTATTCCATGATCATAGATGAAACTACTACTGTTGACACTGTAACTTTGTGGATTTTTTCATTACTTCAAATTAAATAATTTTTTATAAATAATCGATATTTTAACGCGGTATCGATATTGCAACTGTTATAGTCTATGGTGAGTGAACGATATTGCACATCACTAGTTCAGGTGCATAATAACTGCTCTGACACTTTCCCTTTTCTCGGCATCCTTCGCCAAAAAGGTCGCTTTGACCCCGGGCTACCTTGCCGTCGTCTCCGGGTAAGTTTTGAGATCTACATTTCCTCTTCTTTCTACAGGTGAAGACTTCTCCGCGGTGCAGCTTATTGCCTGCTATAATGCATGGCCTTATTATTTTATTTCATTATTTTATTATGTGCATATTTCAGCATACCCATACTACTGCGTGTTGCCACGACGCCGATGACCTCTTCGGTCAGAGGTCACGTACCAGACTTACGCTATTTATTTTATTTTTATAGCTTCTAGCTATGCTGCCCCGCCGCTGAGGAGACTACTCTTCAGCTGCTAATTTTCAGCGGGTCACTAAGATATTATTATCTAGTGACGTACTGACCCGCACTTCTTTTATATTCCAGGGTCTTCGCACCGGGCTTCGCGCCGGCCTAATGGTAGCGAGGCACGCCCAGCGGAGTCCCTGGAACGCCGGCCATCATCAGCCTCGAAGTCAACCAGCTAAGTGCACGACCATCTTGCACACGGACCAAGCAACGCCACGACAGATTATCCTATAAGAATCCCCCCTTGAGATTTACCTACCTTTTATAAATGTATGTAACGGATTTATTCAGCAATATATTGTTATTGATTGTATCAATACTTTTTATTTCTCTCATGCTCAGCTAGTCGAAAAACATTATTTAAATCAACATTTTTTACAGTGAAAAGTGTCACTTCTAACTTAAATTCTTTCCTGTTTATAAAACCCGTATTAAAAAACTACTCGCTGTTACAACACTAAGAAAGTGATGTGTATGATTATCAGATTTTACAGCGAAAAACGGAATAAAATTATTACTCAATTCTATAGATTAATTGAAATTGAATCTGCAGATGCAACTTCATTGGCTGATGTGTTCGAAGCGCAGTTAACTGCTGATGGCCCCAACAAAGACAAGCTTCTAGATGTTGATGGTGCTAATATTATGGTTGGTGATCACAATTTCCTTTCCTCTATTTTAAGGGAAGGAAACCCTGAATTGGTAACCATAAAGTGAGTTTGTCATACACTGCATTTGGCTGCTGAATATGCATTCAAAACGCTTCCCCGGTTTTTGGATTTTCTTATAAAAGAATGCCACAACTGGTTTGCAAACAGTACATAAAGGTAGATTGATTACAAACAAATATATATGGCACTTTACGAAGGAAAATCGCCTTTAAAAATTAATAAATTGGCTGGCACCAGGTGGCTATCTAGATACGAGGCTCTCGTTAAAATTTTAGAGCAATGTTAAAATTTTCATTCCAAGTAGTTACATGATTTAGAAATTTCATTTTAATGTAACTAATGCGACTTTTTTATTCAATCACCTATTCAATGTCCCTACCTCTCTTACTAAGTACTTATACTGACAACCTCTTTAGTGAGGAAATGTACGTACTGGCCACTTATAAATGATAACGACGACAAGGAAAATTTAAGTTATGTCATATTAGGCACGACAATTGTTTACGTTGTAAAGATACATAAAAAATATGAACGAAAAAGTAAAAGTCATTAAAAGGGGAAGAGGATATTTAGCAATGTACCAAGGTTACTAGTGTAGCGACCAATACCCGCTACCGCTTATGCATTGTGACGCCGCAAATCAGGTGATATGGTTCGATGTGACGTCACTACGATGCAGTAGATCCAGTAACTACGGCAGCTACGTATCGACGTGTGATTGGACGACGCGCGGCATTGGAATGCAGTCGCTACCACCTCGAAGCGCATTGTTTACATTCTTTAGCCTTTATAAAAACACTCGCACACTTAGTTTCGACACATTTCTTCCACTGCTTTCTCGCGCTTTGCTTTGTATAGCTGTTGCATTTAGATTCGCATTACGCTTCTAATTTAATTTAGCCCTTGCAATAAAGCAATAATAATTGTTACCGTTATCCGCCTTATTCATTTAATATCTGCCGCTGTGTATCTAAGTAGTTAGTACTTAACTGTTGCGCGGACCAAGGTTCGATTCCCGTGCGTGGCAAAAAAGTACTGTAAGCGGCCGACGGAGAATCTCGGTCGCTTCACTAAGAACAAAATATCAATCATAATAATTGACAAATGTAAGCAGGTGGTATGTGAAACATTTGGATCTGTACCAGAAATTATAGAAAATGTGGTGTCAAATGCACCAGATTCTTTTATAGATGAAGATATAAATGAGTCAGCCCTTTTTAAGACAAAAAGACTTTATATCGCACCAGGAAAAAATAATTGTTCTTCAAGCCAAGCACAGGTGCCAAATATTATTGCTCAGAATTTGCAATGCAATAATGGTAATAACGAGATTAAAATATTAGTATTTTGATGGGCCAAATAAATGAATTTATAAGCTGTGCTAATGAAAGTCATAGAACCAATAATTGCTTGGAGGGCTGGCACAGACGTTCAAATCATCGTATGAAGGGCAAGCCGACACTATTATATATTCGTAAATAAAACATTATATTTTTCCATTGTAACACATGGTCCACTCCTCAATGACTTGTCGAGTTCAATGCCAAGAAAACACAGGCATGCACGTAAATGTTATCTCCTTCCTTACTCTACAAAATTCTTCAGAACACATCCCATCCCTTTAAGGGGCTCTGTCGATATATTCGACACCATACTTTTTATCGATTTACTTTTTAACTGCTCGGCGTACGGTACTGCGATAGTTAGTATACGATTCAGGCAGTGCAAAGCAATAACGAAACGCAGAATAAAAAAAAAAGTATGGCTGACATTGATAGAAGATGTCATCATATGTCAATAATTGGCTAATTTATGGTGTCAAAATATTATCCAAGAAAATCTCCGCGAAAAATGAGTAAAAAGGTAAGTTTTCTTTTATGATTTGTTCTAAATATTATAAATGTGGCATCTAAATAAGTATTTCACATATTATTGCATTTTTACATACTAGGTCAACGAATAATTATGATGTCGATATATTCGACACTGCCCGTCTAGGGCAGTGTCGAATATATTACCCTACTAATTGTATTTATTTTATTTTTTACATTGTTGCTTTGCTTTATTGCATTTTTACAGTTTATTTTCTTTATTGCTTGTTTAGGTGATCCCATTAGACAAATTGGAAGATGCTCTCGCAGATTTATTTGCTTTGTCGGACGGCGAAAATTCCGAAGACGGCAATGAAAGTGAGGAAGATGAAAATGAAGCAGTTTTCTCATCTCTTACCAACATAGAACTTCAAGAAATTTTAGATGGATCTAGTCTGAATGAATCACAGCCAACTTCAACAATTTCAATTCCGTCATGTTCTAATATGGACATAGGTGCCACATCTGGTAGTATCGCAGGTAGTACTGAATCTACTCCTACTAATTCTAGAGTTTGTTCAATTACGAGGCCTATTGAACCTGTGGTTACGCAATCTGAAGACTTAGGTAGCACGGAAGATAGTTCAGAAGATGATGGCGATGAAGAGTGGAAAAAAGTGCAGTTTCCACACATTCCTCCGGTTGAGAGATTCGATGACATTTTACTGAGACCATCACAGTTTTATCCCAATCGAAGTTCTTCTGGGGCATACTTCAATGCTTTTTTCAATAATGAAATCCTATTGAACATAGTTGATCAGACCAATTTATACGCAGTACAAAACCGACAAAAAGATTGGGATATTGTAACATCACAGGAACTAAAAGCTTTTATTGGTATTTTGATATTGATGCATTCACAAACTTCCCAATATAGATCTCTACTGGTCTTTTGATCCTATGTTTCGTGTTACAGAGATTGCTAATATTATGACAGTCAAGAGATTCAAAAAAAATTGTCAAATCTACATCTAAACGACAATAGCCAAATGCCTAAGAGAGGAGAGGAAGGATATGATAAATTATACAAAGTAAGACCTTTGATCAAAGTTTTGAATAGTTATTTTCAAAGTAGTGGAGTATGTTCATCATCACAAAGCATAGACGAATGCATGATAAAATTCAAAGGGCGCAGCACTCTAAAACAATATATGCCAAAAAAAACCCATAAAACGTGGCTTCAAGGTATGGGCGCGGTGTGACAGCCTGACTGGATATTTATATCAGTTTGAGATTTATACAGGAAAAAAGGATGACGCCACTACAGAGGTTGGATTAGGTGCTAGTGTGGTACGAGAACTATCTCAAACTCTCATTGATAAGAAGGTTGAGAATACTCACATCGCCTTTGACAATTTTTTGCGTCCTTTGAGCTATTGCAGTATCTAGTGGACAATAATATTTTTGCAACTGCAACTGTACGCTCAGATCGTACGAACTTGCCAAAAAATTAATAAAAACCAAAAAAAAAAGAAAGGCGGACCTAAACCGCCTCCTCTGGTATTGGCAAAAGGCGAGTACAAATGGAGAGTCAACCAAAATGTGGCATTTTTTGTATGGAAGGACACTAAATTGGTATATGTATTGAGCACTGCTTATCATCCCCGTCAGCGAATGACATGTAAAAGAACGCAGAAGGATGGTTCAAAGTCTGATGTCTCGTGTCCCATAGGAGTCCTGGAGTATACTAAAAGGATGGGAGGAGTGGATAGATTTGACCAGAAGAGAGGTACTTATTCCATCTCAAGACGCAGTTAAAGATGGTGGATGCGAATATTTTATTTTTTGGTTGATTCTGCCATTACAAATGCCTATGTGCTATATACCCAAAATGATAGAGTGCATAACCCTATAACGTCCTTGCATTTCCGCACAGTGCTCGCACGTAACTTGATTGACAACTTTACCTCCAGGAAGAGGACTGTAACACAATCGCCCAACTTCGTCGCTAAAAAACCAAAATTAGCAACAAGTAGGCAGAAGGCCGTTTATGGAATACCCGATGAACTGAGGTTGCATGATGTGGGATCTCACATGCCAATGGAGCTACCAAAATATAGAAGGTGCGGAGCATGCAGCAGCAAAAACCTTAGCAAAACATCAAAAATACAGTGCACAAAATGCCAAGTTCCTTTGTGCATTGTACCATGCTTTGCTCAATTTCACACACCTTGAAAGGCAGTGTCGAATATATCGACACCGTGTTTTTTTTTTCAAAAAAAAAGTGCATAAAATTAATAAAAATATATATTTTCACATACAAGCGTTATTTTTTTAATACCCCAGCCAGGAGCTTCTGCCCCTTAAAGGGATAATGATATTAATATATAAACAAAGAAAGGAGCGCCAACAGCATCGCGCGAAGTCAAAAAGGATCATTGTATCTTAGCATCACCGCGAGGTGGACGTCGACTGTTAAATCTGTGCATTAAATGAAATAAATAATCAGGAAAATAGATGGAGCTAAGAATATTAATATTAGAGACGTGGGGATGAAAGTTGTATTAGCTTGTATAGAGTAGGTGAACCTCAATGTGCAATATTACTCTTTAGGTCTTTAGGTATGAGTACTCTTTGTTATTCTCTATTTACATCTATTATCTATGGTATATTTTACGCGCGAAAAATACGATCTGACACGAACACACGCTTTTGATTTTTCTTCGTGTTGAGTGAATTTATTATTATATAATTGAAATTAATGCATAGAAGGATTAAATATAATACCGTAATAATAATTATATAAGAGGATTGAATATAATATATAAGGATTCATTGTCACGAGCATGAAGTAACGATTGTTATCCGTAATGTGTAGATAAGTAGATACTAAGTTTGTTTTTTTTTTCCAGTTAATATATTGGCCAACATCCCTGAACATTAAGCGGAATCTTTCCTCTGATTTTACTTCTAGCAAAGAATATTGCAAAGTTTAGGTATTAGACTGCTTTGAAATAGAAATAGAAAAGCCGCAGAAGCCTATTAACCAGGCCCTTAAATGGTCTCAATACAAACAATGTAACACAATAAAGTATTAGCTAATTGCTACTTTTGATGGGTTGGTAAATTTTGTTTCTGAGGGTTATGGGGGCCGTATAAGTGATATGTATTTAGTGGAACAAAGTGGTTATTTAGAAGTTATACCAGCAAATGCTACTATGGCAGAGCAGCTCTCTCTACTCAACTAGTAGTATATAAGAGTTGTTATTTAGTATATAAGATAATTGCATTGCTATTGTATTGACGTAGCCATTACATCGATTAAAACAAACTGGTATTTTCATAACAACCAATCCGCAATAGCTACTATATCAGCAGATATTTTTCAGATTTAAACATTTGGACCACACTTAATTTAAAATCTGTTAAAATTCAGCGCCACCCTGGTGTTCTCAAAGACAAGAAAATGAGTAAAGAAGAGTTAATAGACAGTAAAAAAAATAGCTAGTTTACGAATACATATCAGTGATGCCAACTTAGCAACTTTATAGCTAGATCTAGCTAATATTTGGTGTCAGACAGCTACAATTTAATGAAACTTGTTGCCAAACTTTTTAGCAACTTTTTCTAGCTACTTTTCATTTTATCATGAGACGTGAGCCTATCGAGATATCAAAAGAAAAATTAAAAACTAAACGCGACTCTAGCCTCTATGACCATAGTCATAGAGGCTATAGTATGGTATACGTTGACCGGCGAGGTCGACGTTGGCCGGCCGGGAATTCCCCGTTTCCTGCTGCGCTACGATAGAACGTCAACGAAATTCAACGTATATTAAATCAAAATAGTACGCGCTTTTCGTATTTAACTTGTGTTGTTTAATGTTTTGTTTTATGTATAAAACTAATGCTCGCTGTTTTAATTTAATGTGAAAATGGATTTACCTATGAAAAAAAAAACTTACGCACAGAAATACAGACCGGAGTGGGAAATTTTAAGGTTGATTAAAATCGACAAGTGGATAAGAAATATGAAATCTTGTAGGCTAGTCGTTGCCTATAAGCTGAGACTGTACAATTTTTGTTGGCATACTCTGGGCTGGGTATCATTATGGGCCCGCCTTCCGCAATCCCTCCTGATCCTCCGGATCCAACAAATATTTTGAATGATATGGATATTGATGTCCATCCAATTTCTTCGAACCTTGGTAAGCGTCACCACGTCACCGAAGACGTAAATGGTATTGCTTCTAAGATGACGATATTGCAAAGAAAAACGTCGATCCCATCAGTACAAAATATGTATATACATGCAAACCTTGTTGTAGGGTTTAAGGCGTATAAGCCAACAGATAAAGGTGCATTTGTGGTCCATGTTACACGGTCTGAAGATCGACGATCTTTCATCAGGTATATCAATTCGTCTTATTAAGTTAAGACAATATAAATAGAATAGATATAGAATAGTTCAGAATAAAATTAATAATATTCACGCGGACATTAAGAAGGTTGGTATAAACAAAATTTCTGTCGACTTTCTATCTGCAACCGATGCTACTCGTAACAAATTCCTCGACAATCTTATTTTAAGCGAGAACCATTATTCAGCTTCAATACCATCTTCCTTATTTCAAAAATGGGCGTGGTCCGTCAAGTGCAGACAGAATGGTCAATGGACGAGTTTGTCCAGTCCTTAACTTTCCCATTCGATTGTGAGGTCATTAAATCCAGAAGGCTAAACAGAAAAATCACAGAAAATGGTAAAGAAGCCTGGGTTCCCACCCAGTCAGTCGTCCTTACTTTTCACGGACAAGTCCTTCCTTCCCGCGTATTTTGCTATCACTCCTCTCTTCCTGTGGAAGTTTATTGTTTCCCAACAATTATGTATCGGCAATGTTGTCGGTTTGGCCATGTCAAAGCTCAGTGTAAGTCGAAACCTCGCTGTTTTCGCTGCGCTCATTCTGGGGAATCTTGTTCGGTAGTTGAGGCTAACTCCTCGTATCTGCACTGCCTTGGCAACAGGGATTGAAAACGGTTCCGGTACGTATACCGAAACAGGAACCAGAACCTAAATTGGAACTTTTAAGAACCTTTATTTTACCGGTTCTTAGGCAGAGTGAGTCTAAACTTGTTTTTTCAGGTGCGGTCGGGTGACCGGCGCGATGAAGCAGACGGCGGAGTGTGAGGAGAGGGGAGTTTGTAGGAAATCAATCACATTTGTATTGGTGTATGATGGATCTTCTGTTACCAACGCGCGCGTCACTCGCTCGCGTTCGTGTTGATAAAAAGTATTATGTACCTATTTGATTGGCTTATTTGTGTGTAAATTTGTTGTAATATATTAGTGTAATAGGTAAAAATATTAGTATATTAATCTATTTTAATAAGATGACATTACTTTAATTATTAATACGAAAACTGACAATGGGTCGAAATGAGTCGAATTTCGTCTATAAATATTTTATATATGACGAATGTTAGCGACGCGATATTTTAATTAGTACCTACTTAATTATTGTTTTAATTTAGATATTTTTATTTTTTGATTGTACTTTAAAATACTAATAAAATTTAGTCATTATACTGGCAACAATGCGCAGGGTGTCAGAGGTTCGGGGGGAGCGCGCCTTCTGGCCTACGCGCCGCTAGTCGAGAGAAAGTCGCCGTCTTTTTTCTTTGTAAAGTGAAATGTGCTTCGTGTGCAATAAATATTTTAAAAATTACTTGGTGGCGTTGTTTTACTAGCAACTACTCGTCGATTACATTGGTCATTCGAGACGGATCAAGTATTATAAATGTTTAATACACCACCAGCAAAAATGGTGAATACACGAAGCACGTGGCGCAAAAATGAAAATAGTTCATCCAACCTGAAAACCGAGGAACACAGCGCCCCTCAAGACCAGAAGGCTATGGAACCGGGTCCTAGCGAGAAGAAACCCGTTTCTCTACGAAGTAAACGTTCATCTGCGTCCTCGGTGCTGGCACGTAAAAAACGCCTCGAATTGGAGGTGGCTAAGGAAAAGGCTCGCATACAAATGGAGCTGTTAGATTAACAGTGGTGGATATTGCCGAAATTGAGGAAAACTACAGTCCACACGCATCGGAATGTACCAACAGCCAAGGTGACGGCAAGAACATCGAAGATTGGCTCGAGCACAGTAAACAAGAACTGATTAAAAATAGGAAGCAGGAGGCCAACAATTATGGAAAATCAGCCGGCCTACTGTCTCCACCGCAGTCGTCGCCAGATGGTCGCACTAATGGTCCAGTTCAGCAATTGGTTTACGCACTGAAGGAACTGGCTGCCAATACCGCAGCCACAAGCCATAGCTCCAATCTCCTAAGTCGCATCAGTACATCTAGAGAGCTTCCCATATTCTCAGGGGACCCCATGGAATGGCTGTCGTTCAAGAATTCTTTCGAGGAGTCAACCACTATCTGCTGCTACAGTGAAGAAGAAAACCTGTCCCGACTACGGAAATGTCTCCGGGGCCCCGCTAAAGAAGCAGTGTCGGCGCTATTAATAAGCAGCACATCGCCCGGAGATGTTATGTCCACTCTAGAGTTGCTGTTTGGAAACCCAGAAGTCATACTGAGTAGAATATTACATGAAATCAAGAAGTTACACTCGTTGTCACCGGAATACCAGAAAGAAATAGTAATATTTGCAATTAAAATAAAAAAATTCGTCGCCGCTGTACGCGCACTAAAACGAAATGAATACCTACAAGGCGTCAGTGTAGTTAACCTTGTGCTCCATAAACTACCTACCGTGTTGCTAGCCAAGTGGGCGGACTATAGTTATTCCTAACGTGACCATTTATTCTTTCACTCAAAACGGGACATCGGTTTATTTAGGTGAAATGATAGGTTGTCAATGAAAAAAAAAACACTTTTAAAGTTATTTATTCAGAAAAAGTTGGTTGGCTTAAAAGTTACGAATCACAAAATATAGGTACCCAAAATGTTTAATTATATTTATATTTATCAGAGGAACAAATGTGTTTTAATATAGCTGGTGACGATTTCAAGTAAGAATGAAACTCTTGGCACGTTTTTTTTATATTCACCTTAATTATCAACATCGCCTTTAGGCGGTCACATACATTCGGAATTCCGTTTCGGAATTTCTATTCGAAATATCGATTTGTAATATCGAACGCATTAAATCCATACAACATCTATGAAATCAGCCACATATACAGTTTTTTTCCGTTCGAAATTTAATCTGATTCGGAATTCCGTATGAGGCCATCATACGGAATTCCATGCATTCGGAATTACGCACGAAAAAAAGTCGTTCCGAACGCAACTTTTGCATACATTTTGAACGATTCGCATCACACATTCGGAAATTCCGAACGGAACGCCAGTCAGTGTGCGTCGCACGGCCGAAGCGTACAGGTGTTTGTCAGCTCCTACGCACGTGTATTTCGACGCGATGTCCGATACCGAACATTTAATTATAGCCGTGGAACGATATCCCTGCTTATGGGACACACGCCACGAGGATTACCATAACAGAGACATTAAGGACCTACCTACATGGCAAGACATTGCAAAAGAAATATTCAGCGACTACGACAGTTTCGAAGGAATCAAACAAAAGACTACATGTACCTAAGTATAATTATTGTTTATTTATTTTGTGAAATACATTTTTTTAAACATTTTGGTTACCTATAATTCTTTCGCAATATTGGAATGATACTTCTCCAGCTGGGGAAACGAAATATTCGGCAAAATAGTCTCTAATATCACGTCCAGTGCGATTGGATCTGAATTGTGAATTTATTGGCATGTCAGAAAAGTAATGCGACAATGTATCTTCAAAGTTGTAACCGTCTCTCCTTCTCACAAAATTATGTAAAACGCAGGCTGTTTTCGTAACCAGGCCAGCGAAATCGGGGGGTATAGTCATAGATGTATGGAAAATTCTCCATTTGTTTGATAGGATCCCGAAGGCACATTCAACTAACCTTCTAGCAGATGAAAGCCTGTAGTTGAAAATCCGTTTCTTTGTAGTCAAGTTATTTCTAGGGTATGGTCTCAAGAAGTTATTACTTATTGGGAACGCTTCATCACCAACAAACACGTACGGCATTGGTGATGTATCGATACCTGGTAATGGTTGATCTTCTGGCAAGTTCAAGCGGTTCTCTCTAAGTTTCTTAGCGAATGTCCAGTTTTTAAAGATACTGCTATCGCTTTCTTTACCGTATGATCCCACGTTGATTGCAGTAAAACAATAGTCAGCATCAACTATGGCCATTAATACTATTGAGTTGTATTTTTTATAGTTAAAATACAAAGAACCACTATGCAATGGTGAAATCAAACGTATATGTTTTCCGTCACACGCTCCAATGCAATTCGGAAATTGGGTACGTTTGTAAAAATTGACGGCAATCTCCTTCCAACGTTGACTGGATGACGGTGGTTTCATTTCGAGAGGTTGGAGAGTATCCCAGATAACTTCACATGTCTCTTGTACTAAGGCAGATATAGTTGAACTGCCCATATGAAAATCAAAAGAGAGCTCTTCGAAATTTTTACCCGTGGCAAGGAATCTAAAACAATAATTTTGATTAATGTGATATTTTAATGGTATATTATTATGTGCGTTTTCATTTTAGGTAACAATCTCAAGAAAAAATGGACTTATATACGCGATTATTATAGAAAAGACCAGCAGAGAATAAATAACACACCATCAGGATCTGGAGCAAAGGCTGTGAAAAAGGCATATGCATATGCATCTTTCCTTGAGTTTTTGAATCCTACCCTCCAACGAAGGCAGTAAGTACCTATACGAATTTTATTATGTATACATGATTAAAATGAAAATTGAACTAACTTTTTCAAGAAGATCCACTTTTTGAAAAAAATTTTGGTTTTCTTACTGTATTATCAACATTGTCTTGCAGTATATACGAAAATGGTTATTTTTTTTTTATTCAGGACACAAGGGAACTATACTGATAATGACGACAATAATTTAGATACACAGCAAACGAACAACGAGCCCGACGACTTGGAAACAAGTTCATCATATCAAAGTCCAAACCCGGAGGCTTCTCTGCAGCATGATGAGAATATAATTTTGAATGCAGAAGCCACCGAAAAATCTACAAAAAAGGATATACCTATTTTGAATGCAGAAACCACCAAAAAATCTGCAAAAAAGGATATACCTCAGCAAATTCTTAATATTCTAGAACGACGTGTACCACAAGTACCACAGCCACCTGCCACAAAAGCTCCTATAGAAGACGACGATGTAAAATTTTTGTTAAGCTTTCGTGGATATATGTCAAAAATGTCGCCAAATCAGAAATTCGATTTTAAGATTGAAATGCTGCAATTAGTCAAACGAATCAGTAATAGTGAATCTTCATATTCTCGCCCTTCCTCATCATGTAGTAATTCTAACCCTAGCCTGTCCTATATCTCTATCCCATCACAATCCCCCACTAATTACCCTCAAGCTCCGTCTCCGTTGTTAGTACGAAGAATTCAAGATCATCGCGAATCTTCATATTCTCGGGCTACCACACAATTTCGAAATTCAAATCCCGACACTTCGACTTTGACATCCTTCAACAGCTTTCAAGTTCTTCCGTCGTCTCCAATACGTCGGACTCCTGATTTTAATAATCGGCCAACGTCAGTACAAGCTCCACAGACTTTTCTTCATATACCTGAAGAAATGGTTTGCAACTATGAAGATAATTCAGCATTGGCAGTAAACTCGCAAGAACTGGACAACTCTCAAATAGTGGTACTAAATTCAGAAGAACCAATGGAAACATATCTCTCCTTTAAAAAAAATTAGCTTAGTTTACTTACTTATGTGTTACATGATTAATAAATGTTATGTCACTTAATTAATAATTCGTACCTTAATGTAACTGCAAGTTTTTCTTCAGCGGTGATAGCTAATCTCATGTGTGTATCTCTTTTCGTGATTTTTCCTCTTATTTTATTTAATAACTCGTCGAAAGAGTTTATAGACATACGATAGTATTTGAAAAATTTATCCGGATTATCACGCAATGTGACCCTTTTTATAAAATATTGACTTGTTTGCAATCTTTGGGTGTTCAGAGGATGTACCCAGTAACGGCGACGTATTTTCTTTTTCCTTGATAGGTATAGCAACAGTGCTATCGCAATAAGAAAATCGTCGTCCATAATGCCAAATGTCTGAACTCAAGTTCTAGCGTCGCTCAACTGAGCCTTGTTATTCCGAACGGAAATAAACGTATGTGTGTGATATATTAACGGAATACTCAAACAGTATTTCGAATCGAAATTCCGAAACGGAATTCCGAATGTATGTGACCGGCCTTAGAACTGAAATTTGTAACTGGGTTTTTTCAGATGTCCACAATGTGTTCATAATCGAAAAGTTTTCATGCTGAAGATTGTTGGCGCGAAAGTGTTTGAATACTTCCACCCAACGGGTTTCCGTGGAAACATTTGAATTATTCTATTCCGTCACTTTTGGCGATGTAATGTAATTAGAAATTAATGAAAATTCGTCAAAAACTTTCTATTGTTTTACAATTAATACATCCAGAGATTTTTGAATGTCTTCCCATGTGGGGACCTTTTTTAAATCTGCCCAATAAAATATCTCCATTTCTTTGGTAACAAAGTAAGTCCCCAGTGGACTTCCAGATATTCACAGCTTGTTTTATAAAATTCTGCTGCCCTCTGCTGTCCTCTTCACAAATTCTTCATCGATATCAGTACCATTATCTTTCAATTTTAACATTAATTGACGGACCGTAAATGGAAGAAACTGATTGGTCTGTTTCTGAGTTAAATTGTATTTTAATTGATTGTTTTTTTTGCAGCTTCAATACAGTCTGACCTTCAAGTTTCAAGACAGCTTGATGAAAACTTGCTGTGCAGGGTTATGAATTATAATTTTATAGAAACTAGGTTATTATAAAGGATTGAGCGATCTCATAATAATTAATACTATGAAAGGTATCTTTGAAGAACATTGCAATATATATATGTGCGGGTTCAGTCTCCGCACAGAACCCGTGAGTTTGTTACACAAATATTATTGTTGTTCCGAGTCTAATGAATAACTAGAGAGCAAGTCGTTTTTTTTAATAGTTTAATACAGTGTTCGTATAACCCTAACAAAACACATCGTAATATTTAAATATTTTAGCGATCCCGGACTTCAGCTGATACCGCAACCTGTGACAATTATGTATGTAGGTAATTTATGTGTTGGATAGTTATGCTTGCTTTTGCATTGTATGTATGCGGGTCTTGTGCTCGAAAGACGGTGGCTGTATAGCTGCTGAATTGCATTTGGTGTTTTCTTTTACAAAATTTTATACGGGGTATAGAAAACCTCATCACAATGCCGTCAACCAAGCATTCCGTACATCAGATCAATAAAATTTTAATAAATAACACACATAAAGTAACATTAATAAAGTTATTGGAAAGCGACTTTTTTGTGGGTGAATAATCACGTTGTTTGGTAAAACTCAAAGCAAAGTGTAACGCACTCAAAGCACTATTCTGTTGGATGGATTGAATAGTACGGGGGGTTATTGAGGAGTTTTATTATCCAATATTTTAAAGTAAATGAAACAAGTTTTTGTAATGTATATTGTATATTATTAAAAGTTATTATAATTGAGTATTTAAAATGTCTTCTTTACAATACAATAAAAATATCACAACTCTCTCATGTAATACTTGTTTTTATTTTAAAACTAGCTGTTGCCCGCGGCTCCGCCCGCGTGAACTTCTGATCCCGTTCCCGCTGCTCCATGAGCATTTAGGGGTATGAAAAATAGATGTTGGCCGATTCTCAGACCTACTCAATATGCTCACAAAATTTCATGAGAATCGGTCAAGCCTTTTCGGAGGAATATAGCAACGAAAACTGTCTTCTTCTTTTCCTTAGCCTTCTTCCCATTATCTGGGGTCGGCTCTCCTTGTCTCCCTTCTCCATCTCTCCCTATCCTTCGCTGCTTCGACGTGCATGTCGGATTCCTTCAGGTCCCCTTGCACTGTCGTCAACCAATTGGCGGGAGGCATTCCGCGGCGTCGTTTCGTCGTCGGTAGGTGTGCGGAAATCAGGAATTCAGAAGAAAAACAACTGGGCTAGTTTGATGTTAACTGTGCAATCTTTAATCGTAGACTGGACTTACAAAAAAGTTTTGTGCTTACAACAAGTAGGTACCGACATAACTCGATCAAGTTAATTAATAGACATCGGTACCTATAGCTTCGTTATTAATACGTGTTTTGTTGCGGTGGCGAATTAATCAGGCGCTTGAACAGTAGGTTTAGGGCTACTCGTACCATATGGTCCTCAGGACGGCGGAGCACATGTCCATACCATCGTAGGCGTCGTTCTTTCACCTTTAACCTTATCTTAATAGCAACGAAAACTGTGCCACGTGAATTTTATTTATTATCTCACTGAGACACAGTTTAAATATGCTCCTGGTAAGATGTGTTGTTGTGAATTGTAATAACACCAAGAAGAATAGCGACTGTAAATTTTACCAATTTCCAAGACCATGGTGGAAACGAGACCAAAGAAATAAGACATCGATAATGATATATTACATATTTTCTGTGTTCTGGTAAATCTTCAACCTCCAATATTTTCAAGTAAATGAAACAAGTTTTTGTAATGTATATTATTGTATATTATAAAAAGTTATTATAATTTAGTATTTAAGATGTCTTCTTTACAATACAATAAAAATATCACAACTCTCTCATGTAATACTTGTTTTTATTTTAAAACTAGCTGTTGCCCGCGGCTCCGCCCGCGTGGACTTCTGATCCCGTTCCCACTGCTCCATGAGCATTTAAGGGTATGAAAAATAGATGTTGGCCGATTCTCAGACCTACTCAATATGCTCACAAAATTTCATGAGAATCGGTCAAGCCGTTTCGGAGGAGTATGGCAACGAAAACTGTGACACGAGAATTTTATATATTAGATGATAAAGTGCACTCTCACTGAGACAGTTTAAATATTATGTTCCTGGTAAGATGTGTTGTTGTGAATTGTAATAACACCAAGAAGAATAGCGACTGTAAATTTTACCAATTTCCAAGACCATGGTGGAAACGAGACCAAAGAAATAAGACATCGATGATGATATATTACATATTTTCTGTGTTCTGGTAAATCTTCAACCTCCAATATTTTCAAGTAAATGAAACAAGTTTTTGTAATGTATATTATTGTATATTATTAAAAGTTATTGTACTTTAGTATTTAAGATGTCTTCTTTACAATACAATAAAAATATCACAACTCTCTCATATAATACTTGTTTTTATTTTAAAATGATAAAGTGCACTCTCACTGAGACACAGTTTAAATATGTTCCTGGTAAGATGTGTTAATAAAATAAAAAATTAATAAAGTGCCTGACGGTATAGATAAGTCTAGGTACTGAAAAACCTATTTCTAGGTACAATAAAAATCTAAAAAAAATATTATGTTTCATTTTAAAAACAATATTCAGAATTTGTAAAAAAAAAATACGAAATTCAAACGATTTCGGTATGCCGGCAGGAAAGGGATAACGGGATGCAAATGGTTTATAATTTCATAAAGTTGGAATAAAATTAAATGTTAATCAAGTAAATAAAATATAAAGCTAATCTTGTTTAAAAGAATAAGCTCTTATGATAGGTTACCTACTTACCAATTAGGTATTAATTTGTTTTTTGCCCAGAATTTGAATTAACCCCTTACCGCATACCAAGCCATATTTGGATGACAAAGTTTTAGATTTTTTTATAGGCTAACTATAAACTGTACCTTAAGAACCAAACTTACATCTGAACCAGAATTTCATAGTGAAACGGAACGTAATTAATTTGCACATGACAAGTGTCATCTGTCAAATATATTGTAGGTTATGTTGAGCGCGTACGACGGTGTTGGTGTGCGATAAAAAGTGTCATTTTGTAATTGAGAAATAAATACTAAAAAGGTGAGTACACTCATGAAAAAAAATATTACTACATTCTTTTAACTTTCTAAAATAAGGGTAAACATTAATTTTTTTGGTTTTTTGCTATCTTCATATGATTTGTTGCGCTTTTTCTAACCTGCCATATTTGGCTTCGTATGCATTTCACACTAATTGATCGCCGCCATATTTGGCTTGGTATGCATTACAGAGTGCTATTTTTGCTTTTTCAGAAATGGATCCCGCCCGCTTTTATGGCTATTATAAGCATGTTAGCACTATACCTGGTGATGGAAATGAGAGTGAAGATGACATTGATTCCGATTGTGATGAAAATTGTTTTACAAAATCAACTCTTGTCCTAGGGGGTCCTAGAAGACATATTATCATACCTGAGTCGGATTCTGATTTTTCTGAAGAAGATGACGTGCCTTTGAGTAGTTTAGTCTGCATCTACCTCTAACTCCAAAGGAAAAGCTACAAAAACAAAGGTCAACTGGAAAAACGGAAAAATGCCAGCTTACGATGCCAATAATTTTAAATTTACGGGTAACACAGATTTACCTGACAGTATAAAAAAACTGAGTTCCCCTGCAGAAGTCTTCGAGTTTTTGTTTACAGCTGATATGATTGTAGCATAGCTACTTAATATTTAGACAATACAAAACATTTTAATTTTGTTATAGTATTACATTGTGACAAACAAACTCCTTTATTATTAGATGCGCAAGGAATGTTAGGTACCTACAAGCCGCGGGCGCTCCAGCCAGCGCGAGTCGAACGCACCGAGACGCCTGACACTGCGCCGCGCAGCCAGTGCCGCTTATGCTCCCACGCCGATCGCATGTCCGCGCGCGCTTGCTATACCTAACGCACCTTACGTATCCTTAGCGTCCTTACGAAAGTGTTTTCTACTAATCTATTGCTGAATTCTTTACGCTCTATTCACCTTCTCTTTTCAACTTCTATGAACTGTAAAACTGTACCTTCTATATTCTATCGTTTCTTGTTCTTCTGTGTCTACGCTATAATAAACTTACCTTTCACAACGCGAGTGCCTATTTACTGTCTCAAGAGACGTATACTACCTCACTGGTGACCCCGAGTCGAATACTGAAAATGAGTGATGAAGAAACTCAGAAGACCGGTGACGCAGCGATAAGAGCGTTACCAAATACATCAAGTTTTGCGCACGATGTACAAAGAGTGGGCATACGAGTACCCCCTTTTTAAGCAGAAAAACCGGCGTTGTGGTTTTACCAGCTGGAAAGCCAGTTTGCTTTGGCTAATATAACTCATGACGCCACCAAATTCAACTACGCTGTAGGACAGCTGGATTCGATATACGCGTCGGAGGTTGAAGATATTATAGCTGCCCCACCCGGACCTAACAAATACGAACGGCTGAAGACAGAACTTATTCGTAGATTATCAGCATCGAAGGAAAAGAAGATCCTGCAGCTGGTCACGAGAGAAGAGCTGGGCGACCGCAAACCGTCGCAATTTTTGCGCCACTTGCAGCACCTTGCGGGACCTGACGTACCTACAGAATTCCTCCGCACTATGTGGTCTAGCCGGCTACCTACCAATATACAGGCCATCGTAGCTTCACAATCGCAGACTACGTTAGAGGATGTAGCTGATTTGGCCAATCGAATCTACGACATCGCCACACCCAGCCCATATGTAGCAGCAGCGACTACTGCAAACATCAAAAATAATGAGCTCGGCATTCAAGTGGCAGAACTCACACGCCAGGTGCGTGAAATGTCGACGCAGCTTCATAGATTGTCACGCTCGCGCTCGAAGTCAAGAGGGTCTTCATCCAACAATCGAGAGCGCGGGCAGTCGCGTCATACTCGTGATCGTTCCCTGTCTAACTACAAGAAGTTTCCTGTATGCTGGTAGTACCAGCATACAGGAAACTCAAAGTTGTGCCTGGTACCACTCAAAGTTTGGCGAGAAGGCGGCCAAATGCATCAAACCCTGTGACTATAAGGGAAACGCGTCAGGCAGCACGTAATGGCGGCCGACGCCTGCCCCGTTCCCGGTCGCTTATTTATTACAGATCATAGATCTAAAATACAATTTTTGATCGATACAGGAAGTGATTTATGTGTGTTTCCTCGTAAATATTTTAAAGGACATTGTGTTAAAACTAATTATGAATTGTTTGCAGCTAATGGTTCTATTATAAAAACATACGGGTATGCACACTTGGTATTGAATATAAGTCTACGCCGTGACTTCGCTTGGCGATTTATTATTGCCGACGTAACTCGAGCCATAATCGGTGTCGATTTTTTATCTTTTTATAATTTAATAGTAGATGTGCGTAACCAATGCTTAATAGATGCGAAGACTAGGCTCACCACCGCGGCTTCGGTCGCGGGTTTTTCTGACGATGTTTCGTCGGTTAAGGTAACATTGGGTGATCATACGGTATATCATGCTATACTAGCACAATATCCCGACATAACCCGCCCATCAGGCATGCATCGCACTCAGAAACACAACACACTACATCACATACGCACTACACCTGGACCACCAGTATCTTGTACCGCTCGCCGGCTAGCACCGGATAGGTTGAAAATAGCCAAAGCGGAGTTCGAAGCTATGTTGCAGATTGGCACGTGTCGACCTTCAAAGTCACCTTGGGCGTCCCCCCTTCATCTGGTACGTAAAAAAGACAACAGCTGGCGACCCTGCGGCGACTACCGGATGTTAAACGCCAGGACTATCCCAGACAGGTACCCTATCCGCCATATACAGGATTTTGCTCACAATCTTACGGGATGCACGGTTTTTTCTACACTTGACTTAGTCAAGGCATACAACCAAATAGGTATATACCCTAGCGACATAGAGAAGACCGCTATATTAACACCTTTCGGTTTGTATGAGTACCCATACATGAATTTCGGCTTAAGGAACGCTGGGCAAACATTCCAGCGGTTTGTTGACGAAATGTTGCGTGGGCTGGACTTTGCGTACCCTTATTTGGACGATATTTTGATCTACTCAGCAGACCAGGCCTCTCATGAACAGCATCTGCACCAGATATTCACCAGGCTGCAAGAGTATGGCATGGTGATCAACACTGGCAAGTGCGTATTTGGTGCGGCTGAAGTTACATTCTTGGGATATCGCATATCAGCACAGGGCACAAAACCCCTACCTGACAGAGTAGATGCTATCAATAAATTCCCAGTCCCCAAAACAGTTAAGGAACTACGCAGGTTCTTAGGGATGATCAATTTTTATCGGAGATTTATCCCCAACGCAGGCAGTCTCCAGGCACCATTAAATGCTCTTTTAACCGGTTCTGTGAAAGGTGCACACCCAGTAACGTTCTCAACTACTGAACTTGAAGCTTTTGAGTCTTGCAAACTAGGTCTCTGCCAAGCTACGATGCTTGCCCACCCAGATTGCAACGCAAAGCTAGCCTTAGTAACTGATGCTTCGGATGCAGCTGTTGGAGCAGTACTACAGCAGCTGAAGGAAACTACTTGGCAGCCATTAGCTTTTTACTCACGTAAATTATAATGTGTATATGTAAAATATGTGTGTATATGTAAAATATGTGTGTAATTGTATATGGTAGTAGGTATATAAATTATATTTATATAATTATTACGTGAATATAAGTATTTTAAGTATGTACATTTTTATACAATTATGTATTTATATAAATATATATAGAATATAAATATTTAATTAAACGCCAACAACTCTCAAAAGCTCCATCCAACATACATTTCCATCCAAAGGTTGCCTGGAAGAAATTGCGTAAAGCGATAAGGCCGCCCTTTGTACTGCTCTTGTGTACTCAATTTCTGTAACATGAATGATTGTAATTTGGCGTACAATAAAGTATATAATAAATAAATAAATAAATAAATAAATTATCTCCATCGCAGGTCAATTACTCCCCTTATGACCGCGAGCTTTTAGCTATTTATGAAGCTGTCAAACATTTTCGCCACATGATCGAGGCTCGTGACTTCGTGATATATACGGATCACAAGCCTCTGATATTTGCGTTTCACTCTAGGAAAGACAAATGTTCTCCTAGGCAATTCCGTCACCTGGATTTTATATCACAGTTCTGTACTGATATTAGACACATTTCCGGTAAAGATAATGTGGTAGCTGACACCTTATCACGTATAGAAGAGGTCACTATACCTATAGACCTCCAGGAATTAGCTACCGCACAAACCACCGACCCGGAATTGAAGCAGTTATTAGGTGGCAACACCTCACTGCGCTTAGAAAAGGTACAATTGCCTGGTACCGATACCTCCTTATTTTGTGATATAAGTTCTACTTCACCTAGACCTTTCGTAACAAAAGCCTTACGCAAACAAGTTTTCGAAAACCTACACTCTTTCAGCCATCCCGGTGCCAACGCTACTATTCGTTTGGTCACAGACCGTTACATATGGCCTGGCATAAAAAGAGACTATAGGGAATGGGTGCGTACCTGTTTAGCTTGTCAGCGGTCAAAGATACATAGACATGTATCTTCACCGTTGGGCACATACAGACTACCTCGAGCAAGGTTTAGGGACATACACATTGATCTTATTGGTCCAATGCCTTTATCGCAAGGTTACCGATACTGCCTCACAGCAATCGACCGCTACACGCGTTGGGTCGAGGCAATACCTTTGCACGACATCACGGCTGAAACCGTTGCTAAGGCATTAGGGTAGGTTCAGATGACAAGCGCTCAACGCGCGTTTTGATAACGCGCGTTTACAACTACATACATTTTATTCAGGCCGTACACATGCTAACGCGCGTTTTAGTAACGCGCGCGTTCAACGCTGCGCTAGCGCTCGACTGTTGTCAGCGCGCGTCAACGCCGCTTTGAGATCATTGGTTTTCTATGTTTCCGTTCAGTTGAGCGCGCGCTTTCGACGCGGATAGACGTATTTTAGGGTTCGTCAAGTTCGTCCGAAAATCGTCCGAAATGGAAACCGAAGCTTTTAATACGGAATTATTAATTGATGAAATAGAGAAACGTCCTGCGATATGGGACATGACAAGTAGCGATTATTCAGATAAGAATTTGAGAAGACGGGCTTGGGAAGAACTCGTCCTTATATTTTGTGAAGGACATGACAATGAAGAAAAGAAGAAAATATTATGTGAGTATTTATATTTATTTACATTTACAATCGGTTTGTGTTACAAGTTAAATATAACGATCCTGCCAATCTACTTTTCCTTCATTAATGAAATAGTTTGTTAAATGTACTCGAACATTATCCGCCTGTCGCACAGCACGTCCGGTATAATGTGAGGCTAGATTTTCCAGGGGTGGCGTATAAAGTGTGTCTTCAAAATTGTAGCCATCCCTGATTCTGACATAATTATTTAGTGTACATATCGCTTTTACGATCTTTTCTGCAAAACCGATGTTAACATCTAACGGCCTGTGCCGCGCCATTTATTGCACATTATGCCAAAAGTACATTCAACATACCGGCGTGCTAATGTCAAACGGTAATTAAATATTTTTTTAGCATAAGTTAGTGACCTTCCCCCATATGGACGCATTAAATTCTCCATCATGCCAAAAGCTTCATCAGCCACTATCACATATGGCAACGTTGTCGGTCTATTTTGTATTAACAATGCCTTTGGCTCAGGTAGATCTAATGACCTTTCTGTCAGCTTTTTGTACAATGAAGAATTCTTGAATATACCTGAGTCACTGTTTTTACCGTAGGCACTTATGTCAACCCACACAAAACAATAGTTTGCATCCGCTAGCGCCAATAAAACTAGCGAAAAATAATTTTTATAGTTATAATACATAGAACCCGTGTGTTCAGGCTGAATTAACCGTATATGTTTCCCGTCCAAGGCTCCCAAACAATTGGGAAACTTTGAGTTCTTTTCAAATATCGTGGATATTTCACACCACTTTTCTTTCGTTGGTTCACTCATAACAACGGGCCTTAATTTTTTCCAAATAGTTTCACACACAAATGGTATTATAGTAGCCACAGTAGATTTGCCAATTCTATAGTCGTAGCTTAATGTCCCAAATGAACATCCAATGGCCAAATATCTGGAAACAAACATAAACTATTACTAAATACTGTTTTTTTTTTCAGCGTCATCCCTGCAAAAAAAGTGGAAGAGTTTACGGGATAATTATATGAGAGAGGTGAAGAAAATAAAGACTGTCAAATCTGGATCAGGAGCTTCCAAAACTTCGACATATATTCATTATAATAGACTACGATTTCTACAGGCATCAATTGCCAACAAAGATACAGAAAGTAGTTTCGATGCAGATAATGCATCAACTTCGTCAGAGCTTGCTGAAGTAGAAATAAGTTCTGGCTTTAAGAGTCCTAAATCTACTTCAAGAAAAAAACAAAAATTAAATCCTGCTGATGAAAGATTTGCAAACATATTAGAGCAGAGTTTAGCACAGAAAAATGTGTCTCATCCAAAAGAAGATGACGATGAAGACAAGCTGTTTTGTTTGTCACTCGTTAAAGAGATTAAAAAAATTCCGGAATATAGGCGACTTCAAACTAAAATTGCCATTTATAATTTAATTTTGCAAAACCAAAATGAATTTCAAGGACCACAACAACAGACATATGAAAATCAAAATTACCCGGTATCACAACGAAGAAATTATTCATCACAAGAGCAGCGTCATCAGTCATCAGCTTCTGTTGAAGGCTTTCGTTATCATGATTATAGATCACAGCAGTCTAGTGTGTCAAATAATTTTGCACATTATGGTTATACTACAGCAATGGGGTCTCCATCGCCAGCTACTCCATCGCCAGCACCAACTAATGTCAGCAATGAATCAGAGTTAGAGTTATTCTGCGAGTAACAAAATGTTATTTTTTCTTTAAAAAAATTGTTCCTAAACAAGTTGATTTGATTTATTTGATTTATAGATTATGTTGATTATTAAAAAACTTACCTCAATGTAATTATGAGTTTTTCTTCCGGTGAAATGCTATATCGCACAGCGTTTTTATCTGCTACGAGTTCATCGTTTATGAGAGTCAGTAAGTCATCAAATGACTTGATGGACATTCTGAAGTAGTTAAAGAATTTGGGCTCAAATTGCCTTAACTTAGGATATAAAATTTGGATATTTAATTTAATGAAAATGATAATATGATAAATGTCCGCCATGTTACATAGTATTTAAAAAATTGATGTTAATTAGTATTAAGTGAATTTATAGTCCTGTTCCCACAGTCAAACCGTGGAAACGGTTTTGTGGGGCCATGTATAATATTAAGTTTTTATTTAATTTTATTTTAATAAAGATACATACATAAAATAATGTACTGACTTTCAGTCAGCCTGGTTGACAAAATTGGGTGAACCCAATATCTCCGTCTTCTGTTGTGTCGTTTCTGCCGTCTGTATAAAATCACCGATAAAACTGTTTCTACGTCCATCTTCGACAAATGTAGAACTCAAACTGGCCGCAACAACGCGCGTTTAACGCCTGACAAGCGCGCACCATGTGAACACTATACAAAAATTCAACGCGCGTTCAACGCGCGCTGAGCGCTTGTCATCTGAACCTACCCTTAGTTCGTGGTTGGATCGCTCGTTTTGGGTGTCCCACCAGCGTGGTTACCGACCGTGGCAGACAGTTCGAGTCGAACCTGTTTAACCACTTGGCACGCATCATTGGTTTCGAACACAAAAGAACTACAGCCTATAATCCTAAATGCAACGGTATAATAGAACGTGTACACCGGCAGATTAAGGCGGCAATAACCTGCCATAATGACAGTAGCTGGGTTGAGTCTCTTCCACTTGTACTACTTGGAATACGTAGCACATACAAAGAAGACCTTAAGTCGTCACCGGCTGAATTAGTCTATGGCGAACCCCTTCGCCTTCCTGGTGACTTCCTTAGCCCAGAAGACCACGTAGATCCTGATTTGACCGACTATATAACCCGCATGCGGCAGTTCGCACGCCACCTAAAACCTTCTCCAGCGTCACGTCATGGCAGTCAACGGTCACCCTTCGTTTTTAAAGATTTGGCAACATCATCCCACGTCTTCCTGCGAGATGACACCGTTGCTGGGTCCCTCAAACCTGCTTACACTGGGCCTTACGAAGTTGTTAAACATGGAGATAAATATTTTAAAATTCTTGTAAATGGTAAGATGGTCACGGTATCTATCGATAGGTTAAAACCTGCTTACATACTGCGTGATTCAGACACTACATCCACAAACACATCACATCTCCATACATCTCATCCAAAAACTCACACTTCTACAACTATCACACATCCCACTCACACTTCTACTAAAACAATGATCCCTGATACCGACGACAGCGTCGTCAAAAAGACTCGCTCGGGTCGTCGAGTAAAATTCCCAGATTTTTATCGCCCTTAGGACGGTCTCTGGGGAAGGGTGGTGTAGCATAGCTACTTAATATTTAGACAATACAAAACATTTTAATTTTGTTATAGTATTACATTGTGACAAACAAACTCATTTATTATTAGATGCGCAAGGAATGTTAGGTACCTACAAGCCGCGGGCGCTCCAGCCAGCGCGAGTCGAACGCACCGAGACGCCTGACACTGCGCCGCGCAGCCAGTGCCGCTTATGCTCCCACGCCGATCGCATGTCCGCGCGCGCTTGCTATACCTAACGCACCTTACGTATCCTTAGCGTCCTTACGAAAGTGTTTTCTACTAATCTATTGCTGAATTCTTTACGCTCTATTCACCTTCTCTCTTCAACTTCTATGAACTGTAAAACTGTACCTTCTATATTCTATCGTTTCTTGTTCTTCTGTGTCTACGCTATAATAAACTTACCTTTCACAACGCGAGTGCCTATTTACTGTCTCAAGAGACGTATACTACCTCATGATTAACTTTATAACTGAGCAATCTAACCTCAAATCTATTCAAGATAATATTAACAAACCAGCAATGATTACGAAAGAAGAAATAGAAAAGTTTATTGGTATCATCATTTTTATGTCTTGTGTGAAGTTACCGTCAACTAGAAAGTATTGGTCAAAAGAAGTAGGGCAGTCGCAGGTTTATGAAATAATGACGTGTAACAGATTCGAATCTATCAAAAGATTTTTACATTTTAATAATAATGAAACTTTTGTACCTCTTGGACAAGATGGCCATGATAAATTGTTTAAAATTCGGCCTTTGCTGGACATGATTCGAGCGCGTTTGATGCTAGTCCCAAAAGAAGAGTATTTAGCCGTTGACGAGCAAATAATTCCTACCAAGTGTCGTCATGAATTGAAGCAGTATAACCCAGCTAAACCTCACAAATGGGGTTACAAAAACCTAGTTCTGAGCGGGGTTAGCGGCTTTAGTTATGATTTCGATATCTTTGCTGGAGATCAAAGCAATTCCTACCCTTCAGATGCGCTAGATCTTGGTGTAAGCTCAAATGTGGTAACTCGGTTGACATCTACAGTTCCACGACATAAGAATTACAAGATTTGTTTCGATAACTGGTTCAATAGCCCAAATCTTCAAGTATATCTTTTCCAGAACGGTTTGCTACCCTTAGGAACCGTGCGACTCAATCGTGTGCCGAACTCAAATATGCCTACAGAAAAGGAACTCAAGAAGCGTGGTCGTGGAAGCATGGCAGAAAAGGTAGCAGTCATAAATAAAGTAAAGTTAAGTCTGGTTTCCTGGTTCGACAACAAGAACGTCAATCTTCTTTCTGCTTACGTCGGAAGCGAGCCAACCACAACAAAACGGCGTTATGCTCGACAGGAAAAAAAATATATTGATATTCCTTCTCCCCAAGCCGTCGATATTTATAATCAACATATGGGAGGAGTCGATTTACTTGACTCCATTCTGGGCTATTACAGAATCCATTTGCGGTCTCGTCAGTGGTACAAAAGGATTTTTTTTCACATGCTGGACATGACCATTGTAAACTCTTGGTTTTTGTGGCGCCGAATAAATACAGACTCATCCTATATGCCTCTATTTGATTTTAAGCTAGCGATTTCAGAACACATGCGAAAGACAGGAAAAGCTCTCATGGTCAAAAAACGTGGCCGTCCCTCCAGCATCTTGGGAACTCCGACATCAAGCCGGGGTGGTACTCCCCTCAATGTACCCGACTCGCCAGTACCTGCGAAAAAGCCACGAAAAACTCCTGCCAGACATCAGGATCTTCCGTTGGATTCTGTACGCTCTGATGGGATTAGCCATTACCCAATTTGGAAAAAAAATACCCGTCAACTATGCCAATATTGTTCCAAATTTCGTTCCTTCACATTATGTGAAAAATGTAATGTGTACTTATGTTACAACGACAAACGAAACTGTTATAAAGAATTTCATGTAGCATAAGCATATTTTTCCCCAACTGCATACGAAGCCATATATGACCGACCAACCATTGGTCAGACTGCATACGAAGCCATATCATCATTCCCTGAACCTTTTTCCCAACTCAGTTGGGGTCGGCTTTCCAGTCTAACTGTGATGCGGCTGAATTTCGATATTTTCCGTGAAGCGACTGCCATCTGACCTCCACAACCAATGGTCTAATGACCAATGGCGATATGCATACGAAGCCATATCGCCTCTTTGCTTCTATAATGTGACATATCCGAAATTTCGTTTTTTTTATTATTTGATAATTAAAACCGCCGTGATCGATTTTATTTTCTCAAAAAACGTGGTATTTTTTACGCGGTAAATAGCGAATCTGTGGGCGAAAGAGATAGCGTCATTGTGTCAGATCACAATATGGCACTGTCTCTTACTGCATCAAGGATTTTTGCGAGAACGTAACATAACAGTAACCACTACGCACTTACAGTGGAAGGAGCTCTTGATTTTCTGCGAAAACGTGACATAATGTGTTTATCACGTTTTGATTGTAAAGATAAGTCTTAATTCAATTGTGATTTTAAATTTAATAATGTGATATATGGATGTGACACATTAATACTGAAAAATAGTGTGGAATGTTAATTGTTACATACCGTACATGTCACATTGCTGTCGAAAGTATGAATGTTTTATTTGGAGTTAACTTAAGATGTAATGTTGTAGGTGATGAAACTTTTTCCAAATTAAAATTCAAGCGATGGATAATTATAGATGTTTCGTTTTTGAACAAAAATAAATGTATTTATTTAGGAATATTCTAATATAGTCCGTTGTAAATACTAAAAGTAATAGCCGTTGGTACTTAAATTTTTCAGATGGAATCTAGATGTGAGACAAGTGACAAGTGCAGGTAACTATATTATGTGAATATTATACTTTGTGGTGTATTTGCCGTATCTTAGTTTAATAAGAAACTCCTAATCTTAGCAAATATTTAAAATAATAAAACTTATTTTTAGAAAACGACTCTTCATTAAGCGTAGCGGGGGTGATTTTATAAAAATATAGGCTGCTATGAAAACTGATTATTAATATTTGCGCCAAATAATACCAAGACTATCTCTGATTACTGTATAAGATCATAATTGATTTTTAATTTTGTAATTTTGTCTTAACTTAAAAGTAGATTTATTCTAATTTGATTACTTATTTTCAAAGGACTATTTTGTATTCATGTTTTAACTAAGTCTAGTCCGTTACATTTGTATTACAATATTGGTTAGTTAAGTATTTTTTTAATTTTGTATTTTGTTTGAAATTGCTAACACTTATAATGCTATTGTCAAGCCCTCTTTAAAAAGTAGCAAGTGTCCAGGTCTCCCTAACACCGCGACGCGTACAATGAAGCAAAGCGCGCCACTAAGAAAGCTGTAGCCAGAGCCAGACGAGATCACTTACAACCTCTATGATAAGTTGGAATCGCCTGAGGGGCGCAAGCTTATCTATAAGTTGGCGCGTTCCAGGGTCAAAGCGGCACAGGATATAATTGTCGCGGAGAAAAACAGAACGAAGAATACGCCACTGCACTGTCTGTTTGTAGACATGCAGAAGGATTTCGACTGTGTTCCTCACGCGGTGATCTGGTGGGTACTGCGGGTTCCAGAGTTCTATATTGACACTATCCGAAAAATGTACTACAATTCCGGTCCAGACCGCTGTTGGCGACCCAAACCCCCTCCCCATCAACCTCGGAGTACACCAAGGATCTGTTCTTAGCCCGTATCTGCTCAGCGTGGTGTTACACGCTCTGTCGGATAGCATCAGAAACTCATATGAGCAGCCCCCGTGGGTATTCATGTATGCTGATGACATCGCCCTGGTGGATTCGCATCTCGCATCCGGGGCCGCCTCCATTTCCATGACATTGCAGACAAAATGCAGGAGAGTCGCCTTCGCTGGTACGGCCATGTTCAGCGACGACCACCCGGCTACGTGGGTAACAGATGTCTGGCCATGACACCTCTACCGGGTCCCGGTAGGAGGAATAGACCCAAGCTAAAAAAAAGCTGGTTCGGCTTGGCGTCGTAGAGGATGACATGCGTGCCAATGGACTCACCACCATGGATGCGCAAGACCGTGCGAAGTGGATGAGAAAAAGCCGGAAAGCAGACCCCGGACGCCGAGGCGAAGGCTTCGGATGCGACCGGGACTAACGCAAGGATGATGATGATGAATGTTATAATTGTTAGATTTTTTAGAAACTATTGAATAGTCAAGATAGTTCCGTCTATTGTTTCAGTATTATATAGGTACTAAATATAATAAAAATAATAATGTGACCAATCGCCGAAGACTGATTGTTTTTAGGTATAACTATTTTATATTAACCTAAATATGCTGTAATATAGAAGTCAAATGCGATTTTCATTAGGCAATTGTGATTATTTATAAATAATTTATTTCTGGTTTTTAATTTTTATAGAATTAATTATTAAGTGTGGTTGTAGTTTCCCTCTTTCTAATAAAAAAATATTCTCGAAACCAAAAGTTTTTATTTCAACAATGATTGTTTGTGGCAAAACTCAATGTCATAAGAAACGTAATATCATCAACAACGTGACAACTCAGGTTGTAACACTCATAATACTCACTATTTTCAAGAAAAACGTGATATATGTTCCCCTTTTTTTAAATTGATGCTAATTCCACGTTAAAATTTCAAATTGCTAGGGTTTTAAGAACTACTCCGATAGTTTATTTACTATATCAAATAATAAATTAAGGATCGACAGTAAAAAAGTTATTAGTTTTGTCACAGTTTTATTTTGTAAGTTTAAAATCACTCTCCTGTAAAATCACAGTTTTCGAGATAACACATTATAGAAGCAAAGAGGCGATATATGGCGTCATTAAAAAACTTTTATTATATAAGCTAATTTTTTTTTTCTCACTTTGATCTCATTATGTAAGGTAAAATAAAGACATATGTACAAAAAAAAATTTTTTTTTCATCTCCTTCATAATTCATGCAATAAGGGGTTAATATCATATCGCTGAAACACTCTGCCTTACTTAACAAAATTGCCTTACTGACTGGTCACTAAGTAAAAAGTGACGGTGTGACGTCACTGTTTTCGATTTTAGTGTTTTACTTGAAAAGACACTTGCATGACATCTCATTTATCCCTAAATACGTTTAGAAAACTGACGTTTTTATTGAAATATAGTCGGTTTTAACTTTTAAACGTGTTTAGCGCTTCTTAAAAGAAATTAATGAATTTTGGGCAGGCCATCCTTAGTATTAGTTCCAGTTATTATAACTGTATTTATAATTTCAGAACTCACAGACATCAGAGCCTTACAATCTTTATTCACAAGAGATGAACGGTGGCATACGAACTTCTATTCAACAGCATACTGTGACAGAAAACCATGAAAATGTGGTAGATATAATGGAAAATTATAATTTAATATCTGAAGAAAGCAATTTGATGTCTAACATGGTACTCTTTGGAAACGATGCAGAATCTTCAAGTGCTCAGAATACTGTTGCTCATAATAAAAATAAAATAGATTCTGACCAAGCGCTGACAATAATTTTGCAGAAAGTAGGAGCAGTACAAGAAGACCTACAAACAATTGTCAATGACGTAAAAACGATCAATAAAAATCAACAAACAATTTTTCAAAATCAGCAAAACATGATTATCAAAGTTATAGAGTTACAAACACAATTAGAGGAAATCGAGAAACAGTCTTGCCTGGCTAAAACAACGGAACCACAGATCGTTGACTACAAGCCTATTAGTAACGCAGATGAGTTACAAGAATTAGAGTCATTATTACGGGATCCTGACTTTAAATCCAGAATGATAACCAAATTGGGAATTATTTGCAGCAAGGATAAAAATAGGGGTGCTACGAATGCCTATGCACTAATTGACGTCCTTTTTAAAAGAAAATTTTTAATTGATTGTTCTTGGGGTGGTGGGTCAAAAACTGAGCAATCTAAAATTGGATTAAGAAGTTACTAAAACGTTTTTAATTTGTTTATATCTGTGCTTAATAATTCTGACCCCGACTTCAAAAAGCCTGTAGTTTCACTGTATTTCAACGTATATTTTATTCTTTGTTACTACAATAAAAAAAACCCTATATCCCTATATCTATATCCCGGTAAATAACGCATTGGCTAACAAACAAAACGTAAAAGAAGAAGACGAATGCGATTTATTTTGTAAAATGTTAGCAAAACAAATAAAAGAGTATCCAAAACTTGAAATGGAAGTAATAATGTACGAGCTTCATGGTGTTATGATGCACAGACGTCGTCGTTACAACACTATGCATGGTAGATCATATGCTGTTTCTTCTCCTTCACAAGTAATACTCAGTCGACCTAGCACGAGCAACAGCATATATCTATCAACGCCGTCACCTGCATACGTAGCTGACTCTGCTGACTCCCCCTATTCAGTGCAGTCACCACCACAAAATGTGGTCAGTCAACAAACCGAAGTGGTTAACATCATTTCACAAGAAGTACTCGTACCAGAAACAAGTAAAATGTATTACGAAAGCTGTGGAAATATGACGGATAATAATAACACCGATTACCATTAATTTTTAGTAAAATATCTGAAATCTATTTTTATATTTGTCAAAGCCAAACGTTTTTGTAAACAGTTGATTATTCATTACAATACATTAATAATAAAGATTTTGTATAAAAATTATGTGGTTTACCTTCACTAAATCATTTAATACGTCACTGAGCGCTAAACATACTCCAGGAACAATAACAGATATAACTTGGCTTGAAATTTTGAACAGGTAATGCAAGCTTCTATAGCTATCAACAGTAGCTAAATAACTTAATGTTATAATGCAGAAGGCGGTGATGGGGCTGCCCGCAACCGTGCTTGTCGCAGGCGGGTGAGGCGCACGTCGTCGTCCTGAATATCCTGTCGAACGAGAATCGGGACGAATCTGAGCTTGCGACCGCCCTTAAGCTACGAGATCTGCACGATATGGTAAGACGTACGTTAGCATTAAATTCGGTTGGTATTTCTAGCAAACCTCGCCAAAACATAAATGACGATGACTACGCACGGTGAGCTGCAACGACCCACACAAGAAACGATGAGGATTATGCAGAAAAGCGAGGGTGGTAAGGTGCGACCCGTGGTCGTGGGGGGCAACGAGCTCTACAGAAAGATTGACTTCCTAGAGGAGTTGATCGAGGGAGGGCTGCTTGGATCACGGGTTAGTACGTTGCTAGCTGGGGCGCATGGCAATGAAGAGATCGACAAAATGTGGTGTGAGAGGGTCAAAAACATGGTTCAAATGGGAAAGTTTGACGATGATGATTTATACCTACGGAAGCAATGGCGTGCCTCGCAGAGGCTCGCTGACATGTTTTGGAGGTGGGTACGGGAAGTACTACCAGACCTTATACCCAGGAGAAAGTGGGCTGAGGACCAAAGAAACCTTAAGGTGGGTGACATGGTGTTGGTCGTCGACCCAAACGGTACCAGGAAAGGTCCGAAGGGATTATCAAGGTGTGCCCTGGCAAGGACGGGAGGGTACGAATGGTTAGAATAGGAACCAGGTCCGGCATACGGGTTAAGGACAAGCCTATTCCAAATGAGGTCATTGTGGATGATTCTTCTGCTTTGATTGGACCTGCGGTTAAAGCCTTTACACCAGTTAGTACGACAAGATTATATTAAAAATTCATATGAAAAATTGGAACATGCGAAATGTACACCACATGACTGTTATATTCGTCTAGACACTAGTCATTTTATAAAGATAATTTTCAGATTTAAATGTTTCAAATATATGTTGATACACGTGTAAAATTTTTCTATATTAAATGTCTGAATGAAATCAAAATATGTGAAGATTACAATCAAGTGAAAAAAATCTGATCTGATGTGATCATAGTTACGCCTGAACCTTTTAAATAAAGGTACTGGTAAAGTACTAAGCATGTACACTATCCAACATGCAAAATTTTGACTTGGCTCCGCGGTTCTGACACTCACCCTCCTAGGCTAAGAGCATCTGGAAAGCTTTATCGATTGTATCGAAAGCTACAAGTCGTGCGTACACATCACCGACGAGAACGCGCTTCGCGGTTTGTCGCTGCTGCTCACAAGCAAGTGGCAAGGAGTTAAAAGTCAAGTAAGGTCATGGCCTGACGCGCTCGTCAAACTTAGAAGTGCGTTTGGCGAGTGTTTTGTTTAGCATTTGAATGCTTTTGTTGTTTAGCAGGAGCTGTTTTCTCTAGTCCAGGGGGAGGAGACTACAGAGTTGTTCGTCTCAAAGGCCAGAGCACTGCTGGCAAAGTTGCCACCAGAAGATCTAAGCGAGCGAGTACAAATAGATATGGTGTTCGGGCTTTTAGATCGCCGCATTCGGAAAAGATTAAAAAGAGAACATATCGAGAAGTTTGTTCCTATCATGCAACGTGCGGCTCTAGCACTGCATGGGGGGTGTGGAACCTGTAACAACTCAATTTATACAATGAAAACATAGGAATGGAAAATCTAAAAAGAATCCATATATTTCCTTTGTTGCCCGTGCCGTGGTCCGATCACGGTGTCCTACTGATCGAACCATGGGCAATTTTTTTTGGCAGTGATTCGTTCAATCGAACCACAGAAAATTTTGATTTACCGTAATCCTATCGATAGGACTAAGGGCAACTTTCTTTGCCCGTAGTTCTACTAACTAAAATGAGTAATGATCCTCTTTGTATGTAAACCACACACAGGAAATTAGATTGATTAAAAATTAATCATACTGATATTGTTGTTGACATTGTTGTTGTTGTGAATTACTTTTCTCTATCCTAGACCAGTGTAAACTGTGTTATTATCAATGGAAATCGATTTAGATAGTGATATTTCTTTCATTAATAGAAAGAAGATAAATTATATAAATTAGACAGATGATTGGATGCCGTCCATAAAAAAACTTGAGAAATGAGTGTAAATGAGTCAATGATTAAATTTAAAGGTGTCTGTCTTGGTGAGTGATGTCTGTCTTGAAACTGTAATGTTGGTAGACATGTTTATGCACCTGTGCCGCCAGTCTCGAATAAACGCTGTCACCGTACACACGTGTGTTTTATTGCGCTCCGCTGTACATACCTATAGTACACTGGCGACGAGAAAAATGAACTATATAAAATCGTGTGCAAATTAGTACTTAAGTGTTGTGTAACATGTCGATAGGTCGTCTCGGTGAATTTGATGTTAAAATCTGACCTGTGGTCGTCGTATTATGATCGCCTGGAGATGTATTTTAAAGTGAATAACGTGGCGGACGATTTGAAACTACCTACTATGATTGCGTCGATGGGAGGAGAAGCGTACGAGTTGCTAGTGAACTTAGCGAGCCCTAAAAAGTCTGCTGAACTCACGTTAGAGGAAGTGGATAGCCTGATGCGTCAACACCTTCAACCGACACCGTCAACGTTGGCCGAAAGGTATCGTTCTCGACAAAGACGCCAGGGAGCGGCGGAGGACGGGGCTATGTTCGTGGCCGAGTTAAAAAAATTGTTTTAGCTGACAGAAGCTTTAAACATCTAGAATCACATTTAATAAACAAAAATGTATCTGTTTTGCGCCCACCCAGAGTGTCTAAAGACGCAAAAATGACTAGGGCTGAGGTCTTGGAGACCAAGGTCATTGCAAATAAACCTGAGGATACATGTAGAAAGGGTTATTAGATGAGTTTGTTTATTTAAATTATTAAAAATGCATGCTGTTGTTGATAACAAGATTGTTAGCACTCTGGATGATGTTGTCATTGTAGCATGTGGGCTGATTAATTTGCAGTCACCATTAATAGTTATTAAATTTAAAATATTATTTTTCATTTCATCATACATGCACTACTGTTAATAAAATAAATATTATTACTTATTTATTTATTAAACATGCCTGTTATCATTATATTTACGACCTATTTGTTTTACCAGTTGGGTGCAACAAGGGCGGATAACACATCATAATCACAATAGTCCCGGTGAGAGCTTTGAAGAAGAACCGAATTCGGGTACTAACAATGAAAATGCTACTAGTTACAAAAATGTAACTAATAAAAGCGGTAGCACTAATTGGAGGTGTGTAAATAGAAAACAATGCAGTGCTTCAATTACAATTGATAAGACGAAAAAATACATATTAAGAGAAACCCGACATAATTGCAAACCAGACAAAGAAAAAATTAATTTAGACAAAATTAAAGAATCTTTAAAAATAACGGTGTGCGAAGATTTGGGTCCCGTACAAAAAAATTTCGAAACAAAGATTGAAGAAATGGGTGCAAATTCATTATTAACATACAGATCTGTTAAGCATTTGTTGTATAGGGCCCGAAAAAAGTTTTTGAATACCAGATTTTTAGCATACAATACGACTGAAAATATACACATACCCCAGGCATCGGCGAAAAGATTTTTGGTGTGTGAAGATGGCAACAAAGAAAAAATTTTAATTTTCGCCACCAATATTGCAAAGAAAATACTTAAAAGACCCGGATTACATTATTTTGCTGACGGAACATTTAAAACTGCTCCTAAACCATTTTATCAATTATTATGTGCTTCATATAGACCTATGTTCAACTAAAGAAATGACAAATATAGTTCCCGCAATATACGCTTTGCTGCCAAACAAAACGCAGCAAACGTATACACGCCTCTATTCATTATTAAACGAAAAGATGGTATAAAAATTAAATACTTTAAAAGTGACTATGAAAAAGGACAAATGAATGCTGTTGCAGACGTTTTCCCAGGGGTCGAAATAAGTGGCTGCTTTCACCACTTCAACGATGCTATTTGGCGATATTCAAAAAAAATAATGTTGAATGACACAAAAGAAGGCCGAAATGTAACCAGGATGTCTGCGCTTATGCCCTTCGTACCAGCCAACAGAATCCCAAGTAAGTATTTTGGAAAAGTTATAATTTTTGTCCTGGCGTAAATTGTTTTGATTTCACCCGAGTCATTGTATCAAACTAAATTAATCCATGCCTACATCCAAACAAATAAATAAAATTGGAGTACATAATGGAGTGTCTGTTTGTAATATTATTTTTTTTTCGTAAAAAGTTACCCCTTTCTTTTGTGTGAAGTCGGTTTAACAATCGGTTTTTATCAAATGCGTATGGATCGAAATTTTAACTGAGTTTGTTTTTAGGTGCTTGGCAATTCATTCTGCAAATAGCACCTGATACTTTGAAAATGCGAAAATTTAGAACATATTTTGAAAAGGAGTGGTACCCACAGCAGTCACCAATTATATTGAGCTGCGCCGGGCAACGTCATAGGACGACGAACGCCCTAGAGGGTTGGCATAATCGTCTAAATCGTCGCATATCTAAACGCCCCAACCTTTATGATTTTATTCATAAACTGAAGAAAGAAGCAAATCATTGCAAATGTATAATGAGAGATGCTATGTTTCAAAATATAAAGACTATGGCAACAAAGAAAAAATTTTAATTTTCGCCACCAATATTGCAAAGAAAATACTTAAAAGACCCGGATTACATTATTTTGCTGACGGAACATTTAAAACTGCTCCTAAACCATTTTATCAATTATTATGTGCTTCATATAGACCTATGTTCAACTAAAGAAATGACAAATATAGTTCCCGCAATATACGCTTTGCTGCCAAACAAAACGCAGCAAACGTATACACGCCTCTATTCATTATTAAACGAAAAGATGGTATAAAAATTAAATACTTTAAAAGTGACTATGAAAAAGGACAAATGAATGCTGTTGCAGACGTTTTCCCAGGGGTCCAAATAAGTGGCTGCTTTCACCACTTCAACGATGCTATTTGGCGATATTCAAAAAAAATAATGTTGAATGACACAAAAGAAGGCCGAAATGTAACCAGGATGTCTGCGCTTATGCCCTTCGTACCAGCCAACAGAATCCCAAGTAAGTATTTTGGAAAAGTTATAATTTTTGTCCTGGCGTAAATTGTTTTGATTTCACCCGAGTCATTGTATCAAACTAAATTAATCCATGCCTACATCCAAACAAATAAATAAAATTGGAGTACATAATGGAGTGTCTGTTTGTAATATTATTTTTTTTTCGTAAAAAGTTACCCCTTTCTTTTGTGTGAAGTCGGTTTAACAATCGGTTTTTATCAAATGCGTATGGATCGAAATTTTAACTGAGTTTGTTTTTAGGTGCTTGGCAATTCATTCTGCAAATAGCACCTGATACTTTGAAAATGCGAAAATTTAGAACATATTTTGAAAAGGAGTGGTACCCACAGCAGTCACCAATTATATTGAGCTGCGCCGGGCAACGTCATAGGACGACGAACGCCCTAGAGGGTTGGCATAATCGTCTAAATCGTCGCATATCTAAACGCCCCAACCTTTATGATTTTATTCATAAACTGAAGAAAGAAGCAAATCATTGCAAATGTATAATGAGAGATGCTATGTTTCAAAATATAAAGACTAAAATAAGACAGAAAGATATAGTTTTTGACAGAAAATATAACACACTATTAAGTAAATTGCACAGGAATGAGATGAATATAGGCCAATTTTTAAAGAAAATCATATTCTTACGTTTATTTTAAATGATTTGACATGAACACACATAAGTTGATTAATAAGTAAAAATAGAAAATCATATTTTTACGTTCTCATCTGTTGATTAATAATTAAAATATAAATAACAGAAAAACAGTTATCATTAAAATCCTTTTGACATTTTGAGACTTTGACATTTTGGAACTTTGACATTTTGGAACTTTGACATTTTGAGACTTTGACATTTTGTAACCACTTGACATTTTGCAAATTGGACATTTTGCGACTAAACCCAACAAACATTTATGACGTTGAGTAGACGTATTGGTGGCAACTTAATATTATTTAATATAGTTGTATAAATATCATAACTACGTTTACTCGACGGCATTAGGGCCCATTTTATTCAACTTAAGGTGCCAAGAGTTTCGTGTACCAGTCATATAAATACCTACTTAGTCGCACAGTCCTCATATACACGTCGGCGATTTAACTTTATGTCGTATAATGTTAGCTATTGCGTGTAGGTATATTACGCGTATTCGACTTCGTGTCGAGTAATAGCGCACAATATAACTTTTATATGATATAATCGTTGTAGGTACTATTGTCATTTAAAGATGATGCAACTTGTATTAATCGAATAATATAACAGACTGAACCACGTTATTTAATTTGACAGTGTTCTGACAGCTAACTTAATTTTGCATTTTTTCTTTGTTATTTGAGGTGATAAAACTATTTCATCAGTTGTAAACCATTGTGCAATCAAGTTTACTGATTAATGTGAGGTAAGTTTTTAACAAAATTTTTATGCGCTTTCAATATTTTAAGGTTTTTACATATTTTTGTTGATAATTTATTAAGTAACTACGGTATATGACAACTATAAAACTTCGCGACCTATAAACTGCGTGCTAGTTGTATATGGGTACGCCATGACAGTAAGTTGATTTAGGGATAAATTATAAAATAATAAACCCCTAACTAACTTATGTAGTTCAAACAATTTATATTTTAAGACCAGAAAGATTTGTGTGACGTATAAATATGTCTAAATAATACTTTTGTTTAAGGTAAACCTCACAATGATCTACAATTATGCGGATGTTGATAACTTTTTATCAAAGATGGACTTCATCGAAATGATACGCGCACATTTGAAATGGCCGTGGTCATTTACTCATTTTATCCTTAGCCCTCGTTGTTATGGATGTGGTTCGCAGATAGTCCGTCAAAATAGACCGTTACATTTTATTATGACAGACAACAATGTAACAAAATTATTACGTTACGGTTTATTTTGGTGCCCTCATTGCAAATACTTTTCTATCTATGATCATTTTCCAGAAGATGAATGCGAATATTGTAATTAGTCTTGTTTATTAGGTTTAGCTTAACATTAAGTAGGTACTAACCTAGCGTAATTTATCTATTGATTCCAAATAGAGTTTTTACTATCCATAATAAGTTGTTTTCTTTTATTTTCTAGCAAAATGCCTTTTAAAATAGTAGAGAGTACAGAAAATGGTAAATCTTTATTAACGACTGTGCCAGCCCAATGGGAACAACGTGGAACATTATATTGGCCAAGAAATAATGTGGCTATTTTGATAAAGGCTGAGGATTCTATACCAGAAAAAAATTGTCTTCAACTTCGGAAAATGAACAAGAGTCCTGAACTTCGTCAAATGATCTACAGGGTATACTCGTTGTATTTTGATTAAATTTGCATTTAAATGTGATACGGAACCCTTACTATTTTCTTTACTCTCAGCTTGACCTCTACGACTATTACTTTGTATTAAAGTACGGCCTGCTTGTAGCAAATGATAGTTATTTTTAACTTTTTTTTTAAATGCACCACTTCTTTTAATACTTTTCCACTTTTTTTGATCCATGTTGTACCAAACCCTAAGTAAAAGTAAATACGATAAAAGTCATTGGGCGTTTTTTACCCGCTTTTTTTAAAGTCGCGAACATAAACCAAAACACTTTTAAATCATAGTGCTTCCAATCATATTTAATATTATGTGGTTATTTAATTCATAACAATGGGAAAATGGAAATAAAAGTAAAATGAAATTCATATTTTAAGTTGACTATTTGTCCTAATTACTAAATATGACCGCTCAGTAAGTTAAAATATCACTCCGTGGTATTTTCGTAAAGTCAACCTGACTGATATCCGATAAGTGGGTGTGCATGTTGCGTTCTCTTTCTCGCCCATTGTCGTAAAACAGGTTTGGATGCGCTCGCGCAGGTAGCTAGCTTATCTTACTACAACGCAGTCCTCCGTCATCCGTCGTAGCGATCTGTGTTTTACTGTGTTCCCATTGTGTTCTGAGTCTACTAATTACCTACTGCTTGTTTACTGGATTTTGTTTGCCTTCGTGTTGGATTTGGCTGTGAAATGGAACGACGAAATAGTTGTGTGTCGTGTGAGCGATCTGTTCTACGTCGTAGAAGACATCGTCTTACACAAATGTTTTTAGAAAGATATCATGACTATGCAGTACTATTATTACAAGAAATAATGCCACGGGAGGTAAGTTTCTCAATATTTATTATATATATTAAACATTCCTGTTATATACATCCTGTAACAAAAGCTAGGCAGCTATTTTTTCTTTCGGGATTTCCATATTGGTTCCAAAGAAAAAAAGTTGTTTATGACGGTTAGAATGCCCCCTAAAATATTACTCACAGCCACGTCAGCCAGCTGTGACGTCATACCAGTCCTTTTCAACCATTGAAACTGTTCATTCCTTGGTCATAGTGTATTTCGTTGTGACCTTTATTATTATGATTATCAATTAATAACCGTAAAATAAACTTGTTACAGATTGCTTTTGATGGTACACTATCAATATGCAACCCTTGCTGGCTGAGATTTTATCGCGCAGTGCAAGTCCGGCCAGTAGACGATCCATTACCTCACCAAGTTCAAGAACCATTACCCCAGCAAGTACAAGAAGAGGAAGTCCAAGAAATAGTAGTTGACGTTCAACAACAACAAGACATAGGTCTTATGACTATTCCTGGATATTTGCGTGTATCTAATACTGCTCGACGCTGTGTTTTTCAAAACTGCAGAAACGTACCAGCAAATGCTGTGCCAAAATATGTCAGGTTACATTTTTTTCGTATTAATAAGCTATTCATACCAAAACTTGCTCGAGTTTGCCAACCCCATATGATAAACAATGCATGGGAAGATCTACTTAATGAGCAAATACCTCTTCATGAAAACTTTGATAGTGCTCATGTTCTCGATATTATCGAGCTGTATGAATGGAAATTGGAACGAGGAACTCAGTTGGACTTCGAAAATGTTGAGGAGATAGATGACAATGAACTACATTTTTATACGGGTATGGATAAAATTCAATTCAATAATATTTTGAATCAAACACCTTCTCTACGTGATAGAACCAACAGTTCTGCTACTGTTTTGGGACTGTATTTAGTTAAAATAAGAACAGGTGAACCAGACGAGCGTATAGCTTCTATGTTTAATATGTCGAGAAGAACATTGGAACGAAAACTAAAAATAGCTCGAGAATGTTTATCTGAAGAGTTTGTTCCCCGCCATCTGGGTTTGGATCACATGACGAGAGAAGATGTAGTAGCTCGCAACTTAACCATCCCGAGTCATATTTTTGGAGGTAACCAGAATGAACCTGCGGCCATTCTTGTGTGTGATGGAACATACATATACGTGCAAAAAAGCTCCAACTTCCTTTTTCAGAGAAGAACGTATAGCCTGCACAAATTCCGCAACTTAATAAAACCCTTTTTAATTGTATGCACAGACGGCTATATTGTAGACGTATTAGGCCCGTATCCAGCTATTACTACGGATGCCGAAATAATGCGTCACATGATGGAGGAGGAAGCTTGGCATTGGTTTCTGAACGCCAACGATATTTTCATATTGGACCGCGGCTTTAGAGACTCTATCCGTGCCATCGAAGAGCATGGATATGATGCACATATGCCGCCAACAAGGACGAGAGGAGAGCAGTTGAGCACAGTAGATGCAAATAAATCACGTCTAATCACTATGTGTCGTTGGGTGGTAGAGACTATTAATGGTCGCTTTAAAAAAGACTTCAAAATATTCCGCCATGTTTATTTTAATGTAGCGCTTACAAATATGATGACTGATTTTAAAATAACTGCAGCACTTATCAATGCCACTTATCAGCCATATAGAGATAACGCTCATGCCGCAGAGTTTATAAATATAATAAATGAGAATATAAATAGAGAAAATGAATTGGCTGATTACGTGATTCGAAACAACTTAAACAGGCAAAGAGTTGCATTCACGCCGATATAGGCAAACAATCCCGAATTAAGAGATTTTCCACAATTAACTTACGACGAGCTACTTTTATTTACCTTGGGAATATACCATTTGAAATTGGCCAAATCTTATTGCCATGAACACATGCGGCCAAACGGAGTGTATATAATGGAATTATACCATCGCAGAGAGTTGATAGAAAATAAAATATTAATACGAGGCAGAATACAGTCTCGTCACATAAGAGCAAAACGCTATTATACATATATACTAATAAATCCGGCATTGCAAGGAAGACAAAGCCTCGAAGGGTATTACTGTTCCTGTATACACGGCCGCCGCACTGTAGGGAGTTGCGCGCATATCGCCAGTGTGGTATACTTTTTATCTTGGGCTATATATCAAGAAGAATTTCACGCACCTGCGGCGTTTTTAGACGAAACTATTGTAGATTTGGATGCGGCAGAATAAAAGTAAAGAGAAAAACATGTTTTTTTTTATTCCTTTTTTCCTCTTGAATTATTGCACAAAAAAGTAAAAAAATATATATTTTTTTAATGTCCATTTCCTCCTTATTCCCACGGCTCACAGATATGGGACTTATACCATTGTAAACTAGATTCAATTGCCTAGGCGGCGTCGGCGACAGCGGCAGCAGCTCTCGCCTCCTCCCTACGGGCACGGGTCTCCTCTATCCGTCGTTGGTAACGGTCGTTCTGCCTCTGCTTCGCTGTTAGAAAACCCACCCCCCTGAAGTAACGGAGTTTCCCAATGTTGAATAGCTGGCGCTGATTGGGAGTTGCTGCCTCGAGTTCTGCCTGAGTGGGTTGATCTCCTTCCAGAGCTTGGGCCGGCAAATTGATGCGAGCCGGCCCATCTCCTGCATACAATTGCAAGGACGCTAAGGCAGATACAGATCCCTGCGCCCAAAGGTGTGGCCGGAAGAAGACGCCGAGCGGTAGCAGCCGGCATCGGCAACCAAAACTGGCATACATACAGCGACACCGTCCCCGTGTACAGCGTAGGTGTCAACACGTGGGCTGATGAGGGAGAAACTGTCCCTTTTAGTTCGTTGTACAACCACGTGGCGGAGCGCATTACCGACCCTAACGCTACAGGCGCCTTGGGAGCTTTGGTGAAAGGGTCTACGATGAAAGACTCCGCCAGTGTGATCACAATTGTCAAACACATGCAACGCGGGAATGGGTCTTACAGGGACGAGGCTCCGCTGGTAAGGGCGTACAATATGTTGACAGCAACTGCCGCCGGGGGTAGCCCGCCTGATCCTATCACATACAAGTGGATGCGTAATTTCAACCCAGCAGGGGACGTCCAGCTCGAGACCTTCCAAGGCCGACCTGTGGGTGGATCTGTTATTGCTGTCCCACACGATATGTTCACAGAGTATGTCTTTTTAAATTTTAACACTCCTTTCCCGGGCATAGGTGAGGGGATAAACGTCTTCTCCCTGGATAGCATGGACGATACGTGGGTCGCTATCCCTGTGAGTAACGACCTAATGCGCACTAAGGCCCTCATCCCCTACATTTTATCTTTTCTGACTAGTGGGTACACTAACGGCACCGTTAATCACATCGTTCATGGAGAATTCACCAGCCCGCAGCACGAAGGGCAGACCATGCAATATGGTTCGTACCGCACGTTTCCGAGATCCAATCTGGCATATATTCCTGGCGCAATTCACGCCATCTTGGTGTTGACCGATTGCACTACCTCTTCTGCGCCAGACTCTATTAGAGGCATTGGATATGAAATACCGGTGGCTAGTGCATACCGGCGTGCGGCAGAGGGGGTCCCGTTGCCAGCGGCTACCCCCATCGACGATCTTGTTAGGGTGTGGTGGGTACCTTTCAACGCCGCCGCTGGCGGGTCAGACTTAGTAACGGCAATAAACGAGATTGAAAGCAAGCTAGCTGTTAGTGGGGTTGCCAAACGCGCTAGTAGCGTGGCAGCTGAATTGCACGGAGCTCAATACCCTTCTATGATGGTATCCCCTCAGGGAATTGGGTATGACATACACGAACCGTTGAGGGGCGCGTGGGTGCTGGAGGGTGACCCTAACCCCAATGTGTACCCTCAGTCGGAATATGCTGCTTCTCGAATGTTGGCAGATAATGATTTGGTGCAGTCGCGCAGACTCATGGTTGGCTATAACTTCGGTGCAATCAGCCCTTTGGCTAGACCATACTCTGGATATGCTAGTACTGAGGGTGTGGCTTCAGTGCTTCTCGAGAGACATCGAGGCAGGCGTTGGTCTGCATTCAAACCAACGGAACACGCTCCTGCCATGACACTAAAGACTATGGACTCCATGTCTAGGGTGGCTACGTATATGGGGCTGGTTATTACCGAGGACATACAAAATGGGTTCACTTCGGCTGAGGGGACGAGGTCGTGGTTTAGGATGCTGGCCATGGCTATAACCCTCCAGACCTCGGTATTGTTTGCCCGTTCAGACTTATCCCTGCGGGTATGGACTGGGTATGAAGCGGGAGCCTTGGATCTTACAACCCGCAACACATATACTCAGTTCATACGAATGGCTACCAACGGTCTGTGCGGCTATATAGACATCCCGACTATGATTGAGCCCTGGCACGCGTGGGATGAGGATTGCACGGCGGAGTACTATGGGCTGGACCCGTTTAACGACACTAACTGGTACTCATATCATCCAGTGCCATGTGTACTGACCACCCAGTGGTCGCGGAAGTTGTCTATCGCGGATGGCGAGTCTCCGCAACGTGGGGTGTTTCGTTTTTTACAACAACACAGGAAAGGTCTTTTCATATCTTACGAGAAGTCTGGATCTAAGTTGGAGTGTATATCCACAATTGATTTCACGCGTTACGCGCCGGTAGTGGTGTACCCCGACGAGGACAACGACCGGCTCCGTTCCCTAGGCATGTGGGTCGAGTCCGAGGCATATATCACCAATGCCATGACCAGGGCTCATGCCGGCCAGCCAAAGACAGTGCTTATGAGTTCGACCCCTGCACTTAGCACCCAGTCCTTGGCCACGGAGGTCATCGAGCCGAGGCGCCTGTATGTATTGTTTTCCAACATGGAGGCGTCCAATCATGACATAACTGCCCTCAGAGTAACAGACATACAGTATCCGGACCCAATCACCTTGGACTCACTAATTACGGCAGCAAAAAACTATCTGCTTTACCCAGCTTTGTCGGCCGTGCTGGGTTTCATGGATTTCAAAATTGTGGAAGTCGTATATTAGTTTATTATCAACTTTAATATGAGCATTAACTAAATAGCGGTCGTATTATCATGTTAATGATACTTCAGGTTGCACTAGTATAACTTATTCGACGTTTATATAATGGTTATAAATACTACGTGTAAACAATTATTATCCGTTTAGCAGATGTTTAAAGGGTAATTATATGATAGTATTGACAGCATTATTACGTTTATACAACGAAAATGTATACACGACGAAAAGTCACATAAGTAAGTTTTATAGACGTTGTCGTAGACGCTATTATACAACCGTTTTAAAAAATAGTCGAAAGAACGTCTATATGACATTATTATACGACAGAAACTGTATATGACTATCGGACACATAATGCACCAGTACATGACACAGAGTTAAAAAAAAACTGTAAAATAACCTCAATAAGATTCAAGGTTATATTAATGTTTAATTATATGACAAAAATGTTTGTTGGGAAGGTAGGGTAAACTGACCAAATTTTGGCACCACACCAATTATTGGCATTTCTGTGTTTAAACTCTTCTCATAAGAATCCACGCAATCTGACGGTATTGCAATTTATTTAAATAGATTAGTAAAATTCGGAGCTGCCAAACTGGCAACAAATAAAAAAAAAAATGACAATGGCGTCGGAACTATACAACAGCTGAAAGTGTCCTGACTTGATCTGTGAAAATTATTTTTTTGCTAAGGTAAGAGCTTTCTTAATATCATTGAATCTTATATTATCAAGTATTTATTATCCTACATGTTATGATTTAAGCAAATTCAGTACGTACTACCCGTGCGCCATAAGTTGAGACCTGCGCCCTCCGCCCACTGCCCCTGCACTGCCCCTCGGTCGTCCGTGGCGTACTGTCCGCAACGCCATTTTTTCAACACTAGTTTAGTCTCGTACTGGCCAACGTCACGTAACGACGACGCGCTCTGATTTCGTTTATTGTTATTAGTTTCTGTTAAGTTTTGTTGTCATTGTTATAGTTTCTGTTAAGTTTTGTTGTTTAGTTATAGTTTTAGTTGTTTTTGTTTAGTTTCTGTTGAGTTTTGTTTTTTTATCCTTTATTTTTAAAATGAAGGGTAAAACTCTGCATAGTGGAGAAAGGAACCTAGTGCTTAACGTGCTAAAGTTTTTTGTAAACGAAAAACATAATAAACAGTTTTGTTTACCCGTTGACCAGGTTGTGAAAAGAACCTACATGGCAACGGGAGTTTCAAAAGCAACGCTAATGCGTATCAAAGGCGAAGCTAAGCGCTTAGAAAGCTCTTCTCCAACACCTGGCCCATCTACGACGGCGGGTGAAATTAAATTGTCCACTCCGGGCAAAAAACGGAAACCGAGACGCAACCGAATCCAATTGGATGATTTTGATATGTGCGCCTTGCGAAATATTGTGGACAGTTTTTACACGGCTCGTAAAGAAATCCTCACATTGAATAAAATATTGGCTGTGGCAAAACGAGACCTTAATTTCCAAGGACAAAAAACTTACTTAAGAAAGCTCCTGGTAGACAAATTGGGCTACAAATTTAAAAAATGTAAAGATGCTAGACACTTCCTGGTTCAAAAACCAGATATTCGAGCTTGGAGAGCAAGGTACCTTCGACGGCTAAAAGAGAACGACGACTTAGGTGCCGCCAAAAAACCTGTTTTTTACGTCGATGAGACGTGGATCCACTCTCACAACACAGTGAGCAAGTGCTGGCAAAATAGTACTGATGCCTCCGTGAAGAAAAACCATAATCCCGGTCAAAGATGGGTGATAGTTCACGCAGGAGGAGAGAACGGATTTGTGAATGGGGCGGCATTAATATATAAATGCAAAAGCAAGACGGGAGACTACCACCATGAAATGGATACAAATAATTTTAAAAAGTGGGTGACTGAAAAATGTATCCCTAATTTGCCGCCAAATAGCTTAGTTGTGCTAGATAACGCACCTTACCACTCGACACAGCGAAATAAACCACCCACAAGTGTTGCTAATAAAGATACTATTAGGCAATGGTTAATAGACCACAATATAACATTTAATGAAAATATGAAGAAATCGGAATTGTACCATTTACTGTACACAAACAAACCACCAAAAAAATATGTAATCGACGAAATTTTTAAAGAACATGGTCACGAAGTTCTTCGGTTACCTCCTTACATGTGTGATCTAAATCCTATTGAATATATATGGAATTTAGTTAAACAAAGGGTAGCAGACAAAAACATTAACCAATCGGAAAGAGAGATTGAACAATTGACTAAGGACGCCATTAACAGCATCACCGAAAGCGATTGGCGAAAAGAGATTAATCATGTGGACAGGCTCCGGCAAAAATATTGGGACGATGATCTCTTACAAGAAACGAATGAGACTGAACTCATTATAAATTTACAGTCCGATACCTCATCAAGCGAGGACTCTAGTGATGATGAAGTTGAAGGTATAGCACCTCTCATGATGAGTGACTCTGATTAATAGATTTTGTAATAATAAGAAATATATAATGTATGTATACCTAACAGTGTTTTATTTATAATAATAAGTACCTACCATTTTCAGTCAATATTTTTAATCATTAATATACATTACATTATGTGAATCACTTACAACCATAAAATAAAAAATAAGTTTCAAAGTAGCTTTTATAGTAGAAAGCCAAAACAAGAATTGAATTGAACAAAAGCATCAACAATAAAATAGGGTAGGTAAAGTCTCGGGCGGAAGCTTGTTACGATTATTTTTTTGTGCTCTGTACAAACACGCGCCGTTGACGTCACAGCGCTCAGGTCTCAACTTATCGCGCACGGGTAGTATTATCCCACCATTTGAGCATTTATTTCCAAGAATTGCATTGTTTTCATTATTTTATCTTAGTGCCAACATTTGGTATTCAAAAATGTCCATATTCTAATTTATTGGCACCGATGACAATAACTGGTTTTTTAGAGTTGTTATTTTTAGGTGTTTATTTTGTGCATTTATTTATTAGTAAACCACATTTTTTTGTATAATTGTTAAATAAAAGTAAAACATACAATGGTTCCAAATCTTGGCCCCCGTGCCAACCGCGAAATTACTAATTATTGACACTAGGGCTAATAATTAGGCATAAGTATGGTAATAATTGGTATCATCTAGCCTACAATTTTATTTTCAGACTACCCGACTTTATCTAAACATGAAACCAAAAAATAAAGCTAAGAGCTCCAGAAAAATATCCAAAGATATACGCCGGCGTAAGATATACTGGGTGGCGCAAAAGTACTGGCACTAAAGAAAATACCTTTATTTTTTTTATATGACATTTACTGTCATTCTGTTGTTGAAAATTGTGTAGTGAACAAATGTAAAATACACTGAAAATAAACATGGACCGTTTTACTCCCCAAGAACGTGGAATAATTGTGTCAATGTTCTTACGGAATAATTCATCA